>CAICTM010000032.1:0-168393 GCA_903772945.1 Seminavis robusta
GCTGCTCCGTTCCAGGCAGCCTGGAAACGTGTTGGAAAGGGCTTCGTCTTCACCGCACCGTATGTCGCGAGGAGAATCGCGTTGACTGCAATCTGGCGCAAGGCACTCCAACGTATTTCACGGTGGCCTGCACAGCTAGATTCGTAACTGCTCTTGCAGAGCTAAAAGTCATCTCCCTGAGGAGGTTGTGTTGTCGTCGGGCGTAGAATGGCGAGCCGACGAAGACCTCTCCAACGCAGCCCACTTGATGGTCTGACGTGGAGTCTCAGATCCCATTGATGATTTGTGACCCTTGAAGGTGTACTTGGGCTGTTAGCATGCTGCTGGAATATTGCGAAGTTTGTAGGTGGGAGCGAGAATCGTCGATTTAGCATTCATCATCGAGGGATGATGAAGGAAGGATTTGTTTGTCACGCAGCTTGGCTCGAAGCTGGTGTATGCGTTTTGGCAATCTTCATGGTGAGGAATAGGTTGAGGGTAGCTGAAGCTATTGTGTTTGTTAACAAAATGGACTACGCTAAAGCTAGTGTAAAGATCTTCGAGTGTTTTTGAGTTTGAGAGAATGAAGTTATGAGAGAGATTAGAAAGCTATGAAAACTAATCAACGAGAGAGATCCACAATCAAAGGATCGTAGATCTGAACCCCCCGGGAGACTGTAGATGTGATAGAGTAGGTTGCGGTAGCATCTACTCACTACAAGATCCAAAAACGGAACGCGTGAAGATTCTTAGCATTATTAGTAGCTGAATCTCTCCACGCCACTAAATATCTAGCCGATTTTCACCATCGACCTAGTGTGACTAGCGGTCATGAGAACCCTGTCTCAATGACTATTCACAGACTCAGTCATGAGTCGAACTCAAACCCTATCTAGGATCGAGTCGCGAATAAGGCAAGAGCCCTGTATTGCAATGGGGTCTTCCTTCCAAAGGCCGGGTATAAGGTGGGCCGAATGCGAGATTCTGTGGGCTCCGTATTGCTCAATGAGAAACTCTCTTAAGCACCCTGCCAGACGAGAGGCAACGACGGGGGTAGAGACTTGGGTTGACGGGGCATTCCATTCGGTGAAGGTGGGGTCGACTTTGGTTCCGTTGAAAGATTGGGTGCGAAGTTGTTTTCCAATCCGCTGTGCAATATTGCCACGGTGATGACATTAGGAACATTCGCATGACATTCAGCTGCTTGAGGTGTGGGCACTGTATCCGTTCTGAGAGAAAAGATCCATAGGAATCGGTCATTGGTGGCTGTGTGGCGAATCTAGCAGTGGTGTCCTCCATATAATGCCAAATCATCCATTGACTCCACAAGTTTTCATCCAAACAGTCGGTGTGGAGGATTCGAAGGTGTGTAGGGATGCTCCGTTGAGCTGTCTGTTGGTTCCAAGCTCCATTCGGAGTTGTTCCATTCCATCTCGAGGAGCTGACCAGTGTATCTGTGTAGGTAAGTTTGTCCCATACAGTTTGGATGTGCGTGAATTCTTGCCTGAGCCAGGGATGGATTTCCCCCAAGCCCTGATACTTCTGGGGTGCAAACAGGACAACACGGGGGAAGTTCCGGGAAATGCCACACTTTGGAAGTACCGTTTGCCAGAGGGGTCCGATGACCTCATCCCACTCCGAAAGGGACAGCCGGATGGCTTTCATGGGGTAGTCCAAAGTTTTTTGGATGGTGGATTTGTGACCAGCCACACATCGTCTTCAGAAATCGTCCACTAGTGCGCACTTTGTGGTAAAGGCATCCACCCGTTGTTTCAAGTAGGAGACTTGTTGGGTCGAGTTTCCATCAGGTGCGGGCCAGAAGCCAAGCCACTTTTCTGCCTCCGTAGGCTCTTTTCGGACATTGGCTTGCGTCCGCCGTCCTTGTCACGGACCCACAGTTGCCTGGCAAGTCCGCAATGGACGGTATGTCCTTTGAGGAGGGAAGGGACCCAGGTGTAATCCAACATGGTAGAAGTAGGACTTCTCTTGATTGATGCACCGCCAGTTGCTCTTAATGTACCCTCCCACGTGTCTGCTGCCTCTTGTGCTCGTGGAAGACATCTTCACCAGTACAGTGCTGGGTCTGGGCAGAGACGCATTGGTTGTTGTCATCAATGAATATCTGTGCCATGAGACTGATAAGTCTTGGGGCAAGCACACTCATGAAGGCAACGGTAAGGCCCAAAGCTCGAACACAGTCAATGCATTGGCCGACAGGATGGCCAAAAAGCTCCTGCATCGCGGTGCCTTGTCCGACTCCCTGAATAGGTTGAAGACCCTGTTCGGTGCGTTGGGTGCCACCGTAGGACTGTTCAGAGACCCCATAAGCCGTGGAGACAAAGTGTCGTGTCTGTTGATATGTGCCGAAACGGTAGTCAAGGCTGTTTGTGGGATTCCAACTGAGCGGGCAGCAAGAATAGCGGGGACATGGTTTATTCTGTCGTAGCACTGGCTCGCATCGAAGGGAATCATAGCCATAGTCCAACGCTTCATGCGGGATACGTCAAAATACAGCACACTGTTCAGCCCAGCTCAATGCAAATGCGCCCTTTCGTCCCCACCTTGTTCCTCCGGCATCTGGTGTTGGGATTCGGCGCGGTACATCATCAAGGCGCCCGAGTCGCTTGCAACACATGTTGTAGTATGTGTCCAACAAAAAGATGATTCGCATTTTCTCAGCTCATATACTCCCGGTTTCTTCAGGAGTGCCAGGTCAGTGAGCACTGTTTGGGTATCTGGCACAAGCCGAGGATCATCGGGGTGTTGTGGATGATAGTGTCCACCGTTGCAATCTCTGCACATTTCACCCCCATCATCAGATGGGCAAAGGAAAGGGTAGAAGGTTCGCTAGCTGTGTTCACTCGCTGTACTGTCCATGCTCGAGGAGGGATTCAGGGGTCCACTCCAGTTCCTCTGTGGTCATTTCCTTGACTGCTTCTGGGCGTCGGAGAGCATTGATCAGCATCCTCGTGTACCTATCGGTGCCAGGTGGGGGTTCATAGGAGCGCCTTCGTCGTCGTCATTTCATCTTCATCTTCATCTTCCTCCTAATATTTTCTTCCACAGGTGCTCGTACGGCTGGGCGGACTCGTGCCGCTGCGGCTGGGCGGCGTCGTCCGACTGCGGGATCTCGTGCAACTGCGGGACCTCGTCTGACTGCGGGAGCTTTTGCAACTGCGGCTGCAGGCGCCACTGCGGCTGCAGCGCTGCAGGCGCCACTGCGGCTGCAGGTGCCACTGGGACTGCTGGCGCAACTGCGGGTGCTGGGGCACCATAGATGTCTTCGTTGTCGGTACCATAACCACGTTCCACCTCCCCCCATGTTCGAGCTCACGATCTGCATGGTCAAAAGCTGTTGGTGAAAGTGTCCGTTCAATAAAATCCGCATTGTCTCGGTTTTCATCCGAGAAAACACTGCTAGTGCCGGTCCCTTGAGCCGCGAACTCATGATCCTCCGCCACACTGGCATGGTTGAGGACGAAAGACGGTGGGGCGACGACGAAATAACCAGTCAATGTAACCAGTCAAGTAACAATAACCAGTCGAAATAACCTGTAAAGTAACCAATAACCAGTCGAAATAACCTGTAAAGTAACCACTCGAATAACCGAAATGCGAGAGGTTCCCCTTTTGGGTTATTGGTTGGGAAATTTATGAGAGGAAATGGCAAAGGTCAAAAATCGAATAACCTATCAAGTAACCAGTCAAGTAACCAGTCAAATAACCAATAACCGTATACGATAACCGTTCGATCAACCAGTCAAAAAGCTCCGGTTACCGGTTATCGGTTATTCAACCAATCAAAATAAATATGACCGGTTACCGGTTATCGTATCGATGACCGGTTAATAACCGGAAATGACCGGTTAATAACCGGTAACCAATCGAAGCGGTTCGCGAACCCTGGTGCTGATGAGCTTCTCAAGCATTCAAGCAGACCGTTTGTTAAGGGCTTGTTTAAGGGCTTGTTGAAGATTTACGGGATTGTTTAAGGGCTTTTTCCAGTCGTGTTAATTTGAAGTTTTTTAAATCCTGAGTGAAAAACGTCGGACGGTCAAGGACTGATGATTAGTCCCGGAACAGTAATGAGTGCTCGGAGCACTAATGAGCGCTCATTAGTGCTCTTGGAGCACTAATGAGCGCTCATTAGTGCTCCAAGAGCACTAATGAGCGCTCATTACTGCGCCGGGACTGAAACTGTGGCAACCGCCCCTGAGCGAGTGTGGAGCAAGTGAGAGTACCAAAGCTTGCTTTGCTTAGAGTCAAGGATAAACAAAATGATAATATTATTTTAAAAGAGGCCACCAACCCCAATTGACCCGCCAATATCTTGCATGCGAAATGCGAAAGATCTTGCTTGCGTCCCTCCTTTACCACTCACTAACGGGACGAAGTATCTAGCTAGCTAGCTAGAGATCCATAGCATTACAAGAAACCATTCAAGTTGCCATAGAGTGCTTATAGTTACTTTTGTACATCAGAGGACTCCAGAAAGAAACCACCATCATGCCTGAACCCACTCCGTTGCAATTGCAGGCGTGTGGAGCCTGCGGCAAAAGTGCTGGTGAAGACCTGAAGTTGAAACGGTGCTCGGCTTGCAAATATGTGTCCTATTGCAATGCCGATTGCCAAAAGAGTGCCTGGAAATCGCACAAGAAAATCTGCGAGAAGCATAAATTTTCCAAAGAACTCCTTGATATTCTTGACTCGTCCCCTACCGGTGAGGCCATTGACTGGACACCAGAGACGGAATGCCCCATCTGCATGGTACCCATGCCTCACGATGGCCGAAATATCAATTATTCCGTCTGTTGTGGAAAAATGACTTGTCAAGCCTGCTTTACGCAACATTCCCAGGCGGCCATGAAGAATCGTACCACTCCCCCCACTTCTTTGTTCGATATGATGCCTCCCTGTAGTTTTTGCCGTCATCCGGTCCCTCGAAGCAACGAGGAGAGATTGACGCTTCTCAAAGCTAGAATTAAACTTGGGGATGCCCATGGCATGGAAACCATGGCTGGTAGTTTCCTTAATGGAGCAGGTGTCGTAAAGGATGAGTACGTGGCGTTTCGATTGCTGAAACAGGCTGCTGACCATGGTTCGGCTTCCGCGGCGAGAATGGCAGGGCAATTCTATGAGTTAGGCAACGCGGGTGTTCCCAAAGATTTGGAAAAGGCCAAAGAGCTATACATAATGGGGGCCGAGGGTGGAAATTCTCTTTCCCGAACACAGCTGGGTATGTTCGAGATCAAACAAGAAAACTACGTGGAAGGCATTGCACACCTCAAAATTGCCGCTGCCGCAGGCCATGACCTGGCGTTGGATACTCTCAAACAGGGACGAGGACTTGGTTTTGTCAGTGAAGAGGAGGTTTTGGAGTCTGCCAAAGCACTCCATGCCGCCAAGGAGGTTATTGAGAGCGATGCCAGAAAGGCAATCCATCCCATGATGCGAAATATGATGGATGACAAAGATGTCACTTCAAGCGTGAACGCGACACTTGATAAGCTGGGATGATACAAATGAGGCTACTAGAGAGCGACATAGAATAGCCAATGGATGCGGAGTAGAGGTTGGAAATGCTGTCCATTGAAGCAGCAGTGCCAATGAAGGAAACTAGCTGGCAGAGAAGTTGCCTTTGTCATAAATAATTAATGTACCGTACTACTCACAATGAGTTGATTCGGCCAAGCTTGGTGACTCATAATGACATATGGCTCTAGAAATTTGCATGTTTATCTATACTGTACATGCATGCTGTTTCGTTATCGATTGCTCGCTGCTTGGCATTGGCATGCTGCTGGTTTCGATTGTCTAGCTAGTCGCACTTAAAAAGCCAGTTGCAGTTGTTAGACTTGCATTCTCCATCCCACAAACAGTACGTCCCTCGGTCAAACTTGTGGACACAGCGGGCATCCAAGGAGAACAAATCATCAGTTTTTTGGCAATGCAAACCTTCGCCTGACGTGAAGTCATAATAGCCGCAACAGTCTGATCCTTCGAGCTGAGCACCACAGGATTGTCCCAATTCAGCACAGGGGGCGCAGTAGATTCCATTGCAGGTCTGCCCAATCCCATTCCAAGAGTATGCAGAATTGCAGCAGTCATCATCAGTCCAACAGACAGTGCCTTGTTGCCCACATGCTGCTTCATCTACAATGCCAGAGTTCCATGAACGAACAGCGTTATTGAAAGCAATTCTTGCGGCCCAAGTGGAAGCACCGGAAGAGTCTGGAAGAGTAAAAGTTGCTGTCACAAGGTTGTGATCTGATAAAGCATAAGCACTGGCCCTGTACAAGTTGTTTGGCTTGGCTTCACCCAAAGTTGTATCATGACAAAACTGTCCCGACCACGGTTCCTTCGTTTTTAGTGTGGTGACAACATTGACTGGATTCGAAGAGCTAGAGCTGGATGAGTGTTGGATGAGGTAGTCCAGAACTTGATGAGTGGAGTCTTCAGAGAATCGATCAGCCAGGTCATTGTTGGTGGGGTCCCATGTTGGCTTGCCAATGATACCTGTTTGACAGGCACCAAGAAGGCCAAGGCCAACGCTGTGAAACTTCTGAAAAACCTGGTCATTGGTGATTAAGCCGCAATTTGCAGAGTCATCGTGGGACTGGAAGTGATAGGCATCTTCATTGAAATCTCCTCCCAAGATGACAGAAAAGGCCGCATTGCTGGAACCCCTGAAGGATTCTAACAGTTTATCAGCCAAACCCGAAACCTCACCAAACTGATATGTGCGGATTGTTTCAGCTGAACCTGGGATACCAAAGTCATAGTTTGGCATGGCATGTAGATTGAAAATGGCAGCAACCCTACCTTCTCCAACATCCAAAAGAGTGAGCAGGTAGCCAGCAGGGGTTGGGAGATTGTGGCCGCACCAGTTTTGCATCAGTGTCTCCAGGATAGGGTAGCGGGACCATGTGACAAGGCCTCCATTGTCCAAACCAGTTATATATCCAGCAATGTCTTTGACATTGCCATGAAAAACAATCGGGCTTCTACAGATTCTGTCTCCAGCTCTTGGGGAAGGTTCTCCAGTGGTGTGAATCAGACCACGATTGGAAAGAGCGCTGCTAATCTGAGCAAAGTTTTGTGCATCGGTACCAAGTTCTTGGGCAACTACCACATCAACTTCGTCAAGATTTGGGAGTCCCTCTATATTGCTTCCACCATTGATGGCGGCTGCCATGAGGTCAAACCGCGTTTGACAGTTGTCACATGCTGCCAGTGGGTACAAGTCACGACATCCAAAGTTTATTGTCACCACTGTCAATGTATTTTTAGCGGATACCAGATATGCGACGGAGGCAGCAAAAGCGCAGAGAGCCCACTTCATGTGTACTTGATTCTTTGTTGTTGATATCAAAGTTCACTTTGGGCTGTCGAGATTTTCAGAGTAGTTGACGAGATCCAAACCATGGCTTCACCCATACACGTATGTAGCTTGCGAGCGAAATTGGCTTGCCTGGCTTCGCCGCCGGTAGTGGTGACTGTTGGTCAATACTCTGGGACAACGAGTCAGCTTCTTACGGATCGCGCCTCAGCTCTTGTGGGAAGGACCAGAATATTCCTTTGTGGCTGTTGCAGTCTGAATTGTATGTGGCATCGATCCAAGTTTCAGCTCCCGTTGAGGGTAAAAATTCTTGGTGGGAGTTAACCTCTTGATCCGGGACCCAATTTGCGCCTCCTACGCTCAAAGCGACCGTGCATGTACCGTGGCGAGTGAATGTAGTCTTTGTCCTCTCGCTTCTTTGGGCCCTTGTCTGTTGGCCTTCTCGCTCCTGGTTGTCTTGCTGCACTCCACCCCTGGCATCCACTCTCACCCACGATAGTCCCCTCTAATGCGAAAGATGGCACTGTGGGTTAGCCAAGTATGATCCAAGCCAGTTCTAAGCTTTCTATTACTAGCCAGCTTTATAATACTAGTTAGCTCTAAAAATAATGTTTCAATCATACGGCGTCTCAATGGTGTTCATTTCGACATAGACCGATTTGAGGCGCGTCCAGGATTCGACCCCTGCCAGTCCATTTTCGGATCCCAGTCCGGAGTGTTTGAATCCACCCCAGGGCAACTCGACCGGTGCGAGATTGTAATTGTTGATCCATGTCGTGCCCGCCTCCAATTGGGCCACCAGGCGATGGGCCCGTTGCAGATCCTGCGTAAAGACTCCCGCCGACAAACCAAATGGCGTGTCATTGGCGCGTTGTATTACTTCGTCTTCATCGTCAAAAGACAAGACAGTCATGACCATGCCAAAGATTTCCTCTTGCACAATTTTCATGTCGTCGGTGCAATCGATAAAAATGGCGGGTTCCAGATAAAACCCATCCCGATCCATAATGCGGTTTCCTCCGTACAAGAGCGTGGCTTGGTCCACCTCGATCCCATGTTGAATGTACTTGAGGACCTTGTCCATGTGTGCTTGAGAGACCATGGGACCAATTTGAGTGGCATCATCGAGAGGATCTCCTATTCGCAATGGGCGCGTGCGTTCAACGAGTCGTTCCAAGAATTCGTCTCGTATGGATTCATGACAAAAGACCCGCGTCCCATTGCTGCACACTTGACCAGAGGAATACCAATTGGCCATCATGGCACCACTGACGGCCGCCTCCACGTTGGCATCATGACAGAGAATGAGTGGAGATTTGCCTCCCAATTCCAAAGTGACCTTTTTCAAGTCGTCCGCCGCCGCACGGTAGATCGTCTTGCCGGTGGGCATGGATCCGGTAAAACTAATCTTGTTGGGACGAGTATCTTGGACCAGAGGCTTGCCCACCGTGGCGCCATCTCCCAACACCACATTAAAGACTCCATCGGGAATTCCCACTTGTTGATAAATTTCCGCTAGCTTCAGTGCCGTAGTGGGAGTTAATTCGGACGGCTTAAAGACCATGCTGTTGCCAAACGCCAATGCCGGTGCCGACTTCCAAACCGCCGACTGCAGCGGATAATTCCAGGCCCCAATGCCCACCGTCAAACCGAGGGGTTCTCGTCTCGTGTAACCAAAACTGCCGCCCGCTAGACATAAATGTTGTCCTCCCACACTGGGCGCTAATCCCGCAAACCATTGCAGACAATCCGCGGCACCGGGCGCTTCGTGCCGCGTCTCCATAATGGGCCGACCGGTATCCAGAGTTTCCGCCATGGCAATTTGCTCTTGCACGGAAGGATCTTGCAAGACGTGAGCGGCTTGGTTCAGTAACCGAGCACGATCCAAGGGCGAAAAATCGACATTCCACCGTTGCTGTGCTTCCATTGCCACATCCAAGGCAGCATCCAACTCGATCGAGGAAGCCACTTGAACGGAAGCACGTGCTTGACCCGTGGCGGCATTGACTAAATCATAACAGTGACTACTGCTGCCAGAGGGCACAACATACTTGCCCTGGATAAAGGAACGAAGAGTAGTTGTGGTAGCTTTCGAGGTTGACATGATTATGCATGGGGTCCTCTACTGTTGAGTATAGCTGATATACCTATGCTGGGATTGGGTGGGGTGCTTTCGTGCATGCTGTTCGTTTTCTTGACACAGATCTTTTATTAATGAAAGATCCTAAGATACAGCATCAGGGTTGGAGCTATCGTGATCGGAAGCCCACTGTTCCTTGACCCTTACAGAGAATTAGAGGGCACAGGGTGAAGCCTTCAGAGAACTAATGAACGTATGATACTTTGCATACGTCACCGGTAGTATGAATAGTCTGCGGTCACCATCACATCGAAATGCAAGTAACGAATTAGAGCGGGTCCCATGGTCCCGGTAAACTAACTGTAGACATAAATAGAGCAGCGAAGTTTTAATTAAATAATGCGGAATGCGGAAGCCGTTCAGAGAACGTCGCTGACGCGTTCATCTGCAGCTGAAGAACGCCGCAGCATTCACAATAAGTTACTAGTACATGTAGTGGTATTAATACCGGTAAGCGTGACATTCCTGTTTTTGCACTGCTGAATTCTTTGCCATGTGCCATGTGCCGTGGCACCCGTTCCCATCCATAGTCCATGCCGTACCATACCAGGTAGGCCAATCCACTCGATCGCTCTCCGTTGCCTGAGCTTTTCTTATTATCCAAGCCTCGATCGTCGATCGTTCCCTCCAACATCAATCATTCAGCAATCATTCCAATCTCTTATCCATCGAATTCTTGCAGGATGTCTACTCCTCCTAGATCTAATGTTATTGGCAGTGCTGATGGTCTCGGTGGAGTGCTGCTACCTTCCAGCACTGATCAGCTTTACCAACAGCTACAAGAAGTCGAGGATGACTCGGTCATGGAACCACCCAGCATGATCAATGTCCCTACACCAGAAGACATGAGTTGTGCTTCTTCCGTCACGACTCATTTCAAGGATGCGGAGCTATTTGTCCCTCACATGTACCCATCCACACAGAATTTACATGATACTGATGATGTAGACGATCCAACCTTTCAGCCGGTCAACCAGCAGCAGAGAGGAGTGACAAATAAAAAACAGCCCATTTTACCACCTCTAGCAGAGGAAGCCTCACAGGATCCTGCTGACAGCAAGAGCATCCATACAACAAGCAGCCAAAAGTTGGACACTAATCATGTCCTGAAGGAACATGAAAAAGCTATGAAAAAGGAGGCATCAGTGGATGTTCCATCCATGGCGAGCTTGGAATCCAAAATCAACCAAAAAACCCAAATATACTCGGTTCGACAAATTTCCTTTGAATCAGATGTACAAGACACTGGCATTATTGATCCGGCCATTCAAAAGGAACAGAGAGAGCATGAGGTGGCCGGAAATATGAATGAACTTATTGAAGACGGCCAAAGTGCCGATTCAACGTTCCGTGGTAAGGACAGGAGCAACGAGACCGTTTCTGAAAATCACGAGGGTGCAACTTCCGCACCACCACCTAGTTGGATTCAAGAAATGCCAATGCCCGTGAATATGTCATCCGTTGCGGTACAGGAGAGCGTCCCAGGAGCTCATGCTGTCCAGGCATTCCGATTCACCGAACAAACACATCAGCCAAGCAGTATGGACGCTGATGCTGAGGACGGGGATGAAGAAGAAGCAGGAGAAGATATCCAACCACCTCCTTCCGAGTCATTGGCAGAGGCAAGACCAGTTGCTGAGGATGACTTGCCCATTGCTACTGCTGATAATGGGAGCCACAACAGTCAAAAAAAGAGAGGCAATTTGTGGGTTTACCTCATGGAAGGCCTATTCGTTCTCTTGGTTGTTGCAGGTATTCTTATCGGGGCTGTCTGTGGCACCGGACACTGCAGTCAGAAGGTCTATGTGGATGGCAGCAGTACCATGGCACCCACCACAACAAGAGATGCTGTTGAGGCACCCAAGATTGAAGTTACCTTAACTCTCATTTTGGGCAGGGACTATTTCGAACATGTGGAAGAATCTGGAGATGATTTGGATGTTGACCTTGCTGAGTTCTTGATTGAAACTAGGCTGAAGGCTTTTGACTGGATTGTCAATCAGGACCCATTGCAATTAAGCTATGATTCGCCCAATTTGGTTCAACGGTTTCTGCTGGCGCTCTTCTACTATCAGACCACAAGGCACAAGCCATGGAAAGAGTGCAACCCAGTAGCAAGTCCCCAAGGGAGTGCAACATCTGGCTTCTGCTATGAGCCAATGTATTATGGTGGCGAAGCAACGTCAAACATTTGGGGGGATCAGTGGCTCTCCCCTAGTCATGAATGCCAGTGGGCTGGAATTACCTGTGAAACTGTGCAGTCCATGGGGAGGACACTTGTTGAGCTGCAACTTTGTACGTATCTCGAAAAGGTTATCAAACGTCTGTGACGGGCCGGTTTCTTACACTGTGGATATCTTTCTTGGTTCAGATTGGAATCATCTCAATGGCCCTCTTCCCTGGGAGATCACAAGATTGCCGCCGCTGAGGCTTCTATGGCTCAACTCCAACATGCTGACAGGAGTACCGCCCCCAAGACTCTTTTCAAAAAAGCCAGGTTTTGCCCTGGAAAGTCTAGACTTGTCCTGGAACCAATTTTCTGGCACTATACCTGTAGAATGGGTTACAAACCTTCTTGAAGGAAATGGAAAACTTACCAATCTTCTTCTGCAGGGAAACACATTGACCGGGAGGATTCCATCAGAGTTGGGTCTACTCCCTCTGAAAGTCCTCATACTCGGAAGCAACACTCTGACAGGTTCTATTTCACAAGAACTATTCAGTCAAACTTCTCTAGAGTGGCTCTATTTGAGTGGAAATAATGTGAGTCACCCCTTCCCTCTGTTCTCTCTTTTCTCTTGGTGCACCACAAACAATTACACCCACACCCACACCCACACCCACACCCATGCCCGAAGCTTACCTTCTTTTTGTTCCTCTTTGCACATTACAAGCTCACTGGGACTTTACCAAGTGAAATTGGGCTGCTCACCAACTTGGAATATCTGCGTTTGAACCACACTTATATTTCTGGTTCCTTACCCTCAGAGAGTGGCTTGGCAAACCAGCTTCAAGAAATGGTTCTTTCCAACACCAACATGCAGGGGGCAATCCCTGAAGAACTGTACGCAGGACTTGACAATCTCCAGCTTCTAGACTTGGATGGTTGCAACTTTACTGGGACAATCAGCTCCTCACTTGGTCTTCTTAAGACACGTCTCCGGCACCTGCACCTATCCAATAACAACTTCAGTGGCACCATTCCCAATGAGATTGCGGCACTGACACGTCTGCAACAATTTGTAGTGAATGGGAATCAGATCACTGGCACATTTCCAATCTCTTTCTGCCATAATTTTGAATATGTTGACAGTGTAGGTGAAGTTGCATTGGTGGCTGACTGTTTGCCCAATACAGAAACCGGAGTTCCTCTCATCCAGTGTGCTTCTGATTGCTGCACCAGTTGTTGTGATGAGACGGGAGTTTGCCTTTCCACTTGAGTACTCTCAAGATTAATTTTAAAAGGGTTTTCCTGATTCTAGCTAAACTCCGTGTTCTATCAACCTGCCTGCCTTGATATCAAGTGTGTGGCACAGATGTCGCATTGGTACGGTAGTACATACTGGAGCCACGAGGCTATTGCACCGTAAGGTTGTAGAATTTGGAGCACCAGGAGTGTTGCCTCGTCATTGTGTGGCTGTCTCTGTGGTGTTTTCTGGCCTGTCGCAGGGCCATGGTAGCCAGGAACAGACAGCGAATCGCACAAGAAGCTGGATCGCTTGTGGTTGTGATGTGGACATTACCCATGCAGTCTCATGGGAGTATCATGTGCCTTCATCGTTCGTGCACCCCATCGAAGGAGATCCTACGCCTGTACCTGGTACCCGCTAGCTAGATAGCGGATAGAATCACGCAAGGGCTGGAGCTACAACTTCTCGATCTGGTAGGTACTGGTACCGGGCGTGCGTGCTGCGAATGTCCATGGCATCAATCCGCGATCCCCATGCAACAACACCCTCTCAAACGCCCTCTCAATTGAATGCATGGCATGTCACTTTACCGCGCTTGTGTTTGTTGAACGATATCCGGTTCCTTGTGCATGCTGATTGACCAATCCTTCAGGATCGATGAGTGCTTCTAGAAAGAGACCCGGCGATACCGATGATGATGAAGTCGATGTGCTCAAGGTTGTTGTAGAAGCTAGGGCCAAAGGCGGACACCCGAACAGTACATATGACGGCGAGACCAGACCAAATCGAGAAGAGCACACCAGCTGCAGTCGATACCCCAATGGCCCGGCTCACACAAGGCACACAGCTAATATGGCATTACCTGCATTGGCGAGAGCAGCGCCGCAAAAGAAGGCACCCAACGAAACAGAGGAACATGAAGGTGACGCGACGATTCTAAAGGTCGTGGGAGTCAGGGCTAGGGCAGCCAATCAAGAACTCCAACGAGAAGACGGTGCTCTGTTGGACCAAAGCAACAGCAGATCTCGTTCTACGACAGTGAGTGAGATACGCCCAGGGGCTTATGCAGGAGCCCCCGGTGAGGCTCTGCAGAGAAATCCGTCGGTGCGATATTCTCGCTTGGAACAAGGGAACGACCTCCAGATGGCTCAAGTTCCGCAACCCCCAGCTGCATCTATGGACCCGGAAATTGGATCACTGATGACCAGCCAACAACCACAGCAAGACAATACCGATAGAGACTTGACTGAAGCAGATCCTGTCACGAACGATGAGCTGCCACAGGCTGTTGAATGGGATGAAAGCAAGCGGTCCAAGCGTGGCCTGGCAATGGACCCAACGAAATTGGTCCTATTGGCCTTTTGCGCTCTTTTTGTCCTTACTGGAATCGTGGTGGCCTATATCATGTTGTCACCTTCCAAGGAAAAGCATAACATCGTGGTCACAAACTCCCCCACCCCGACTGACTCGCCGCCAACCCCGTCACCAACACTCTTTACCAGGGATGTGCGATTGAATTTGCTTCTGCCGAAGGACGCGGTAGATTCAATCCAACAACCCCCATCGCCTCAGTCGCAAGCTTACAACTGGACGCTGCGTGACCCATCCTTCAACTCCTATCCTGATGATCGTCTCCTTCAACGGTTCATCTTGGCTACCTGGTTCTATGCCACGGATGGTCCCTCATGGTTCAACAACTCCCACTGGCTATCCTACACAGAACATGAATGCCACTGGTTTCAGAATAGCTTCCCCATCCACGTTCTCTCTTACCTGCCCTATGAATACCCCGATCCCATGACAACACCGTGTCGCAACATGTCAAATCTAGATACTGGGTGGCAATATGAGCATCTATCCTTGGCACAAAATGGACTCGATGGGATTATTCCCAACGAACTTTTCCTACTGACTTCTCTCAAGAGCATCGATTTTGGTTTGAACCTCAACTTGAGGGGCAAGTTATTGGTTGGTGATCAAATCAGTAAACTCTCAAAACTACAGTTCCTGGGAATATCCAACACTGCCATGCATGGATCCATCCCCACAGAAATTGGTACCCTTACAAATCTTGTGGGTGAGTTTATAAGCAAAGTGCGCTTGTCATCTCTTCTTAATGGTTGGAGTCGGGCACAGAACCTGGACCTTGTTTGTTCGCCTTTTTTAAAGTACACACTCACTCGGCCTGGTCCTCTGTTTTGAAGATTTGTCATTGGCCTTTGAGCAGCTTACTGGGTAAGTCAAGAGAATATAGCTCACATTGCATTGGATTTGGGACTGACACTCGAGTCCATGCAACCTGCCACAACTATGAACTGATGATCCAATGTGCAGTGTCATCCCCACAGAGATTGGAAAGCTGACACTACTCAAATACCTATCGTCACATCGGACACAACTGCAAGGGCCACTTCCATCAGAAATGGGGCTGCTCTCAAACATGCTGGCCATCAATTTGGGGTCCAATCAAATGACTTCAACAATCCCGACACACCTCTTTTCCTTACAGAAGCTCATGGCTCTTTTCTTTTATGAGGCTCAAATGTCAGGTAATAATGAATGGCTGTGTCATTGAAAGCTTTTCGGGAGAGATGCTCAGTTCTTTTGATTGCATGCTCTCTATACAGGGACAATTCCCACAGAAATTGGACTCCTCACAGACATGGTCCATTTGTATATTGGCCGGAATAAATTTGAAGGTGAGCAGAAATATTGGGTTGCCATTTTCCCTTTAATGCCAATGCAAATTTGAAGTGCCTCATTAGATTGACTTTGATACTATTCAGGCACACTGCCTAGTGAACTGGGCTTGTTGGCCAGCTTAGAGGGTAAGAGAGAAACCGGGTGGCTAGGCAGAATCAAGTGCTACATTATTAGATTTCCTGACCATTTATTTTGTCTCGCAGTCTTGACCATCAACAATGTCAACATCACATCCACCATTCCAACAACATTGGGTCAACTGTCACGCTTGTTTGGTCTGAGTTGTTTGGGAACAGGTCTCACAGGGACCATTCCTTCAGAGATTGGACTGGTGCCATTTGTGGGAAGTGACAGCCCATATTCTGTCTCTTCTGAATTTAGAATTTACCAGTTGGGTCCATACTTCTCTCTCGTGAAAAACAGCCTCTTGACTGGTCCGATCCCTTCTGAAGTGGCCAACATGCGAGGTTTAGAGTGGCTCCAGCTTGTTGACAACCACTTGACTGGATCGATATCGCCTGCACTTAGCCAGTTGGATATGAAAAAGTAAGATGACTGTTGCGTGTTCTTTGGCTATCTGCCCGCAAAACCTCACAACACTTTGTGTCAGGTTGGAACTTTATGGGAACTCCTTTTCTGGGCCACTCCCGTCTGAAATTGGCTTGTGGGGCAAGTTGTCCCAATTCAATGCTTCCAACAATGGCATTACCGGGAGCATTCCAGGAGAAGTAGGTCTGCTGGCAGCGGCAGGAGGCAACCAGTCCACTGTCCTTGAGTATTTTGATGTAGCTGGCAACGATTTGGAAGGTACAGTGCCATTCGGCTTGTGCACCTTGAATGACACGCTGTTATTTGACTGCGGATCTGGTCTTTGTGGTTGTGATTGCTCGTGCGCTTGATTGGGGAATGCGGTTTGTTTCCAGCAACAAAACACGTTGCTATAGTTTGTATCCATCATAGCTATCGTAGTATCCAAGTCGATCGTCCATGAAAACCGCTGCGTGTGCTTCTTTCATAAACGCCAAACACCATGTCCAATTCCAGGCCCACCGCATTCGCCTACATCCAACGATGAACTGCTTCAGCTGTTGTCTCGACCGTCGCTGTACGCGTCAAGTCGGTGTTGTGGAGCATTTATCATCTGCTTCTCAGGGATGCGGTGAAGCAGAAGCCAGCACAAAATCTGTCGTCGATTCTTCCTTTTCCGAAGATTCTTGGTTGCCTTCGTTTTTCAACTCATTCACCACATGGGCTTCCCTCTGGTTCTGTACTGCCAGATTTGCCTCTCGAATCGTCTGTACCATCTCATAGTAACCTGGGACCATGTCGCTACTGCTTGGGAAACTTCTCTCAACCACGGACACCCCTAATTCCAAAATCAAAAGGGCCTCTCTTGGGAAGCCTTTTGTAAGACGCTCCTTTCCAACTTGAAAGAAGACATCTGACACAATATGGGTCCTTCGTATTGGCATGAACAAGTTGTCGGAGTCCGTCTTAGCCTCCGGTGCGGCGTTGTTCCCGGCCTTCAACGCGTCAATTGCTTGGCTACGCAAATGCATGCCCGTGCCAGCATCCATTTCTCCCCGTGTACATGCAAGCACGCTTAGCTGAGCAAGGGATAGGGCAATGTCCACGTGTCCTTCCGCCAGAGTTGCTCTCTGGATTCCAAGTCCAGCCTGGAAGTCTTGTTCAGCTTCGTTCAATTTTCCCAAAAGGCGATAGATCTCGCCTCTCTGGATCAAAGACTTTGCAAAATTTGGGTGTTTCCTCCCTATGGTTGTCTCCTGGATAGCGATGCACTTATTCATTTCGTCAAGAGCAACATCTCCGAATCTCAACCTTGTAGCAACCGTTTCAAGCAGAAGCAAGAACGGTCCGGTGGTGAAACCCGTCTTATGCGACCCTTCCGCCGACACCTTCTTGTTGTGGAGTTGAACAAACAGAGCTGCAAGGCACCGACGGCTGTGTCAGGATTATTCGGCCCCACTGCAGCGAGAAGAATGGAGAGGGATTCGTATGCTTTTTGGATTGCATCTTCAACTGATGTTCCATCAACTTCGGCAGTAAGAACGCTGACATGACAGCGTGCAATGGCAGTGTCACGATGATTGCTACCAAGGCTTTCTTCGCGTGCTTCAAGTGCTTTCTGCAAATACGCCAATGCATCCAATGTAAGCTTCATTTCTTGGTACAACGTGCCCAACTGAAAGTAAAGCTTCGCAGTTTCTTGGCTTTTGTTGCCTAGCTCTTCTTCATATAGATGGACTGACTTCTTCAGCATGCCAAGTGCTTCACCCCACGATCTTGTCCGCAAGGTGGCGCCAACGTCGGCATACCATTCGGCAGCTTCGAGTCCATGCAACGGTTCGTCCCGCGACGAGACCTTCTTCCGCATACTTAGGGCTGCATCGTAGTCCCCAAACAGCTCGTAAACGTTCCCAGCCTCTTTGTAGAACGATGTGGAAGCAGCCTGTGACGCCCCCAATGGCTCGTCATTCGCCGCTTCAGCGTTTTGTCGTAAGGAAACTATTTCGGCCATGACTCCCCGAACCCAGGCTCGCATGTGCTCCCGCACACTCGAGTTGACCTCCGCGAATCCCTTCCCTTCTCGAACCAATTCTAGGATTGTGTCTCTGTCGCTCTCGACAGATGCCTCTGCTCTTTCCACGTCAACGTTGCAAAGCGCCTGAAAGAGGGAGTCCTGGCATTTGAAAAATTGAATGGCAAACCTGTCACTTTGCCGTGGTGGCATCACGATTGATAGCTCAACACTCTCCTGGAGACAAATAAAGATCTCGTACAGGCACCAGATGCGGCGCAGGTTGGCGGGGTTTTCCTGAAGTCAAGATGCAACAGCAGTGCACCCAGCGGTAGCCAGATTGATTGAGTAGAGGTGCCATGTGCAAAGATTAGCTGGCGCTGGAAATCCCTTGCTTACCCATGGAGTGCTCATGCTTATAACGCGACCTACGGCGACCACCCTACTCCGAAACGCTGCCTCGAAATCCAAAGCTTTCTGATCGGCCATTCCGGACTTGTTGGATTCCACAATCCGATGTTGATTCAGGCACAAACAACATATCCAAATCTACGTGGAAAAAGTGTCAAGAGTGTACAAAGATATTAGCGAAATGCGACGCAGTGGAGAGGATCCGAGATGGCATCTGCTTGAAAGAGGCCACGAATGTGTACTTACGTATGTCCTTCTACGGTCGAATTTGTTCTTTCTGCAGAATTCGTCAATTGTCTCGACAACGTCTTTCACAGTGTAACTGTGATTTTTCATTGGAAGTAGCGACGGAAGTCAGAGAGATCAGTATATATTTGGGGTCTGCAATCATCAAACTTTACTAACCTCCAGGTCCAGCTAAGCATGAGAGTCGCGGGGCCAACGTGATCTTCTCCGGCCAGAGTGTGGACATACGCGGAACCGCACCTACCATCAACTGGACAAACAGTTGCTGCCCCCTGCTCTCGAACAAAACCATTGTCGCTAAAAAGGTTTTCCACCTCATAGAACTTGGACCTCGTTGAAAGACCTTTTGTATCGACAACTTTCGTCAGAAAAACACTCTTCAGATGGTATGCACTGACTCCGAGGAATTCAGGGTCGTCGGCAAACGCTACGTTGTGCACTCTCAAAGCCTCTGCCGGGTCACTCTTGGTCTTTTCCGCCACAATGAATCGACTGTTGACGTCTTCAACTAGCCCAGCCGCCGCTTCCGCGGATCCAAAAGACAAGGTAAATGCCGTTTCCTTGCACTGAATACACACTCTAGTTGCATCCTCGAGTGTCCTGCACGACACCATATCGTGAAAGTATATTGAGTTCTCCTTCGTTGAGTTCGAGGTGCTTTGCAGCGAAACCCCAAGAGAAGTAAGTAGAACAACTGTTGCCACACCAATGTACCTTGCCGGGCCATGCATCGTGGGGCTCAGACGAACCAAGCCCGACGGGTCACTGAAGATATTCTGAATCTTTCCACGAACACGAAATGCAAGAGACGCAGTGTCGTATGTGATGCGACTGGTTTGCTCAGCCGTCAGTTCAAGATCATACCCCTCTTCCGATAGCTTGTCGAGGATCAAGCTAACCGTTGCGCGTAACAACTCTGACTGTGCATCCACTTGCGTGGGAAACTTGGCCAGAAGAATCTTTTCACCAACGCATTCACGTATGCGATTTCTGGCCTCTTTGGAGGATTCCACTAGTGCCAAGAGCACCAGGGATGCATCCAGCACTCTGATGCTGCCAACGCCATAGAGGCGCAGCAAAGCGACTGCATCCTTTCGCTGGTAGATATCCGTCAAATCGTATTCCGTACCAGTCGCAGGCTTTCTGGCGTTGTAAAGTTGCGAAGGGGACATGGTCGAGGTCGTGATAGGAAAGAATCGGCGTCGATATATTGTCAGGACGCTCTCCTTCTCCTTCAAGAAGCGATTATGATGCCAAGCCAGGCCTTCTCGCCCTGCATTGCACTTTTCCAAGAGCCAACCGTACTGTTGGTTGCTCATTACGTCAACTCTTGAATGATGGATCAGGTTCTCCAGGACATCCACATACCAAATAGACAAATTTAGCGTCCAGGCAATAAAACTGTTCGCTTCCAGCAGACGCAAGGCAATCAACTCCAAACAGACTTGAACACCTGGTTTGGAGGTCGCTTTCCCATGCAAGTCCTTCAGGATGTGGCATGCTCCAAAATGCCTCATGTTTTGTCGTGTATTTTGGCTTTCTTCTGCCAATTTCATCAGGGCACTTGCCGCAGCGAGCTGTGCAGTTTCGTTTGGTGATTGGAGGTAGCAAAGGAGGGCGTGCAGATTGTCCTTTTGTGATGAAATCCAAGTCATAGCGTCCACACCGTCTGCATCCACTTCACCGCGAGCTAGCAGAAGTGCAAAATCAATTTCCTTCTGAGCTAGTTCGTATGCTCCGATGTAGACGACATCACCCTGCACCGGTAGGGGGTTGTCCTGCAAGAACTTTATGCAGGTATTGATGTTTTCCTGGTTGCTTGCCAGCATGAAGTCTGCAAGGAAGGGTATGGTATAGACGACTGCAACTGCCGCTAAAGTCGACGCCAGTCTGTCGTCTCGGTTTACTTCGGCCACCGCTTTAGCCAGCAGAGGGAAAACTTGATAAACAAGCCCCGGAGCGCTGTGTGTCAATCCCAATACTCTGATGGCACCTGTCTCCAGTTGAGACAAGCCCTCTCTACCCTTGAAGTGGTGCTTCTCATCAGCTTCCTTCAGACACCAAAACGCTGCTTCAAACCTTACATGAATATCAAAAGCATCGTCGTTCCCAGAAGGTGTCTTGCACAAGGCCTGCCGCTGGCTACATGCAGTCTTGGCATCTGGGAGCAATTCGGACAACAACGGAAAATCAGCAAAACCTGGTCCCAAGTCCACTAATCCAACCTCTGCTTCCAGTCCGTCCAAATAGGTCAGGCATGCTTCAATTAGCCGTTGTCTTGTATGAGTAAAGTTCCAAATGGATGGATCAGAGTCGACAAGAACGGCCACAATTAGTGCAGAAAGGACTTTCTCCGTTTTGTTTTGGGCACTTTGAAACGCCAACAGCAAAGGCTCAAATGCATCCAAGAGGACCAACTCATTTCGAACTTTTTGGTTCACCAGTGCCAAATGCAGAACCCGCATCAAGATACCCAAGAAAGAACCCTCAGGGGAGACCGGGTCTGAGTTGTCATTGGTTGAGAAGAGCTTCCAAAGCCATCTTAGCTCTTCCTCCGCGTGCTGTCGTCGCTGCTGGAGGGCACTGTTTTCCTGTTCCACCGTGGGCTGTCCAAACATGGAAAGATCTGGAACTGCATGCCCCACCGTCTCCGGGCTTGCCCCATGCTGTTTCATGTTGCTGGGTAAATGGGTTTCTTTGTTGGCGGATCCAGAGGAATCAGTATCCTGATTTGATACCTGTTGTTGCTCTTCTTCTCTTGCTTTCTTCTCCAACAACAGTGAAGCTGCATGAGCACTCGCAACAGCATCCCTATGCTCAGGAGGATCCCCCAGTTTGTCGCCGGGAGATGGGGTTTCGTCAATTTTATTGCATCCAGTTGAATCCCCAGTATCCAGAGATGCTGCTTGGATCGGCCCTTCTTCCTCTGCTCTTTCCTCCAGTGGAGATTCACTGACTTCATTGCACATGATGCACTGACTCTGATTCTTGGAGTTGCCGGCAAAAGTGCACACTTGACAAACCCAGCAATCATCCTGGCAAGCAGAAGGAGGTTGTTGTTCTGTTTTTTCCCAATTCGCCCTGCAGGCGGCTACTGATGCCTGAGGAGTGCCACAAACGGAGCATGTTAGGAACTCCACAGGATTATCGGCAAAGGTACAGGTTACACAAGTCCAACTACTAGACATGGCTTCGTCCTGTCTTGGATCTTGTCATGGTGGTACTGTATCGCGCTGATAGCCAAGCATGGTCAAGAAGGGGGGGGGTTATAATAGGCACGTGTACATTACGACGATACCGAACCGTAGGTACCGCACAGGGGGGCGGGGG
This sequence comes from Seminavis robusta, assembly GCA_903772945.1. Lineage (NCBI taxonomy): Eukaryota > Bacillariophyta > Bacillariophyceae > Naviculales > Naviculaceae > Seminavis > Seminavis robusta. The sequence goes on from CAICTM010000032.1 coordinate 22,098, forward strand.
GAGGAATGGGAAGGGCAGGGTTAGAATCCACCTAGCTACCCACATCGGTTCAGAGAGGACAATAGCTGCCCGACGCGCATTTCCGAAAACGTTGCCTTCCGAAGCCAACCGCGAAAACCAAAACGTTTCGTGCTCCCCTTCCAAAGCCAACCACTAAAGCAATAAACCATGTTATCAAAGAGTCCAACCTTAACACCTTTGCTTCATTTAGTGGCATTTACAATGTTAAACAATTCCTAATTGCTTGTTGGCCTCCGAACGTTTCATGAAAACTCCGAATCTCCGATCTCCGTTCCAAAGAAGGGATCCATCCTTTCCAGAAATTGCGTTAAGTCTTTTTTGAAGCTTGCCCGGCTCTTATCGGCCAGTTCCTCACTCTTGAACCGATGTGTACCAGTAGCCAGTACGTACTATGTAGCAAAGGGCGACAGGATTAAGCAATTTTTGATACTGAAACAGGTCACCAACTGCCAATTCCCGAAAACACAGCTTTCAGGCTGTGGTAACTTTTGGTTTTGGCCTAACTAACTCTTTCATCTCTGTGAGACTCCTCAGTGCTGGGCTAGATTACACGTCCTTGTGAGACTCTGGATTGTGTGGGCAGGTGCCGTAGGTTTCGTTGCAGGTGTTGATCATTGTTTCTGGTGATTCTCAAGGTCACCTTAATATTTCTAGCTAGCTAGTCTCTCCTTGTTGCAAAGCTGGCAGTGTGGAGTCCTGAAGGTTTTGGCAGTGCTTCTGGCTCATCTTCACACTATTCCGTTGGATGTCTCTGTTATCACTGGAAAAGTAATGGTTGGGGGAAGGAGCATATCAGGGGAATATTGAGTGGGACCAAAGCAGTTGGGAATAAGGAATAGAAGGGGTCAAAATTAGCAGAAGAGTGCAAGTGCACCATTGGCATCTCAGATGGTGTGCAGGATTCTCATGATGCCAGTCGGGATACCGTATGCGAGCCACACAAGCAGAGGTGGCGGGCACAAACATTAGCCAGGCTGAGCCAGGTATTAGCATACACCACATGGAGTAAAGGCGAGAGATAAAGGGGGCACTCTAGAGTTCCCTACTCTAGAGTCTAGTCTTGGAATCCGATAGGGACAGGCAAAGGAAAGGAAACGAAACGAAAAGGAGAAATTAGGGGCTTGATGCGATTGATGCTGTAGGATTTTGTTTTGGGGGGGACAAACTAAGTGGAGACCGGCACAAGGGCCCCGTAAATCATGTCCCGTGTGCCAAGGTGAGATCGAGGCAGGCCACCAGACAGCAGAAGGCAAGTGGTAAAACCGTAAAGGAGGGCATGCACCGATGCATGGCAATGTATTGAAGTCTCGCAGGACCAATTAATTAATCGGTCAGTCTAACTAATAATGTATAGAAGATGGGCAGTGACAATGAAAAGCCCAGCGGACACAAGAGATGTGGTAGTAGAGGTATAGCAATTGTTGGGGTAATCTTGGGTGGTGTGGTATTGGTTCTCTGGAGCCAAGGATCGGCTTTGTTGAAACCGCTTTACAGCCGAGGGAAATCCAAACAACCATTGCTACGTTCCAGCAGTAGCAGTAACACCACGCTGTCACGACATGATCAATTTGCCAATGTCTACCGAAATGCACAAGATACCTATGATACCGAACGACTACTCAGCAATGAACAGCAACAGAAAGAAGAAGAATCGGATACTACAACCCATCGGCATCATCATCCTCTGATTTGGAATAAAGCTTCCAAAGAGAAAATGAAGAAAAAGCCATTGACCCATGATTTCTACGATATCCTCAAAATGGAACAAGGACTCATGGATCAGGGATTTGCCAAACCAGATGCCTTTCATGAACTGCACAAGGAATATCTAGACATCAAGGCATACAATGCCAGACAAAAGCAAGTGAAACGACAAGTACAAAGAGCGGCTCCCCAGCGACTAACTAACTAGCCAGAAATGGAAAGAAACGGGGGTAGATAACACGAAGGAAATTCTTTAGCAGCAAGAAATCATCATCACTGGGGACCGCAGTGATGTGTGCATTGGTTGGGGTTACCGGTATCTTTAATTAAAGGTAAAAAGTGCCTCCAAAACGATCTCTTTGGTGTCGTACGGTATCGTACCTCCACGTACAATACCACCACCCACCCACCCACCACCTGCGAATCTAGCGAAAACGACAAAGGTATATACGCGGAACTAGCATGAAGTAGCAGCCTCTTGACTCCCGTACCGGTACCGGTGAGGGTATACCGGCAGTGCGTACGCTGAGCTCTGCAAATGAATGTGAACTCCAATACTTTGGCCACCAATAGTTCGGAAGTCAAACCTTCGCTCAGGCGGCCAGGGCAACCTCTCGCTTCCCAGCCGGTTGGCGGTTGCCACCAGCCAACCGCGCCATCCAACTTTGTGTCAACTGCATTGTGGAGGCTGACAAATCCTTCATAAACGTGTGTCGGTCATTTTGACTCTTGGTGGCGGATTCACCTCCTTGCAGCACCCATGATTGAGGCACATTGGCGTAACTGTTGCATGGCAAGGGCTCTTCGTCTTCTTCTGCTGTCGTCGTCATGAAGCCGCAACCAAATCCCCAGTAGTCAATGCTGTCTTCAACAATATTGTCCACTCGATACCATCCCATCCATTCTTGGTTTCGTGGGATACGTCTCTTCTTCTTCGTTTGACATTTTCTTAGAACCGGTCTGGTGCTACTTGCACTAGTAGTCGGAGATTGAAACACTCCGGGCATGTCCATTCCCAACTGCTCCAGTAGTTCCTTTCGTTCGATCCATACTGGATGGATACGATTCCGGGGCTTTTGAAGCTCGACCTTGTTGTACATCAGCCATTGGTTCACCTTGGAGGGCCCGCTCCAGAATTCTTGAGGGCTGGAAAAGTTGTTGCCACCGTTCTCGGCAATGTAATTCTCGAGAAGTGTGTAGTTTTCTTCCCACGTCAAAGACGGCGAAACCTGCCTACTAGTAGTCTGCAGCGTTGGTACCATTACAATCATCATCATGGCGATTCGATTGAATTCGCTAATACCCGCAGTAGTTGTTTCAAGGAAGTTGTGGATAGAAGGAGGCAAAGTAGTTTGTGGCCAAATTGTGAGCAGCAGTCACACAAGCAGCTCGCAAGCCCACAAGCTCGCAAGGTTCGGAGCATTGTTTCCCTCCTTTGCGATCCTCGGGGTTCATTTAACAGTGCAACTGGCACCTGTGAAGTATTTGGTCATGTCTTTTCTGAAGAAGATTTAAATTTGCTTTCCCTTCAAGAGCATTTGAGACTTCTTCTGTCACAGACACCATAAGCTCACCATACCGTAGCACCTGAGCCAGGTTGCGAAAAGCACCATAACAAAATTAGCTACAAAATTAATGATACCAGATACCAGAACTCAGCCCAAGTGAGTACATGTAGACTAGTGTAGGTACCGGTACCGGTACGTGCTCGAGTACCGTAGGTACCGGTACCAGTCCCAACAGAATCGAAATCGGTCCCAGTGAGGAGTGAGGGAGAAGCCGAAGAGCAAACACCAGTGGCGATTTGTTCAGCATTCATCTTAGCCTGGTTAGTGACGCCAAGCAAATGCCAAGCAGGACGGACACAACTTGGGCTAGTAGCATGGCAACCAACCTATTGAAGGAGGAGGGAGCACTGGTCACACGGTCACGCACGGTTTGGCGCTCTGTTGGATGCCTCATTGCAATCCATAAAGTTCACTAAGTTTGTACTGGCACCGGTGAAGTATTTAGTCATGATCTCAAGAGGTCGTCCTTGTCCATCCTTGGTGTACACTTGGAGAAAGTCTTCATTTCTGGTATTAGGGCAAATGGGCAAATTGATAGACAGGCTCATGGGTACACACCCTTCCTTGTCAAGACTTGATCACGAAAGCTAAGATCCATCATTCGCATAACACCCCTATTCAACACTTGGACACTAGCAATGCCAATCAAACTTTTTGTCCTTTTACAACCCTCATTTTGGTCACAAGAATCAGAGTTTACTGTGCATTCCCTCTTGATACCCTTGTAAGATGAGGCAGCATTTGAATTGTGACAACATTCGTTTTTGGGGGGCACTCCGAGTCTGCTTTGTACACCATGGAATGTGAAGTTGTTCTCCCTCTCCAGCCCAGTCTGGAATATCAGCTCTGCAATTACCAATGTCTTCCAGCCTCCGGCGTGTTTCATTACCATTCTCTGGTGCCTCTTCTGCCGGAAGACCAAGTATGTAGCTCATCATCGGCACCATTTAGATTGTCAAGCAGGTTTAATAGTTTCAAATAGGTTTCCTCAATTGTCTTGTATCTCTTCGAAATATTTTTTGACTGCAGATACAAACATTTATGCCATTCTCACATTTTTTCAAGGCGTTCATCAGAAGGTCAAAGAGTCCTTCAAGGTCCCCTTCAAGCTTGGAGATCATCTCAATATCTTTCGAGCGTGTTTCCATAGCTTTCATCTGGCCCAAGTTGTTTTACAAGCTCGCATTCATACATACTTGTTGATCGGGGTTGCAGCCACATCCAGAATATGCAGAAACTCTTAAAATTGGTTCGCCACCATCGCTCGCTTTGATAGATTCGATTCTTACTTCAGCGACTTGGCGGTGAGGTTCAGCAAGTCATCCATTTATGAGCCACATGATCATGCAACTGGGCTGGGATGTTCTCGTTCGGGCCATCAGCTGCTTCTTAGGCTCCATCGTGTCCATGGATACCAGTACCGGTACATCACAGCACCAAAGTCAGAATGATAATCATTGACCTCGACACTGGTAAATGTATCAATGCAATGACAGGCCCAAAACGGTTCTTCCAGTTCCAATTTCGCGTCGTTCATCATGCCACAAACCAGTCGAGTTAGCTGTCGACTGTCGAGCTCGAGGTTGCCAATTGCCAAAGAGGGTGACAACTACATGTGCTGTTCCGTACGAAACAGTACAGTAGCTTATCGGTACCGGTAGCTAAATCTGCAGCAGTGTAAATACTTGCTTCAAGGGTTCAAGGGTTCACGCGTTCAACCCGGGTTCAAGGTTCAAGGAACATCCCTGATGAATGATGAAGAAAAAGGAAATAATGGGCTAGTTCGCCTCTTCGAAGAAGTTCGAAGTTCGGAGGTCAACGCAAAGCATTTCTGTGACATTCTCTAGATTTAATAACATCACTTCCCCGTGTTGAAGTAGTGGTATGTACGTATGTACCTCGGTAAAAAGGCTTTTGAACAAGAGAGTCGAGTCGAGCCTACCAGCCATCAATTAATAGTCTACCGGTACCTCTAGCTAGAGTACCGCTACTCAGTAGGGGTCTACTGAGAGGTACGCAGTAGTACGCAGTCTTTATCGACCTTTCGCTTCGTTCTGGAATCTTTCTGGGGATAAAGATTTATTCAATGCTTTTTGGGGTGTGGACAGTGGTTAAAGACAGTACCAGGTACTGTGGGCTGTGGCGAGTGAAGAGGCATAGGGGCTGTACCGGTACTGTAACTTACTTAGTATGAATCCCCCGCTTTGGCACCGGTACCGGTTTTCTGGCTACAAGTAAATCTGCACTGACCACTACAATTCGGAGGGACGCTGGCTGTCGAAAGAGCGACTGAGGCAAAACAGACAAAGTATTTCCGATTGATATGGCGGTGACAAGCAGTTGCATGGCATGGGCGACCATACTCTTGTGGCATTACATCCTCAGCACCACTACCGGTAGTAGCAGTGTTTCTTCCTGTTTGTTTCCTTGCGCACCTCCCATCCCCTCCTAACCAAGTAGTCTAGAATGAGCAATAAGGCAGATCTCTCGTCCCACCATGTCGAAGACCAAGGAGCGGAAGACGACGACCTAGATCTGCTACGGGAGATTGTCGAGATCAGGCTGGAACAACACCGGCCTGGCAAAAAAGATACCCTGACGGAGTTGCAATCACCAGCAGAGACTGATGATAAGAAAGCTCATCCGCAAATGCCACCAAGGAGCAAGGATGAGAAAGTACACCCGGCAGATGAAAACAAGAAGACAGATGAAATACTCGCAAATGTAAGCCCTCGTCGCCAAGATTGTTCGAGCAGTCAGCTATTACGCACCAAGGGACAAGAAATGCAATCTGAAGACGATTGTCAAAACGCTACAGAGGACTACCTGGATCTGGAAGCCGGTCGTCTAGAACAAAAGCTGTTCTCGACTGGTGCCGTCATGGAAAGCGTGCCAGGAGCATTTGCAGAAGGACCACAACTGTCGAGCTCCAATGCGGATGGCGCAGATACCGGTATTGCGTCTTCCGCAGAAGCTAACCCTACTGTCGAGCAGCGCCGCCAAACCGTCACTATGGATGGAGACCATCCATTTCTTGAGGCTACCCCCGTGTTGGACGACTATGATGCTGCCAACATTATGGAAGAAGCCCAGCCTGTGGATATGGAAGCTAGACGGAAACATGAACGGGAGTTGCAGGGAAAGCAACGTTTTCGGAAAATTGCCCTATCTATATTGATTGCTGCGGGAATGGTAGTCATTGTTGGTTTTCTTGCCGGCCTCTTCCTGGGTCGGCGAGACAACAACAGTGGTGCACCCGTGCTAGTAGTGTTTGTGGACACAATGTCGCCCACGGCAGTGTGATAACACTATTCTCAATAAAATAACCTGCTGCATTTCCCTACAGTAACAGTACCTAAAAGTTTAGAACAACCATTGCTACCGGTACCGTTACCGATGGCTACAACCATAGATTGGCGACCCTTGGATTGATTGAATCGGTGAGACAGCAAAAAGTACCTGTGTTACGAGGATGCTCAGGGTCCACTTGCTTGTTGAGTTCTGTACATGTGCAGTACTTCGCGCCCAGGTGGACCAACCGCCAATGATTGCTTTACCACTCAGCGAGCAGTTAGCTGGTTTAGCCGTTTAGCTACATCTGACATCTGAAGCATCTGAAAACCTAACGTACTATTAATAGCTACCGGTAGCTAGTAGCAGCAATGGGCTGTTTCAGCTGTTTCGTCTGGTTTCTGAACAAATTCAACAGTTACTGATGAATGATCCGATGAATGTTAAATCTCAATTCTTAAAATGAATTAAGGATTTCATTGCAGCAAATGCCAGGCTCGTGTTTTCGTTTTTTACGCGATCGGTATTTTGAGTCAGTCGTGACAGGTTTTAAAGCCATTCCAAAATTGGTCCCGTCAGGTCAAAATTGGTCCCCAGATGTCAAAATTGGTCCCCAGAGGTCAAAATTGGTCCCGTACGTACAGCTGTACCCCATACGGTACGGTACCGTAGAGCCGTACCCCCGACAAAAATGAAGACGAAACCGACTGACTGATGGAAAACACAACCAATTGCAACAAGGGAGCACGAGCTTAGTTATTAGGCCCAGGGAACGCCATTGTTTTCTGCCCATTGGCTTTGTGTCTTGCTTCTTTCGAATTCAGGGCTGGCAGTTGTTTCAGCTTTCCTGGTGGGGTTCGGTCTCGGATCTCGGACAAGGCACACACCAAGAAGAATCTTTTCTTTGGTAGGTGCCGCCATATCGCCCAAATGGCTCCAAAAGGGGGGGGCGTCTGCCGTTCCTTCCGATGCCGTGGCTGATCTTTGGCTAACCTCCAAACCACACTTTGGAGAGCTTATAGACATCCCATCATCTCCTCAAACTCAAGCCTTCAATTGATCGTTGGACCAAAAGGACTTTGGCACAATGAAGGCATGGTGGAACCAACAGCTCTTCGCGATGGTCAAGTTCTTATGTATTCCAATTGGCCTCAAAGGATCCGCCAAGACTGGGCGCTCGATCCGTTTGGGAAACAACTTGCCATCAAGACGAGTCGAGTCTCCAGTTGTTGTCGGATCTAGAACGCATTTGGATCTTTGTCGCAACTCCACAAACTCTCGGAGCTGCGAGCCACCTTCGTGTCTTGGAGGAAACCAGAACTCTCTCACATGTACAAGCTTGCCTTCCTGGTGCTTGGCGGCAATCGAGAGATTCAAGGCTTCATACCCAGCGGCTTTTGGTCGTATCGACAACCTGCCAGTGCTGGATCTTTCAAACTTGTCTCTGAAGGGAACAATCCCTGATAACCTCCGCGAGAGCGGCTGGCATGGGCGTTTTGAATCTAGTCAACAATTGATTGACTCGGCTTTGAGAATGGGGATCGAGATACCGAAGGAACTCTGTGCCCTTCAGGATGATGCTTGGTTTGAGTTCGAAGCGCAAACATCTAGGAAGAAGGTGGATACATGTACGAGCAGGGATCTCCCTGCCAATTGCAGTTTGATTGTACGGGAGAGGGAGGCCTGTGTGGACGGTTGCTCTCCCTGTGGTTAGAATATTGGTTACATGGTGCTGAGGACATGGTTTTTTCGTGCGCTAGTATACTTAGCAGAGGATAGCTAGCTATTAGTTAAGCTACGGAGAAAGTAATATTGCCCTCAGTCCAATTTCAAGAATCATACCGGTAGGGCCCTTCAAATTCCGATAGCGGTTTCCAGGGCACCCACGCGCTCAAGCAAGGATGCTTCCGGAGGAAACATCAAGCCGAGATCTTTCGACAACAGACTGATGCGATGATGGGTTGGTTGCTTTGAAAACTCACTGCCCTCTGGCAATCCCAGCGTTTTCTCGATTCTTGTGAGCCTCGGCAGAATCCCGGTCCCATCATCTCGTTGCGGAACTTCAGCCGGAGATTGCTCCACTACCACGACCTCGTCGTCCTCCTCCTTGATAGCTTGCACGCCTTCCTTGATCTCTACCACTGGCACTTGTTCTTCCTCAGATGGAGCATCCACGTTCACCTTCTCCTCACCTTCTTCCTCCCTGGTCACTTGCGCTTGCTGAGATGGCCTCTCATTGGAAGACACTTGCACTTTAGATGGACGAGTCACCACCGTCGCCTCCTTGTCATCCTCCTCCTCCTTGATCGCTTGAACTTCGTGAGGTGCTCCCTCATGGGGAGGCAAGGAGGCTTCAGATGGATCAGTCGCCACCACCACTGCCTCATCTTCTGAAGCCACTTTCTTTTCGACTTGCGATGTGACTTCTTCCTCCTGATGTTCTGAAGTGTGTGGTTCACCAGCACGACGCTTTTTGGCGGAAGGAGCCTTATGGTTCGCGAATCTCTTTTTGGATGTTGCTGCATAGGAGGAAGAGTTGCCATATCCCGACCAGATGAAGCCTAACTCTTCTAGCTTGCCAATTCGCTCATCAGAGAGCTTTCTGTAATTTCTTCGTTGATAAGAGACCCACTTGCTCAGGTTTTGGAGTTCTCCTGCTTTCCTTGAGCTTTGCATTGCCACATTGCAGTGCCCATTTTCCTTGTGAAACTCTTGCAAGTTAGTGAACATTTGATTCCATTTTTCTTCGTGCACATTCCAGGTGAATCCAAGGGCATCAAGATCATCCTTTCTTTCACGCGACAGCTTCTTCTGAAGACATCTCTGATAAGCTACAAACCTACCAAGTTCTGTAATCATCCCATCGCTGTCTTTCAATGGAACTTTGCAGTGTCCATGCTGACGTTGGAACTCCTTGAGTTGATTCATTTTGGCACTCCATCCCTTATTATTGCGATCTTGTGGCCGGCCCATGTTGAAGAACAACGAAACAATAACCAGGCACTTTGAAACTACAAGGGGCTAGGTACCAGGTAGCAGGTTTTAAAAATAAATGAACTCTACAAACGGAAAAATTGCAGCTCGCTTTCAAAATGCTATGGGTCTACCGGTATCTACACGTGTACTGTCACAGCTACATGTATTGACTGAGCTCGTATCATAGCTTGGAGTTGGCCTTGTTTGGGGCAAAGTGCTTAGCTTTGCCGCCTGCAAGCATTCAAAATGTCACGGTGAGTCTCCACGCTCACAAGCTCAAAGGTTCCAAACGGACATCGTGGAAGTGTGAAGACTACCGGTACATATTCGATCAATCATTCGGATGAATCTTCGATCATTCAATCCTCCCCGTATTTTCCTTTTTAATTGCCTCTGTTTCAGTAAAATTACTTATTTAATTTTTAACCTGCTTTGATCAAATCGTTAGTTAAAGGGGGGTTTACTAGTACAGTACAATGACATTGTACCGGTACCTTTGTTGCCAACCAGTACCAGCACTAGTACTGTACCTTTCTTTTCTTTTTACAGGGGGTTTAGAGCAGGGAAATTCTCTACGGAAGCCAGCCGTGGCAAGGCTTAACAAAAGCAAAGAACAGTCGAAATTCAGGACTAGGTTCTGTGGGATCAGGGGCAAGGAACTCAGGACCATTACGGGGGCAAATGGTTTGGCTTTGCGAGATCCACGGAGACATAAATGGGTAGCTTTCACAAGGGCAATTGAGATATGGGTCTGTATGAAGAACATCATTTGAGAGTAGGAAAATTGAGTTTTGGAGGCAGTAGCAGAAGCAAGGCGTTGTAAGAGAGTCTTGGCTTGGGGGGCAAGCATGCCATCCACAGAAACAACAAAGGGATGGAAGGAAGCGCGATTGGAGTCGCACGCTTCAATATTTGGACATTTTGTCGCGTTCTTGTTGGGTTAAAGCTTTGATGGGATCTTTATAATATTGTTCCTTTCACGTAATCCCCCTTATAGTTATTTATTATTTATTTTTATTATGAATAAGGGGGGTTTAGAGTAGGGTAATTATCTATGGAAGCCAGCCGGGGCCAGGCTTAAGCAAAGAACAGGCGATATTCAGGACTAGGTTCTGTGGGATCAGGGGTTTTATTTTTATTATTCATTATGCTGCAAGAGGCACAATACTAGCTAGCTAGTACCAGTGGTAACCACAAATCGAAAGAAGGCAAGAGCTAAACCGTATATTTGAGGGCATGCATCGATCACCGATGCATGGCAATGTATTGCAGTCTCCCAGCACCAATCAAATAATCGAAAATTTCTGAGAAACTCCTGTTCAAACTCAAATCCACTGAGAGGCAGAGACTTGTTGGTTGTTGGTTGTTGGTGGCGGGCCTTTGCCATTGATCATCATGCTCCTATCTACAATTCTGAGAAGACAACAGCAACAAAAACAACATCTTCCAACCCTGTGTCAAAGAGGAACTACAGCTCTATTCTTGATGATCCTTTCTTCCCGTGATTCTGCCGCCATGACAACCAACGCTGCCCCCAACGCTACCACTTTGACGCCGACTGATTTCTACGTGATTGCTCGTGAGCATGGTAAAGTTCGCAGTGATCTTCCAGTTTGGGCATCGAAGCAGATGGATCCATTCCAGTTGGGCGAGAACCAACAAAAGATCACTGACAATGGAGAAAGCTGTGTGGCCATGGAACGTCGTAATGTCAAGGGCGTCCCGGGTGCCTTTCAGATTCTCAATGTCTTTTCCAAGGAGGAGACCCAACGAATGGGTAAGTATACATAGAGGTGAATGTCAGTGGCTGGAAGTCTTACCATTTATCGCCATTCTTGTATACCTTACTCTTTCTCTTCGACCTCTCTCTCTTTTAATGAAGTGGACAAATTTGAAGAATTGGGATTCACCGAGGACGCTGCCGTGTCACTCCCGAGATCCGTCCGTCACAATTCCAATCTCAACTGGATTGCGGATGACAGGACCTTGGAAATCATTTGGGATCGTTGCAAAGACTTCTTTTCTGACGACAATGACGAGGGCGGAGTCAACAATGATAAGAAACCACTGGGCTTGAATGGCAAGTTTCGAGTTTATCGTTATGAACCCAATGACTTTTTCAAGATCCACACGGATGGTTCCTGGCCAGGAAGTCGTGTCGTTAATGGCAAGATGGTGGTCAACTCGTTTGTTGATCGATGGAGCATGTACAGCTTCTTGGTCTTTCTCTCGCAAGACTTTGAAGGCGGCGAGACCGAGTTTCTAGTCAACAAATTCAATCTGGCCTTGCCTGCACGTAACATGCAGGAGGCCGAGACCATCGGCATTCGAACCCCCGTGGGAGGTGTCTTGTGCTTTCCTCACGGTGAACATCCCCTGCATTGCCTTCATGCCTCTGCCACCATTACCAAGGGAGTCAAGTACATTATTCGTTCCGATGTGCTCTTTGAACTGTAGTTTATTCTCAATCGTCTTGATACTCTAGCTAGATAGTTCGCGGCATAACCAGGCTAAAGCTGATCGGTTCCAGTGAATCTACATGTACTTTATGGTTCATCTGTAGAGCAGGGGCAGAGTTGCTTGGGAGCGGTCAAAGCTCCGGTACAGCAAGTCACAGAAAGCCTCTGGGACTGTACACGTGCTCGAGAGAGGTGCCCCTCATTGAAACAACTTGGAGCGACTCCCTAACACATGGCAGCTCCGAGGGCAATAAGGAAGCAAGGAACCATGCAGTGAGGCCTGAATTCACATCCAATTGAACGTCATACAATGTGCGAAGCAGACCAAACTCGGCTGGAAGTACCGCCCAGTATAGCCATCAGAACTCTGTTTTGATCTCCTATTTTGGTGAGGTTGATGATGACCAGGATTGCTTATGATAATGAACTTGATATCTATTTAGGAAATTTGAAAGGTTCGTAACTGTTTTGTTGATTGCATTCCTTTGCACTTCGAATGACTTCCTTGACTTGTACAGATTTTTCTTCTTACCCACCAAAGAGCATGTTAATGGCAAACCCCATCAGAGCCATAAAGCCCAGTAGCAAAGCTAGGACTGGGGCAAGAATCACAGCATCATTGTCAATCAGTTTCTTCTGGCTTGGAGGTCGTCGGCTACTACTGGCAGATGGGCGCTTTTCTAAGGCTTGTGGCTCTTCTGCTTCTTCTTGTTGTGGTTCTGGAAATGGTTCATCATTTTCAGCAATGGAAGCTTGTCGTCGTAAGGGTGACAAAACTTTCGTCTTGGTTGCCAGTGGCGTCGACGTAAAGGCTCTTGCCGTCTGGAGCAATGCTGCAAGCAGTATCCAAAGGGTTGAAACTCTCATCGTTCGTTTCCGATACTCAAACTCACACCAACGCTTGCTTGGGATAATTGCTATACGAATACACTTCCAATAAGGGAGATGTCAAAGAATACTGTTTCGGTTCAAGAGGTTGTTGTTGCTTGCATGCCGCGCAGAACATGAGATCTCCATTATGATTTATTTGTGATGCTTCGATCGACCCGGTGCCAAAGAAAAGATAGGGGTTCGCAATGACGGTTCAGAGGGTTCAGGCTAATGTTTCCTGCTGACGTCAGTCGCATGGCGCAAAAATGCCTCCACCCAACATTCTCACTCTCGTCGTCGTGATGGAAACACACATCCCTGCAAAGACAGGAGGTCAGAGGTGTGAGAGGAAGCATTATAAAAGAAATATTGACACCATGGTTGCGGTAGCTCTCTTATTGCTGTTGGTCTGTTCTTCCAATTCTGTCGAGGGCTTGTCATCTCCATCAGCAGCCTTACAATCCAGAAGGGCGGCTTTGGCATCCGTGGTAGCAGGCACTTTTTCTGCGTCGGTGGCAGCGAATGCCGTGGAGGACGACCGTCCCAAGTTTCAACGGTATCCCCAGCTTCGCTTCATTGCCGCCCTCGGAGATCCCACTGCGAGCAGTGGCACTGGCGCCGATCAATGGGGGCTTTGGCGGGATGATCCCGGTCCTCGAGGAGTCTTTCTTCGCAACTACGAAATTCTTTCTCGCAACAACAATCAAGCACCTGCCGGATGGACGTTTGACACCAATGACTGGTGGCTGGAAGAACACGGATTGATCATGTCGACTCCCGGCCCGCTGCCCCGCAAGAAAATGGACAAGGCGACCCAAACTGTGCTGCCACGAAAACGCTACGTCGTCACGGGAGATCGACAAGTCACCACCGTACTGACCGTTTTCGAGGATGGCAAATGGGAACTGCAAAAGGGAACCCTCTATGATGTCACTCATTTGCCCTGTCGATCGGCGCGATACACATCGTCCAATAATAATAACAATGCCTGCTCCCCGACAGCCGCCAATCAACGAGATTTTCCAGTCAAACCAGGAGCCGAAATGCCACCGGTGCCGGGATGCTCCAAACAAGATTATGCCGTCTTGTTTGTCCTTGGGGAGGAAGTATAATCAAAGGCTCCTATCTCTAAAGCTAGCTCGTACGACAACCAACGGGGCTCGTAGCTACCGTAGTAGGGATGCTACGGCAAACTAACTAATGCTTGCTTGGCTTCGGAGATCAAAACTCTAATGTTGATTAACAAATATCGCTTTATAAAAACACTCTTATGAATACTTATTAACGATTATACAACATTTAAGCTCACTTTATCGTCCTGATAATGAGGCTGCCGGCATACAAAGCAGCCATAGTAGTAGGACCGGAGCTTGAAAGTAGCCATTCTATTGCCAGACAAGGCACCACCACGGCCAGCCACATTACCAGAGACAGAAACTGAAGCACGATGTGGAGACTATCCACCCAATGGAATGCCTGCATAGCCATTCCAATCCAATGAGGATACCCCTTGGCATCATAGGAATGACAAATGGTGTTGGCAGGTCCTGGAAGCCATGTGTTGGTACAGGCCAAGCGAAAGGGTGACAAAGAGTAATGGATAAAATCGTGCTGAGACAACAGAGGAAGGCCTCCTTTCATGGTGATTTGAGTGTCATCAGTATTTGGGTGCTGCTGTTCTTGCAAGGATACATAGCAAGAAGCCAAAACTCCATTCACTACCAAGGTTCCACCAGCTGTCAGTGGAGCATACAAACCCATCTTTTCAATGGTAGTGATGGACTCCACAACCATGCGTTGCTGTTCAGTTACATTCATTGATGGAGCCACACCCTGCAAGACATCTCCAACTTGAATAGAACCTGCTCTGATGGGATTCTTGCGGCCTTGGAGATACACAAAATGCTCACTCGAAATCTCAAGGGGAGACTCATCAGAGCTTGTTGCAATCTTAAGGAACTTGTTGATGGCATGAGGATTCCAGTGACCAAAGGCATACACTGGTTGGAATAATGGTCCATTATTATTAGTATTGCCTGTCCATACCCTATTCCCCACCCGCAAATCGGACATGGCAATGGTGGCAATACTGCCCCCCTTGTTTTGAAGCACCTCCACTGTGGCATCTGCCGAAAAGCACTGCTCTTCCAAAGAACTACTGCTGGAAAGCCCTGGGAGTGGAGGCGAGGGCGTTGGATGTCCGTGGCCATGGCCTGGCGGAATAGGTAGCTCTCCCTCTCCATCGCAGGAAGTAGCATCGTCCGTCTTGATGTCGTCGGGTCCGCCGGGTCCACCTCCTCCTTGCAAGGCTCGGGGAAGTAATCCTCGGAGCATGGACCGCCGTAGGCTCAAGTCTCCTCCCTCACTACAATCCGAACTGACATGCCTGGTCCATAGCAGAAGCAGCAGTGAAAGGGAGCAAAGGGTTTTAGTCATCATCCTTCTTCTCTCAGTGTAAGCATAGATTCATCCTCGATGTTGAGGAGTGAGGAGAGACAGTGACAACAGGAAATCGCTGAAAGCCCTGCTACCTGCTACGGTAGCTAGCTAGATACCGGTGGCTAGTATGCCTTCTCTGCTTCTGCTTTCCTTTCACTGAATTCTTGGGAACAATCTTTTTCATTGCCGCGATCAACATCCCCGACAGAAGTCGAGGATGAGGCCATTGACCTCTAAGAGTTTTGCTACTGGATCATTCACAAGACTGAGGAAGGTTAAATCATAGTTCAATGACGACACGAAGGCCTCAAGAACTCAGTCTAAGTATCTTTCTGCGATCGTCTGACAGAAGCTTCTTCCATTTGCGCGACCTCTTTTGTTACTGCGCCGCTAGCTAGATCTTGCTAGCTGTGCATCGTTGCTATTAGCTCTAGCTAGCTAGCTAGCTAGTAGTAGAGCTATTAGTACCTCAAAATGAGCCAATGCGCTGCACTGGAGCTCAAGCAATTGAATCGAATCGAAAGGTCCCAACGAAATGCAACACCATTTTCAGCTCCATTATCCCACACACTGCAGTTCTTAGCCTCAACAAACGAAAAAGATCACTGATAATCTACCTACTGTAAACCCCCGTTATATACATGATATCAAAGCAACGGAAGCCATGGATGGTAGTGAAGATGGTGCCGCAAAGCCTGCCAGCGTCGCAAACGAGGTTGTCAATATTAATAATATTCCTTCAGGCCAGAATGACAGTCGACCTGGTGCCATCAGTGTAAGGCGCGGGTCTGATTCCGACTACTACGGCAAAAAGGGCCTTCGACGACAGGGAAGCCGTCAAAACAATGGTGATCATAATGGCGATCGCCAGCCTTGGAGAGTTCTTTGGAGATCTTCGTCACAAACTTTCATGGGTCTTCGACGTAAAAGCAATAGTGATACCGCTATCGGAAAAGCGCCCGATGATGCGAGCTATCCAATGTCTGCTCAAACAAGGAACAGTCTATCCGACAAGCATGGCCTCAGAGGAAACAGACCTAGTTTCATCAACCAAGACAAGAGAAGCCGGTCGGAGGGCAGTGGTGCCCAACAGGAAATATCCGCCCAAGCAAGAATCGACCTCTCCAGCAAGCACGGTCTGCGAGCAAACAGACCCAGCTACATTAACCAGGAAAGGAGAAGCCGGTCAGAGGGCAGTGAAGCCCAACAGGAACTGCAAACACAAGCAAGAAACGACCTCTCCAGCAAGCACGGTCTCCGAGGAAACAGACCTAGTTTCATCAGCAACAGCAGCAGAAACCAGTCAGACGGGAGCCAACAAGAACAGAACGAACCACCAGCACAGGCTGGTAACCTGCCGAAAAAGAACGGTCTTCGGAGAAACAGTGGTACTCGGCAGCAAATCCCCAAAACGCCAACACCCACAATAACTTGCAATCAGGTACCTTGCAGAAGAACTAGCCGCGCGGATAGCTCCCTGGCTCTGGACCAGTCTATTTCCGCGGTCGAGCCGGAATCCGGGTTGGCCGTGAATCCAGCAAACCTTAGCACTGGACACTTGGACGAGCTCCCTATTTTCCTTCCTAATGCCATGGACAATGCAATGGAAGATGAAGAAATTGTGCTCGACCGTCTAGAGTCAGGAACAAGTTCCTCGGATCAGAGAGATGATGTCACTCCTGGTGAACCAGAGCCAGAGCTTAGCATTCCTGCGGACACAAGTCATCTCGCTGTGGCTACCCTCCTGGCCAATGAGGAGGAAGACGGCGATCTTCAACTGGCCCGACCAATGGCTGCTCGCAAGAAAGACAAGATAAGCTGCGGTTGGAGAATGATGCTGGCTGGAGCTGGATTGTTCTTTGCTGTGGCCCTGACAGCCGGGATTGGAGCTGGTGTGGCCCGTAAGAAACGCACTGAAGAAGGGAATGATACGATGGATAGTGCATTTCACGTTGCAACGACACCTCCACAATCCGAGCATGATGCCTTATTGGCGCTGTTTCCAAATTCGACGCAAGAAGCTATCTTGAAGGATCCATTTTCTCCTCAGGCGCATGCCTTCCATTGGATCCTAGGCGATCCTTTCTTGCCCAACTACACAGAGCACCGCATTTTGCAACGGACTGCCCTGGCCACTCTGTACTATGCCACAGGGGGGCGTGACAAGTGGCTCATGAAGGGAGTGACGGCAGAGACCAACACGTGGTTGAGGTACAATGTGTCAGAGTGTGACTGGCCATTCAAAACCAGTTTTACTCTAGATCAAAAACAATACACAGTAACGAGAGATCAACGGTGCAACAAGGACGGAGAACTGATGCACCTTTGGCTATTCAACAACAATTTGCAAGGCCCGCTGGTGGAGGAAATCTGCTTGATAAAATCGTTGCAAAGCATTGCTTTGCATTCCAATGAGTACTTGACTGGCAGCATACCATCCTGTATAGGAAGCCTGTCTGACTTGGGGTTTGTGTTTCTAATGGGCAATGGTTTATCAAACAGCATCCCTTCAGAGATTGGGCTCCTCTCCGATAGCCTCCAATTTCTGAACATTCATTCAAACCACTTATCAGGTTCACTTCCCAGTGAGCTTGGTCAGCTATCCAAGTTGGCAGTTTTGTGGGCAGATTCCAATCCGCTCACGGGGCCAATCGCGACGGAGATTGGCCGCCTTTCCAACCTGGTCTCGCTGGCGCTGTTTGACAATGATATCACCGGCCGCATCCCCAGCGAGATCGGAGGAATGGAGAAGCTGAACTACCTTCAGCTGAGAGCCAAGCTCACTGGGACCCTTCCATCGGAAATTGGCTTACTTCAATCTGCAGTCACAATTATTCTATATGGCAATTCCTTGACAGGGACGCTGCCAACAACGCTGGGATTGATGAGTTCCCTGTTCTTGCTTGATATTCGGAAGAATCTGCTGTCATCGAGTTTGCCCAGAGAAATTGGACGCTGTTCTAGCTTGGACACGCTATTTATTGCTGATAACAGTTTGACCAGTCTTCCCACAGAGCTGGGCTTGCTACCGCACCTAAGGAGACTTGATGCGAGCTTTAACAGATTGAGTGGCTCGATTGCTACAGAGCTCGGAACGGCAACATCACTTGATGGTATTTGGTTGGATGGGAACCAGCTAGGATCCAGGCTGCCGTCAGAATTGGGGCGTCTCACAAAGCTGGGCAACTTCAGTGCACCAGGCAATAACCTCTCCGGCGCTATCCCCTCAGAGCTAGGATTGCTCACTGATTTGGAGAAGCTTCATTTGCAGTCGAACAACCTCAGCGGGGAGCTCCCAGCGCAACTAGACGAGTTGGTGGTGTATTGGAACTTATCTTCATTGGATGTCTCTGATAACCCGCGCCTGAGTGGAACGGTTCCATCGGGCTTGTGCGCGCTTGAGATGGAGTCACAATCTTTGAAGTTCAGTTGCGGCATCGACTTGTGTGGGTGCGGATCCTGTGGCTGTGACTGATTGAAACATAGCAGGTTTTTGTTTGCGACAGGACTACATAGACAATAGTTGGTTCAACAAAGGCTTCACGTGAACAGGAAAGAGTCCTCGTGCCAATACTGTTGCTCTATCCAGCTGCATGACTAGCTAGTTATTTGGCCACGTGTATGCTCAGGTACATGGATGCCCGTGGTGTTCCTCAAAAGCTGCCTCAAAGCAGCCTTGTCAGGCGGTTATTGTCTTATCCCGCCTTCCTAGCTAGGAAACGCAAGGAGCCGATTACTTTTAGCCATCTTAGTTCCGGTGGATGGGGATATCTCATATCAAGTAGGGAGCCAACCCATGCCAAAGCAACTTTTAGAGGCACCCTGTGGCAGGGCTGCATGTGCGCTTGTACTGTACACTTCGTCGTCGTTCCAAGAGGACCTCTTAGTCGGATAGTGACTCAACCGTAGCCTGCAGTACTGGATGCAGCCGCGTATCAATGACCGGTTTTTCCTTTTGATTCCAAGCACGTCCAAATGGTCCTCACGACTGGAAGATACGTGAGGTTCGGTCCTCCCTTCACTGGGTCACAATTTATTTTGATCATTGAAGATGTTGAAAGGGTGCACAGAAGTGAGAGATGATAGTTTGGTTGCAGCCGCGGCGTTCCCGCTGATGAGACTACCGGCCGCTATGCTCCCGACTTTGCTTGACTATCTACCGCTGGATGAAGTGGCGTCGTTGATGCTGGTTTGCAAAGCTTTTCAGGAAAGTGGCAAAGTCACCATCCGTCGAAAGCTTAGAAGAGCCGGAGCTGAGGATGTCATAAAGCAGAACCTTCGATTGAAACACTGTTTGTCGATGGTCCTAGAGAACTCCAAGCTGATTAGCAGTCAAAATCCAAAAAACTCCGATGATAGGGGGGTGCAAGTCAAGGTATTCATTCTGGGTTGCCCAAGATGTAGCAAGCTGGAACGAGCCATGAAGCGTCTTTTAGATTGTCCCAACCTGGCCGAACGCTTTGCTCATCGCGCCATCTCTGTGGACGGCAGTGTGATTAACTTGGGTGTTGGAATAAGGCAGCTGCCTCTGAGGGTACGTGTCCTTGTGAAGCAATACAGAAAAGAGCTTGAGTTTCAGAAGGATTCCATACGAAGTGATCTCTTTCCACGCCGCACGTACCTTGCTCTGATGAGATCCCTGGAGAAAGTAATCCAAACGATGAAAGAATACGAGAAGCACCCGCAGAGGCCCTACACTTGGGTCTTTTACTTGCCAAGGCTTCAAAACCACCCGTTCGAGACAACCATCTACGACAGCTTTGTGGAGCAGACAAAAGAACCTCTGAGCAAGCGTGGTCTAGTATTGAAGGGGATAGGTCGAGGCAATGATCAGAAAATCGCTGTCTGTCCCAAAGTCCCGTCTTTGGCCTTTACCGTGGCAAAGAGCGAGCTAAATGCTATGTTTGAGTTTGCCATGCAGAAGATTGAAGATAACGTTGACCGCGTGAAGGCTCTGTGAAAGGTGCATGTGAAAGGTGCATGTAGCTGGGAAACATATGTGGCTCTCTATTTCTGCGTGTGATTCCGGACCAAGGGCAGCAGAAAAGCAAAGGTTGTTGTTGGCAAGCAGTTCTCTTTGTGCTGCTTGCTTGGCGCAGTTGAAACCGCCGCCTTCTGAGATAGCAACACAGAGTATCTCTAATTCAAATCGTAGAACATAATAGGTTGTTGCTTGCTACCAGGTACTGTATTGGAAATGCTTGCAAGTGGAGCTGGGGAAGGGGGTGCGATTCGGGGCCACAAAGGTGGCAGGCTCTACCAGTAGCGGTATTAATACCAGGTACTAGTACATGTAGGAAGGAAGCCAGAGGGATAGCCAAACAAATAGGGATTGGATATCGAGATATCGAGTGAAGGAAAGAAGTCATTCCGGAACCGTCTTCGGCTCGCCCGGCAAGTCTCGCTCTAAGTGCCATATCGCCTCTTAACCAGTGGTGACATATCCTTGAAGAAGTATCATCCAGTCGTGCGTAATAATGAGGAAGCATTAAAAAGCTTTCAGTCGTGGTTATGCTCTGTCAAATTTTCAACTTCGAAATTCGTCATCAAAACGTCAGTGAAAAAGAGCACAGAGCATCGAAGAGCACACCATCAAGAGCACCATCAATGCAAACAACAACCAAGAAAGCATCAAGGGGACTCAAAGGGACTCTGTAAGGCCCAGCAAGGGTCTTGTTGGGTGTAGTTGGGTAGTACAGAGCATGAAATCAATGCTCATCATTGGTTCAGTCTCTTCTCGTCGCGCGCCATCGTTTTTCATCTGGCAGAATCCGTCATCCCAAACATCTGGCAGAATCTGTCATCCCAATTTGGAGGTCACCATGATGAGCTCACTTTTTTGTTCAACCGGATTGCTAGAGTTGCATACCCAACCGAACAAGGAAGACTTTCGCGATTGTTGATAAGCCAAGGCCAGATCAACCCCCCCAGACCTTATTCAAGTCTACTTTTACCTTTCCTACCAATCTTCTATTCAATACCTATCAATTGCAAAATGAAGTTCTCTTCTTCTATCATCAAGCTGCTCTCGTGGTCCATGACCACCGACAACAACAACAGCAGCACCAAGAAGACCCCCGTTCTCCAGGTCTCCAAGGAGATGACGGGCAACAACAACAACGACAAGGACGTTCCTGCGGCAGAGGAAGTCCCAACATTCCAACTGGATGGGTTGGACAAAGATGTCGTCCAAACCGCGGCACTGTTGCACGGAATGCATCCTGATGTGGAATTCCAGCAGCACGGTCGCTACCTAGGTGCCTACGACCTTTCCCTGGTTCCTGCGGATCAGCATGGTCACTACGGATACGACAACAACCAGCACCAGCCCAAAGGTTGTCGTATCCAACCCAGTCAATCAGCCAACGCTCGCTGGAAGACCCATTACGGTCAAGACACCGAACGGAGCAATGGAAACCGTTTATCCTTTGCTCCCGTCAACACTGTAGTGCGGTACTCTTCTGTCGAGAGCGAACAAGCTGAGAACCGTCGTGTCTATCGAGACATGAAGAAACATGTGCCAAAGGCCCAATACGAATTCTGGCAAGAAGCCCAACAACAATTCATTTCCGTTGGCACACAAACACCCCACGAACGCGTCTTGGATCTCGTGCAGTTGATTCAAGAGTACGGATACCAACAAGTGGCCAAATGGATCACCAACAACAAATGGTTCCAAAGTGACAAAGCGTACCTACGACAAGCCAAACAGTACATTCAAATTGATGCCGTGCATCAAGACCTTGAGGGACTTGTTCGTTTCATCCAGGCGAAGAAAGGAAACGACAAGCAAGTCGCGCACTGGTTCATGGTCAACAAAAAGAACACTTACATGTTCGAACTCGCCATGTGCCACTTACACCACGGAGGAATTCAGCGCAACGCTGACGACGAAATTTGCACCTTGAATACGCGAGAACAGATTGCCAATCGACGATTTGTCTATCGCAAGGTCAAGGACGTCTGCATGGAAGATTTAGCACCCGTAGAATTAGAACAACAACCAACAACAAATAAAGACGTCGAGACAATAGAAACAGTCTCGACCGTCGACGACAAGAAGATGGCATCCGATGCCACAATCCCATGCGAAGCAGCGGTGGTTCCCACATGCACAGCAGTGGTTCCATACGTTGAAGAGTGGCATGTGGCACACTTCAAGATCAGTGTGCATGGACAACAGCCATTTGTATTGGAGATGCGAATGATGAATGGTGTGCTACTTGGAGTGGTACCCAACGACATTCTCGCAGCCTTGATGAAGGATGGTGGAGACCTTGTCAAGGAAATGATGCGGCGGCACAAGACACTACGATTGGAGGCTGGTGTAGCCTCGGAAGATACGGATTTCGAATTCGCGACTGACCAAGTGGTGGAAGTTTTGGCTGATGAGGAACCACTACTGGTCGAAGAACAACAACAAGTTGATGCTGAAGAACCGCCGCTGGTCGACAACCGAGTCGACGAGGAGGAAAAGGTGGACACAGTACAATCAACTTTGCGACGATCAAAGAGACGCATGGCGGCGATTGCATCTCAGAGAATTGCAGAACAAATGAAGACGAAGCCACGGCGGGTGGCAGTTGAAAAACCTAGAATTAAACGTAGACGGGCGGTGGCCACCAAGAAAAAGTCGACAAAGCCAAAGGCGAAGGGCAAGAAGAAGACGACACAACCTGTGACGGACACACAGCAGCAAACAACAGTTCAGACAACAACTCTTTCTGGACGGCAAGTCAGACAGCCTGACCGGTACATTCCAGTCTAGGACAACAGGTAAGTGCGGGCGACGACGCCACATTGCGGGACTAACACAATACAATACACAACGAGCAAGCATCTGGTGGGGTGCAGGGCTATACAACAATTTTGCGGAGATGAATACAGTTGGTTCAATTGAAGGGTCACATCAAAGGTAGCCAGGTTTGTGGTTCCTGTGCTAGGCAGCCTCTATTGCAGAGTGCTTGTCCGAACGTCCTCCACGCGACGAAAGTCCAAAGTTAATACCCGTGACTCCCGACAACCAACTTCTTTCATTGTTGATGCTACAATCTTAAATACAACTAAACATAATCATAGAACAATAACGCATAGTAGAGATTCCATTTAAAAACAAAATCATGGCTTTATTCTTTATAGTAGTTGTAGTCGTACTAGCTAGTAGTTCGTATTTTAAAATAGTAGAATCCCTTTTAGGGCACCTGGGAGAGTGCATCACAGAAGATTCAACAAGACGACCTGCGAGGGAGCCAAGGGGAGTGAGAAGTCGCAGCATCACCATCGCTCAGCTATTGAATACACGACCAGGCTTCAAACCCTTTTGATCTCACCTTGTTGAGACTTGGTTGGATACCCCAAAACCACAACCACGACAACGGGAAGGGATGTCCAAACGGATAAAATCGCTGAACCTGGATCTAACCAAGAGAAAGGTGAAACTTGGGAAGAGTGCAATAGAAACATGCCACGTTTCATTCAGCCAGCGAGGAGTGCGAGGACAGTCTTCTACACGTGTCTGCCCCCCTCACACCCGCCGACGACACATCGTTGACTCTGAAAAGCAAAGACCCACTTTGTGGCGTGTATTCGGACAACAGGTCGAACTTGCCTTCAGCGGCGAGTACGTCGGCCGCGGGATCTTGAAGAACGGCAAAAGCATGACAGAGGATAAAGAAAGCAATCGTTGAACTTACGAGCAAGAGCAAACGTATATGATCTCATGATCTCATGTACGACTTGAGCGAGAGTAATAAACACATAACGCAGGGACATTCATTTGACAGAGCCAACACAACAACTCATGACTTGCCCGATTCGTACATCGCGCGGTATAGAGCAGCCAGCGAATAGAAGAATGATACCGTATGGGATCGAGAGCGGGTAGAAGATGAGATAGATGAGAGCAGCCTTCTTCCGCTGCAAGACTGATGTGACCTCGAACGAGGACACCAACCCACCTGGCTTGACTGTCGCAAGATGATTCCGGTTCGGTTGCGGAGATACGGGAGAATATCAGAGTTGAGTTGAAGCATCCTCTGTCTCGAACGGGTCGATTGATCAAGTTGCATTGCTCCCGTCGGCACAACCAGTGCATTAACTTAGGAATTACACTTTCCCCGAAGGGATTATGTTCCATGCTTAGATTTGAGTGACGAGTCCCCTCGGCACAACCAGACCGCCACCTGCACAACGATCAACTCCCAGGCTCCCCCGCAGTCGCCCTTTTCTGCATCCTAACCTCACCATGCTACTGTAGAACCGATGTACCGTTTTTTGGAAGCTATGGTATGGAAGCTGGAAGTACCGGTAGACGTAGCTTGGGCAGCACCGCGATACGGCGACTGACTACCGGTACCAACAGTATGTAACCATGTTTCAAAGTGAGTAGGTGCAAATTCCAAAGACGCGCCAGTTGGAGAAGATACTAGTACTTAGAGAAGCATATAGAGAGATCGCGTGAATGCTAAATCTTCTGAATGAGCCAGTGATGTACCATGTTTAAGTAAAATCATTCCTGTCGTTGATAGGCAAAAACACTAAGTCTTGGCGGTCCCCGGGATCACCAAGCGGTTCGTCTCCACAGATAGGCGCAGAGCTTATTTTGGGAAGGTTGCCACTTTTGAGCCAGTGATCAACACCCCCCATACCAGTACCGGTACCACCCAACCATACTCAGAGCGAAGAACCACGCAAGAGGGAGTTTAAGAGCACCATGATGTCAAGAGCAATTCTCCTTTTGTTGCTGTTTGGGTGGGTTAGCCCTGTCACCTCTAGTTCAGCTTCGTGCGGTCAGGAGGGTGGGAATTTGACGAGGAAGAGACGTTCCAGGCTGCGGGGATTGGCAGTTGGAAGCAGCGGCGTTGGCGATTTTACAGACGGGGGTGACGGCGGGGGATCAAGCCCCGACGCCCCGGATGATTTCGCTGAAGGCCCTGACGATTCAGGCTGTGATGGAAACGGAAGCGTCCCCTCGCCCAGCGGCAAGGGCAATGACAACCCAAGCCCTGGACAACAACTTCCAGATATTGGAGTTGCACCCGGTCCGGCTCCTGCCAATGCACCGCCAACAGATGCTGCCAAAGGCACTAGCTTAGAATCAGAGTGTTTCTCGGCTGATGCTACAGTGGACGTCTTGGCAGCGGATAGCGTTGTGAATTCAGATGAGATAAATGAAGGAGATATAGCTACTGTTTCAATGTCAGATCTGCGAGTCGGTGACAAAGTCTTGTCAAGAACAAATCAGTTTGAGCCTGTGTATGCCTTTGGACACTGGAACCCCCATGCCATCAACAAGTTCCTCAAGATTCAATCAAGCTCTGATGAGTCTCCTCTTGAAGTTTCGAGTGAGCATTTTGTGTATATCCAAGGCAGCAAGAATCCCATCAGAGCAGCTTCAGTTCAAGTTGGAGATGTCTTGCAGGGTGTGGCTCCATCAATGAATGCTACTGGTGCGGAGCAAGGCCTGGTTGTGGAGTCCCTCACAAGCATTGAGAAGATGGGTTTGTATGCTCCACTGACAGCAAGTGGTGTCTTTGTAGTGAATGGAGTTTTGGCTTCTTGCTATGTATCATTGCAAGGGCCTCATCCCAGAGATGCTGCTGACTCTCAAATCACCATGAAAGGAGGTTGGGTCCTTCCACTGGTGTCTCAGCATGACTTTATCCATTACTCTCTGTCGCCCTTTCGTATGGTCTGTACCAACACATGGCTTCCAAGAGCTACCAAAGGTCCCATTTGCCATTCCTATGATGCCAAGGGGTATCCTTATTGGATTGGAATGGCCATGCAGGCATTCCATTGGGTGGATAGTCTCCATCTCGAGCTTCAATTTGTGGCTCTTGTATTGTGGCTGGCCGTGGTGGTGCCGAGCATAGCTATAGAGTGGTTGCTGGCAAAAACCTCTTCTGTTCTTGTTGTTGTTGGATGCACAACCACGGCTGCTCTGATTGTTGGCAGCCTTCTTGTTGCCAAGAAGTTTTCCGCTAATAACATGCCTTCCTTCCGTGGTTGATGCAAGCATACATTGAATGTCTGTGGAAATAACGACGTCAATCCGGTCCTGCCACAGGCCGAGCTAGTTGTAGGCAGTTGTTTGCCCGTACCGTACTTTCAAATCGAATCAATCGAATCGTTGCAACTAACTGAATTTGAACCGCTCGAATGATACGGTATCTTTCTAGTAGCTACCGGTCACAGGTCATTTTCGGTACACGACTGCATTGGAACGGGACCGAGGATGCTTGGAACGGGACCGAGGATGCTTGGAACGGGACCGAGGATGCTTGGAACACGACTGATTCTGAATCGATGGAAGAAGCAAGGAAACAAGAACACACTAGCTAGACTACATGTACGCACAAGGAGTAGGCAGGTAGGTACCTACCGTACGACTGTACGGCAGAAACGAGAGAATGAAGCAATCGTAATGGCCAAAGTTTCTAAAAAGGGCGCGTGTCGTCGTTTGTTCCAGGGTAGATATCTTTCTACTAGTAAATCCATACGGTACAAACCGAGCTCCGACGTGGGATCAATGGCACAGCGTCCATGCCGTTTTTCCATCCATCCATGCCATGGTGTGCTTGCTTGCCTTGTATTTCTGTATTACTTTCTGTATTACTTTGTGTTAGTTAGACCACCAACTCGGGTCTGTCCCGCAGAAAGTGATAAATGACAAAGACAGGATCCATGTCGTCGTCACACAGCGCCACTGCCTCTTGGAGTACATTCCAACAATCTTTCTGTGGCTGGCTGCTGTTGTTGTCTGTACCGAGCCACTTTTGAGACCATTGATACTTTTTGTCCTTGCGCAATAATTCGAGTTGATAATCATGATTTTCAAAAGTGGCCTTGATCCGTCGTAATCTTGGATTTTCCTTCATGGCATGCCATGCCTTCTTTTTATTGCTATCCTTGACGGGAATGTGACAATTGAATCGAAATGTATCAACACTGGTATAGAGAAGACTGTCAAAGAGTGCTTCTTCTAAATTGTCGTGTGGCATTTTCGTAGCAGTATTGTCCCATCCGGCCGATTCTCGTCGGACAAACAAAAATCGTGCCGTAGTGTTGTACTTCATCAAATCGGCCAATGCCTGTACCGCCTCACCATCCAATCCACGACGGGGAGACCAATAGAGCGTCCACGAAATGGACAAGACGGATGTATTCTGCTGCAACCCTCGCGCGAGTGCCACGATACTGCCCGTCAATGCCGGACTGGCGCCAAAGACTTGAATGTCCATTTCCTTGAGACGCACATGCGCTGCCAATACGCGTTGGACGGCGTGTCGACACTCATCTTGACTCGACGACGACGACGCCGCGGCATGATGGTCATCAAAAGAATGCAAATAGAGCGTCACATCGTCGACGGCAGAATTAGCATCGATGAGTTGCGGACTGGTACTCAATTGTTGCAAGGAATGAAAACTGAGCCCAATACCACCCTGTGTTACTTCGCCTTCGGCTTGGTCTTCGTCCATCACAGGAGTGCCAAAAGCGACAAAGGCATCGGCAGCGGCAGACGCATGATTTTCGTCCAAACATTCTTGACAAATGTCATAATTGTTTTGTTGTGTGGACTTATAGCGAATGCCCACAATGGGATTGGCGCCGCATTCGTCGCACCAGACATTGTTGTGGCGCGTGGGAGTGGCTTCATCTTCGTCTTGTTCATCACTACTACTACTACGATCGTCATCCGGCATCATGACGCTGTCATCCTCTTCTCCATCGCCATCGGATCCATTCCAGCTCAACACACTCCCATCACCATCACTGCCAATCGCCATGGCGTCGTTACTGCTAGTAGTAGTACTGACAGACATCTTATGTCAGTATATATGGCTGGGTCGTGCTCTGACAATACAGTACGGCAGCAACAAACAATGAGAGGATAGAAGGCATCAACGGAACGAAATTGAGGACTGAACGTGGAAGATCTTGGATCCTGGCACATCAAACCAATCAAACCACAGTACGGTAAGGCTAGAAATAACGCACCGTGGAAGTTGTCAGGTGGCATCGTAACACTTACTTGTGCTAACTTACTTGTTGGCAATCAACAAAGAGGTTATTACTTACTACCGTATGGTTTAGAGAGTGGACTACGGTATCTATGGGTGAGAGTGGATGCCAGGGGTGGAGTGCAGCAGGGCAGGACGAGCGCGTTATTAGTATATCCAATATTGCAGTGTACCAAACGGCGTCGAACAGAGCGAGACGAAAGGGTCTTCAGGCCCGGCCATCCTATGAACTGCAATTTTAGCATTTGAAATCGTACCTACCAGCTAGTATAGTGACTGTCACGGTTAATCCTCGATGCGCCGACTCGAATCATCGAGACCCAGCGACGCAGCCTTGTTTTGCGTGTGTCTGTACCATGGGAACTTCATCTGTTGCTGTTGCTGATATCTTGATCTGAAGTCAATGAGAGTTTTGCAGCTGCTAGCTAGCTAGGGGAATGGAAATCATTGGATTGGATTGGATTGGATTGGATTGGATTCCGGATAGGCAGCATTGCTTGTGGTACGTACGTGAACTTTTGGTACCGGCGCAACGGAGTTCCATTAAGAGTCGAGTCAACAGGACGAACTGGTTTAGTTAGAGAGATCTCTTCGACCAAAGGCCACCGGTAGAGCTAGCTAGCTAGCCAGCGAGTTGCCAACCGAACCGGCATATCAAACGGTGCTCAGCCAGTATCATGTTGTGGCGGTTTTTGGTGGTACAGCACGGAAACAGGAGGAAAGTTGAATATTTCTATAGTCTATTAATAGTCATACCGGTACTACATTATAACTTGTGGCCGACTCCGCAATAGGTGGTAAATGACAAAGACTGGATCTATTCCACTACCCATGGAAGCAGCACCTTCCAGGATGGCCCAGCACTGATGTTCGTCCGCTTGCAACCATTGTGTCATCCATTGGTACTTTTTGTCACGCCTCAGAAGCTCCAACATGTAATCTTCTTGTTCAAAAGTGGTTTTGATTCGTTTGAGTCTGGGATTTTCCTTCATGGCCGCCCATGCCTTTTTCTGGTTGTCACGGTTGACGGCAAGAAATCCTTGGAAGCGCACTGTATCAATGTGTGTGTTCAAGAGAGCGCCAAAAACACAGCTTTGGAGTCGTAAAAAGGCAGTGGCAAGTCGTCCTGGCCATCCCGTGTCTTGAAAAAAGAACATGAATTGAATGGTGGTATTGTGCGTCATGAGGTGTTGGATGGCTTGACAAGCTTCCTCTGTCATGTCCCTACCGCTGCATTCGATGGTCCAGGCCATAGACTTGACAGATGTATTGTTGGCGAGACCTCTGGTAACTGCGACGATGCTGTGTGTGAGACTCTGCGGATAACTCACAATTTGAATTTCCATTTCTTTGAGGGTTCGGTGCTGTGAGAGTAACCGAATGGTGGTGTCTCTCACTGTGGAATCAGGTTCTGCTTGTTGGTGTCTATAATGGCGACCTTCGAGGATGAGAGTAATGTCATCAATCTGCGAGTTTGGGTTCTGTAGTAATGGAGATTCCACCAATTGATCAATCCCGGAACAGACCAAACTGTTGCGCTCCAGAGCTGTCCCATCCAATCCAGCCAAACGAACTGCTTCATCTTCATCATCCACTTCTTCTTCAATCGCCACAAACCCTTGTCGATTCCCATTGTGATTCTCGTCCAAACATTCTTGGCAAATGTCATAGTTGTTTTGCCTCGTAGACTTGTAACGAATGCCCACAATGGGATTGGCACCGCATTCATCGCAAAAGACTGTCACGTGTCGGACTTGACTCAAATCGACACTCACATCCTCCCCCAAAATCACATCCTCGTCCATCGCCTCATGATCGTCAGAACCATAATAAAACTCCATATTGAAGTCACACCACAACTGTGACTCAGATCTTCACACCAAGACTGTTAGGCACTCACCTGGCTCTCCAGCCAAATACTTAGATGTAGATCCAGCAGAGCCTCCAACAGCCATAACAGCTATTGGAGGACATCCCCTGCTCAGCCAATGGCTCCCATAATTGTTTCTAACCTTCAGTTATCAACAGAGCCATTGCCTTCAATAGTTAGAAACAATCCGACAAAAACCCACACACCACGCACATCGCTTCGATCTACATCACCCACAATCCCAACAAACAGGCCTCAACCATGAGCATCCGATCCTACGATCCCACTACTGACTTCATTCATCCCACTCTCACCACAATCAAAGCTCGCCCCAACCGCGAGACACTCAAAAAACTCATCAAAGAAAACAAAGACAACGCACGCAACATCCACAGCGCACGAGGCGCAGGAGACGAAGGCCACCTCCGACTCTGCTTCCCTCTCGCCACCTACAATGCTCGAGCTCACCTTGCAGGCACACCATGGATAGACCCCGTCCATCCAGGTGCTAGACCAAACATTCCTGGAGGAGCCACCGCAGCACAAATCCAACAAGCTGTATCTGAACACAGCTATGACCTCCAAGAGTTTCAAATTTTCCAATCCACAGAAAGAGCGCTTCTCAAACTTACCATGAAAGCCATCGACGAAGTCTACTACAAAGCACTCGAAGACCCCGATGAAGGATATTCAATGCTCCACTACATGGACCTCATCCAACACCTCCTTGAGTCCTACGGCCAACTCACCAATGACGACCTGGACAAAAACATCGACCGCATGAACGAACAATGGTCAGTCAACGTACCCATTGAAAAACTCTTCAACCAAATCAACGACGCACAAGCATTCGCCCGAGGCCACGACGAAATTACTGACCGTGCAGCCCTCCGAGCAGGACTCAAAAACTTGGAAAACAGCGGCGTTTTTCAAGTCGCCCTCAAAGACTGGCGTGCAAAGCCCACAGCTGAACACACGTGGAACAACTTCCAGACATTCTTCAAAGCAGCCAACACCGAAAGACTTCGATCCGTCACCACCAAGCAAGCTGGCTACCATGACCAGCACCAAGCCAACGCCGCGACCAGCAACAACAAAGGAAACCCATTCATTATCACACTTGCAGACGGAGAAGCTATGTCCTATTGCTTCTCACACGGCCTCCAATGGGACCTCACTCACAACAGCAACACATGCCGCAACCGCCACCCAGAGCACAACACAAAAGCCACCCTCAACAACATGCTTGGAGGCCGATGCCAAATCAAACGCAAACCCGGAGAAGCCGCCATTGTGAAGTATATACCAAACAACAGGCAACAACGCAGTGGCGGCAGCAGCAACCACTCCGAGCGTGCCACCAGTCAAACACGCACTGACAGCACCTCCACCACAGCACACTCGGACGTTAGCTCTCTCACAAGCACGCAAACCTGAACCAGAGAGGAGCCGGTGACACCTAAACGTAGCAACACTAGTAGTAGCCAAAACAGTAACAATGACATTACACACACCGGTCCCCTCTCTACAATGATAAAAAACATAGCCGACACCGGCACTGATCAGCACTATGGCAATCGCCATGATCCGCGACATAGCAATATCCAACCTGACAGTCACCCCATAGCAGTAGCAATGCCAAACGCCGACACAGAAACAAACTCCCACGTAGCAACACTACCCATACCGACGCTGCAACCCAATGACAACCAAATCAAACTGTTCGACAACTTCCAACATAACTTAGTCTCCGTAGGCCAACTCTGCGATCAAGACTGCACCGCCCATTTCTCCAAAACCGACATGCAAATTAACAATAACCATGGCACGACCATCCTCCACGGCAGGCGCAATCCCCATGGAGACCACCTCTGGCATGTCAACTTCCCAGAACACTCAGCAAACGCAATCAACAAACCCACCGGAGCACAACTGGTACGATTCGCCCATGCAGCACTTGAATCCCCCTCTCTACCCACATTACTGCAAGCACTCCAACGCAATCATGTCCACGGCTTCCCTGGGCTCACCGCTGACACACTCCGACGCTGGCCACCACATACTGTCGCCACCGCAAAAGGGCATCTCAGCCAAAGTCGCCAGAATCAACGCTCCACCAAAACTGAACCCACCAACCCATTCCTGCAACTCCCCGTCCAACCAGACAACACCACAGACGACAACCAACAGCCGACACACCTGTGCTTCGCAGCAATCTGGGACGTACAAGAGGGCAAAACATACAGCGACCAAACCGGACGCTTTCCCGTCCCCTCCCACCGAGGCCACCACTACATCTTCCTCCTGTACGATTACGATAGCAACAGCATCCACGTTCGCCCAACCACAACCCGCACAGCCCACTCGCTTCTCAATGCCTACAAGGACGTCCATGATCTCCTCGTACTGAGCGGCCACAAACCCCAACTCCACACCCTTGACAATGAATGCTCCACTGCCATGAAGCAATCCACACCAACAACACCAAGCACCAACTAGTACCGCCAGGAATACATCGTCGCAATGCCGCTGAACGAGCCATACGCACATTCAAGGACCACTTCACCGCGATCCTTGCCACTACAGACCCAGACTTTCCACTTAACCTCTGGAATGAGCTGCTCCCGCAAGCCGAACTCACTCTCAATCTCCTCCGAACCAGTCGACGCAACCCAAAGCTCTCTGCCTATGAAGCCATTTATGGCCGATACGACTTCAATGCCACACCAATCGCTCCACTTGGCATCCGCGTCCTGTGTCACGAAAAACCTAATCAACGGACAACATGGGCACCTAAAGGCAAAGATGCCTGGTACATAGGCCCCGCAATGAACCATTATCGCTGCTACAAAGTATACATTTGGGAAACACAACACACACACAACTCTGACACACTTGAATGGTTCCCTCCAGACCATCTCTACATCCCACAACCTACTCACGAAGAACAACTCCTAGCAGCACTCACTGATCTCAACACAATAATCACAGCGGCACCAACCCATCCTACACAACCACCACCACTCCTAAGTCGGCACCATTTACCCAACCTGCTCGACTACCTACAACCCACCAAATCAAAAGAACCGAGGGTGCCATTAGCACCCACACACGTCGCCGTCCACGCTAGCTCCATTACCTCTCCACAACTCGACAACCACACCGTCCAATGGATCATCGACAACATCCGCGCACAACCTCACCAAGCCAACAAAGCCTTCCATCCCGACACTGGCCAACTCGCAGAATACCGCGACCTAGCCAAAAGCTCTGAAGGCCACTTATGGCGGCAAGGAAACTGCAAAGAGTTCGGTCGACTCCTCAATGGATGGAAAGACGTCGAAGGCACCAACACAATGAAATTCATCCCCAAACACGACATACCACAAGGACGCAAACCAACATACATGCGCATAGTCGTTGCGTACCGCCCACAGAAAGCTGACCCATACCGAGTCCGCCACACGGTCGGTGGCGACAAAATCGACTATCCTTTCGAAACGACCACCAAAACTGCCGACCTCACCACAACCAAGCTTCTCCTCAACAGCGTCCTAAGCACACCTAAAGCGAAGTTCATGACAATGGACATTAAAGACTATTACCTTGCCAATAAACTCCCTCGCACCGAATACATGCAAATCCACACATCAGTCATCCCGGACGAAATTATCCAACAATACAAACTCCGAGAACTCAACCTCATCGACGACCGAGGCTTTGTCTACGTCGCCATCGATGGCGGCATGTACGGCCTCCCCCAAGCAGGAAGAGTAGCCAATGATCGACTGGTCCCTTTCCTCGCGAGGCACGGATACCACCAATCCAAGCGAACACCAGCCCTTTTTAAACATGAGACACGACCAATTACCTTCGTACTCATCGTAGATGACTTCGGTGTCATGTATGTCGGAGACGAACACGCTAAACACCTCGAACATGTACTCAAACAACAATACACCATCACCACAGACTGGTCTGGGGCTCTTTACAGTGGCATACACCTCAAATGGGACTACCACAATCGAACATGTGACCTCTCCATGCCCGGCTACATCGACAAAGCCTTAAAGCGATTCAACCATCCAGCACCGTCCAAACCGGAACACTCGCCGCATGTCACACAACCCCTACACTATGGCATTCAAATGACAGGCGAACCACAACACTCCCCCGCACTCACTAAAGCTAACAAACAACGTGTCCAGCAAATACTCGGAGTTCTCCTCTTTTATGCCCGTGCAGTAGACAACACCATGCTCACAGCACTTGGATCTATCGCAACCCATCAAGCCACACCCACTGAAGACACGCTGCAAGCATGCAACAAACTCCTCAACTACGCAGCTACACATCCAAATGCAACCATTCGATACTCCAAAAGTGACATGGTCCTACGCATCGACAGTGACGCATCCTACCTCAGTGAATCCAAAGCTAGATCACGCGCAGCCGGTTACTTCTACTGCAGTGACAACAGCATGCCACCACAACAACCCAAGCACAATGGACCAATCCTAGTCATCTGCCCCATCATGCGAATGGTAGTCGCGTCAGCAGCAGAAGCTGAAACTGGAGCAGCCTTCGAATGTGGACAAGAAGGCTGTCCCCTACGAGCCACACTAGAATTCCTCGGACACAAACAACCACCCACTCCGATGCGCATCGACAACAAAGTGGCAGAAGGTATCCTCAATGACACAGTCAAGCAACGCCTGATGAATTGAGCAGTCACTCTCTGGCTGAAACAGACGGCATTACTAATGCTAAAAATCCAACATGGGAATTGTAGTGAATGGTTAAGTCGGTTGAGCTCAATGTGAGGCCCTGGGTTCGATTCCCGGGCATTGCAATCTTTTCTCATGTTGGTCGGGGATTTCTGAGTGGTATATCTCAGGGAAATCTGATCATGGTGCAATACCGTCAGAATGAACGGGCCGGTAATTTGGTAAGTAGTATGTGATGAGATTGACGCATTGCCTTGCGAGGAATGCTGGCATTGCAGGTGTTCTGATGTCATGTGGTTGTGCTTGCGGGGCAACTCATGGGGAGATCAATAGTTCCTACTACGAGCCAGATTCGTGACGTCTGGGGAGTGATGAATTGAGCAGTCACTCTCTGGCTGAAAGACGGCATTACTAATGCTAAAATCCAACATGGAATTGTAAGCAGTGAATGGTTAAGTCGGTTGAGCTCAATGTGAGGCCTGGGTTCGATTCCCGGGCATTGCAATCTTTTCTCATGTTGGTCGGGGATTTCTGAGTGGTATATCTCAGGGAAATCTATCAACGATGAGATTATGCATAGAGCCATATTATGGTGCGGCGCAGCTGTGCTGGCTCAGTCTGGTGGAAAATCGCTGCTGCATCTGTACACTCTTTCAGTACAATGAGCTGTGTCACCATCAGACAAGATAGGAACAGCTGTAGAGGACATAGAGTTCCTCTGCAAGGAAGGATGATGCAGCTCCTAGCCATGACCTATCTAGAAAGATAGCCTGGTATAATACCAGCCAAAAGAGATGCAGGATCTGTATCCTGCATGGCTGGAGGATGGAGTTTCACGCAAAATCAGAGTTTGTGTTCATATTATAGTTTAAAGAAGTAATGAAGAAGTAGTTGACAGATACAGACCCAACAGCACAAGTAGAGCTCTGCAGTAGACAGGATCCTGTATGCCAGTGCAGGGTATTGAGCAATTAGACTGTTCAATCATTGCTTCCACAGTGATTGAATAGCATTGGCTGCCAGCCTTGTGGCTGGCCCTTCCAGCGCCAGTGGAAGGAGATCTCCACCAAACAGAGCTCTCCATCCCAGCTCTGTGCACCTACCAGCTGAGTTCCTACCTGGAATTCATAGGATTAACTAGTCGCAAGCACACAAGAGTGGCTATTAGGTGTGGAAATCGTCGAGGACAAAGAGAGGGGGAGTTGCTGACCTACCGACACGGCTGACACCAGATCGACGACCGAAAACTGGAATCGCGACCGATTAACAAGGTGTCCAGTGGTCCACCTACTAACCAAAGGGCTCTACAAGATACACCGGCTGTCTTCATACCAGTCGGCCTACCTTTCGAGATCGGCGCGAGTGGAAAGCATCGACTGGTCCATCAACAAGGAAAATCACGATCGGAATCTGCCGATCGACCAACCAACGACGACGAGTGGTAGCGACCAAACCAAGACGGTCACCTACCAACCTGAGGTGCTTGAGAGGATAGGCCAGCCAGTTTCTTTGTTAATCGGCCTTGGTTACGGACCGCCGATGCGGATAGACGGTACATCATTGTCGACTTTCCTACGGAAGTACTGATTTTCTCAGTCGTGCCTCCGGAAGGTACTCGGTAAAGGGAACGGTACTCACACGGTACTCACAGAACCGGTACCGAACCTCTGTTCCGAAAGCAAGCGAGCCTAAGTCCATCGCCTCAACATTTTCGTGGATATTCCGAACTCTGTGGAAGATACGGATCGATCCACTGTTACGAGTCGACTCCAAGGGTAACTTGCAACACACACGAGAGCACCGTTTGACTGTTTCGAAGACATCCGAGGTTACCAGCTGATAGAGCACCCCTATTTGGTCATTCTCTAGCGTGCACCTTCAAGTCTCATTTTGATTTTCTGTGATTGTGTTTGTGCAGTGCCTCTACAGCCACACTACACCACCAACAACAACAACACTTAATTCCACGATACCTACCCGGTTCGAAACCACCACTTTCACCACCAAGTTTCAGCCAGCGCACCAACAACCATTCATGGCTCGCAAGAAGAAGAAGCAAAACAACAGGCCCAGCCTGCCATTGGTGTTACACCACCAGCATCTAGCAATAGCACTGGTAACACAACAGGTCCACCCTGCAGACCTCCACATCCAGTCCATACATGGAAGGACACCTGTGACCCTCCTGTAGCCTACCTCAGGCCCCCATTGTGACTCCTTCCCACCAGCCAACCAAGGTGTACCCTTTCAATGTTAGCCACCAACTGGCAAAAGCATTGAAGAAAATGAAACAAATGAACCAAGCTCCTGGCCCCACCACAAGGCCACAATACCAATCAGCTGGTTCATCCCATCCACCCTTACTCCACTCCCTGCACACCTGGTTATCACACAAGCCTAGCCCGAGATTAAGCTAGGAGGACCGATTCAAAACCAGGCAGTTTGGAACAGAGTTGTTGGGTGATGTTGAGGACCTCTTGTATCCATCCCAACCCAAAGTTGCCATGGATGTTGCCACTTCCCCTGCTGGAGGTGGATACCATCACCAAGTATGGGCCCTCAATGGGGAGGTATATCCCAACCAACACCAATACCTCATCAGGGCATCCCCAACACCCTATTCTGAGATACCCACTACACAACTGTGTCTTCAGCAGCCTATCACCATACCATTAGGCCCATCATCCAAGACACCAGTACACTCAGCATCCCCATTCGGCCAACCTACTGATCAACCGAGAAAGCCAAGAAGGAAGTCAGCCTTCATTCCCACCCTGATGGCAATGGTGGCTTCCAAGTCCCAGAGGGGTGAGGGTGGCAACACGCCCTCCAGGCAAGCCCTTCCGTCCAAGCCGGATGCCACGGCTACCCTACCCTCAAATCAACAAGGACTTCGACCAGTGGTATGAGTCCTTTATCACTATGGCTAGAGGTCAAGGGTTTATAAGATCTTTGATGCGACTACGTCCCAAGCAGCACCGAGTCCATGGATGAACTATACGAATGAATCATTGGTTCTACGCTGTTTCCAGAAGACAGTGCAGACCACCAATGGAAAGGTAACGTGAGGTCCCACTTCCATGACTCTGACTGCTTTGCCATTCTGTTGAGCTTGTCCGGAGCTCACTTGTCGTAGCAGTTTCTCTGGATCATGTGGAAACACTCACATGGCTGACTAGTGTGCAATACAGCCCAGAGGACCAAGGTTCCGCAGTGGACTTCATTGTAAGTTTGACACAGTTGTTCCCCGATACAATGATGGCCAAGAGACTCCAGTGATAGGCTCACCGATGGTATACAGAAAGCTGTTCTTACAGCGGGCCTTCACGGTGTCCCCACCTTGAACGACATTCTGCACGTGAACATGAGAGAGTATGTTGCGAGGGACATCATGCATCGTTTACATACGACGGGTACAAGGAGGTGCTACTGAATGCTGCCACATTCTTTGACATCAACCGAAGAGACGATGATTCACGTCTAGCCAACATCGCTGACATTGGCAAGACAGGACATCAGGGTGATGGGGAGCAGTGTAATATCCCACGCCTTCCCGACAATGTCTGGTCTCAGCTATCCAGCAATGGACGGCAGCTTTGGTACAAGCTCTCCGTCGCTGACAAGAGAGTCTTGGTGAAAGCACACCATCGTCAAGCCCGGATGTCTGACCTGGTTGATCCAAAGAGCGAAGCTGACCAGCAGTCGGGGAGCCTCAGATCTCCAGATGGCAATACGTGCCTGCAGCCTCCACGGCAGGTGCAGGACCAAGGCGGATTTTCGCCAGGCAACTAGTGTTTGTGTCGCACTGGTTGAGCCCAAGGTACCCAGGCACCGGCCATGGCTGCGGGGTAGCATGCCACCCTCATAGGGCTACCTTCCGCAGGACATGGCCCAGTATGAACAAGTGTTTGTGCTAAACTTGTCATCTCAGGATAGTATTCCAAGTACAATGTTTTGTGAAAACATGTTTTGGTGACTCCCACCCTCCCGCCCTGATGGCACTCCCTTCACTTTCGGGTGATGGGGAGAACTTACACTGTGTACCCTCAGCAAAGGTGAAGCAGTCGGGCTAGAGCAACACCCACCCAAGCTGATGGCTGTGGGATGAGCCACTGCCATTGTCATGTGACAGGACCTGCCCGGTCATACCCAAGCAACACCAAGTTAGTCGTGTCTCTGGACGGATTCTTTTGAACCCATGTAAGGAGATGGTAAACTTGAGGAGACGTCTACGAGGTGTCTGCCTTTAGCTGAGGCAATATCTGATGAAAGGACAACCAGTCCCACCTCATAGGATGACAACCCGTCACTAACTACCCAGTTGAGGGCTCAGATGAACAGTTATGGCTCAGATTGTTCTCACTGGCCCTTATGGGAGATAGACAGATACCTCCTAAGCAATGAGCTGTGGCAAGTATGGGGAGACCAGATGGATCCCAATTGACGGTAAAATGGACCAATGCCAATGCACCCTTTCTCCCTGAACACGACTGGATGTTCGATCACAAGCCCATTGATGCCCCTCCCAATGTGAAGTGGTACTCAGCAATGGAACCTTGATGTATTCAAGAGGTTGGTAACCCCTGAGGTATGCGACCAAAGTCCACACTGAGCAGTCGATGCCCCAGTTCATGGAAGTATCGAGGGAACCCCATGATGTGCAAGCTTGTTGGCACCCCATCCATGACTCCAATGGTGGGGAGCGATGGATTATGCCATAGGAGCCATTATGGGTGCGGCGCAGCTGTGCTGGCTCAGTCTGGTGGAAAGATCGCTGCTGCATCTGTACTCTTTCAGTACAATGAGTCTGTGTCACCATCAGACAAATAGGAACAGCTGTAGAGGACATAGAGTTCCTCGCAAGGAAGGATGATGCAGCTCCTCACCATGACCTATCTAGAAAGATAGCTGGTATATACCAGCCAAAAAGATGCATGGACTGTATCCTGCATGGCTGGAGATGGAGTTTCACGCAAAATCAGAAGTTTGTGTTCATATTATAGTTTAAAGAAGTAATGAAGAAGTAGTTGACCAGATACAGACCCAACAGCACAAGTAGAGCTCTGAGTAGACAGGATCCTGTATGCCAGTGCCAGGGTATTGACAATTAGACTGTTCAATCATTGCTTCCACAGTATTGAATAGCATTTATTGGCTGCCAGCCTTGTGGCTGGCCCTTCCAGCGCCAGTGGAAGGAGATCTCCACCAAACAGAGCTCTCCATCCCAGCTCTTGTGCACCTACCAGCTGAGTTCCTACCTGGAATTCATAGACGCCGCTCCAAAGCAATAGACATGAGATTCTATTGGCTCCAAGACCGCATAAAACAAAACCAATACACTGTCTATTGGCAACCAGGACCCCTTAATCTAGCCGACTACCCCTCCAAGCACCACCCACCAAAACACCATCAACAGATGCGACCAACCTATTTATATGAACCCACAGCACCACTATCAGCCCAACCAAACCAAGCCAACAACCTAACCTCAACAGTCTTGTCATGCGAGGGTGTATTGAAGTCACACCACAACTGTGACTCAGATCTTCACACCAAGACTGTTAGGCACTCACCTGGCTCTCCAGCCAAATACTTAGATGTAGATCCAGCAGAGCCTCCAACAGCCATAACAGCTATTGGAGGACATCCCCTGCTCAGCCAATGGCTCCCATAATTGTTTCTAACCTTCAGTTATCAACAGAGCCATTGCCTTCAATACTCCACATCATCACTTTCCTCCTCTTCCTCGGAAATACTACTACTATCCTCAGAATGGATGCTCTCCACGGAGTCCTCGTCGTCGTCCATCTTGTCTACTGGCCAGAGAGTCTAGCTAGTTTTACTCGTCAGGGGACAACAAATACTAAGAGAATTCGTCAAGGTCAAAGAAAAGGTCGTGCTTGGTGGGGCGGTTGGAGGTGGGGGTCCAGTGTCTGTGGTTGGTGGCGTTTTGGCGCGGTTGAATGGCTTGTAAGGTTAGGGATCGATCGACCTTGGCCAACCCGCCGTATACTGGTACTTGGCAAGGAAACGTAAAGGTGAGAGGAAGTTTCAAAGGGTCTACCTTGGATTGTTAGACGACCACGGGTGGTACCGGTACTGTAAGCCTTGACAACCCCGCACCGAACCACAGGCTAGAGGCCAAGCCTTTACTTTCAGAAACAAGAGAAAACCCACCCGAAGCAGCAGCCATAGACCGGACTAGAACGATAGTACTTGTCGATCGGTGCCACAGAAACTTACTTGTGTATGGAACAGTACTATGCAACAAAGATCCAACAAGGCACTGGAATGCGTGGTTCTAACGTTCTAGTGAAAGTTCTCTGGCTACTATTGCCTAACTAAATCAAAGTATATCAGCCGGTCAGCATCCAAGGATGTGCCCGAACTTGATCCAGACTCAATCGATCCTTGGGATCCAAAAACAGCATGCGTTGCAACAGATCCATGGCATCACAGCTCAAACCAAGTTCCCACTCGGTCAGCATTTGCACCAAGTATCCTCCCGTCATGTACTTGAACCTCAAATCGGTCGTACAAGCACATTCCCAAGGAGGAAAGCCAGTCAACATGAGAAACAGAATGACTCCAGCTGCCCACAAGTCCACTGCATAGCCATCAAAGGGTTCCTTGTTCGAATAGATTTCAGGGGACATGTAGATCCATTTACCACAAGTGCCCTGTGGTCGCAGCAAGGACCGGGACTGTACCTTGCCATCTATTACAAAGGTACTACCATGTGCATTCGAATTGGTGAGAGAGCTGTTCTTGTCTGATAGAGGAACTCGCAGACACATGCCTAGGTCAATCACAAGAGCCTTGTTCTGATGCACCAGCAAGTTCTCAAGGCTAATGTCACGGTGGCAAATCCCAGCACGTTGCAAGCTTTCCAGACCCTGTCGTAGGCCACAGGAGAAGGATGTAAGCAAGCAGCACGAATGGCTGGCATGGTGAGATGCCAGACTCTGATCTCACCTACCTTAGTTGGCAACAAGTTACTTTCAAGCATTGAGTCACTTACCGACAGTAGCTGATGCATCCAGTATCGTGCTTCATCTTCTGAGAACCGTTCATTGGTGTCTAACCGTTCAAACAGCTCTCCTCCATCGCAATATGGCATAATGCTATACAGATTGATATCATCAGAGAGCAAGTCAAGTGGCATCATGATATGCGTATCCATGACAGAGTGATTGGATGCCTCCATTCCACCAGTTGTGGAGTTGCCATTGTGGCTTTCATGCCATTGCTTTAGGTACTGCATGGCCGAAACTTCCTTGATTGGATCTTCTGCCAATCTATCCTTTTCCTTTCGAATGAGTTGCTGGGACATTTCCTTGATGGCACAAAACTCAGAGGTGACTTCCCAGTCTGCATTGTTGTCATTGGTGTGGTGGGAGCTCCGTCGCCTCAACACAGTTGCAAACAAAACACGGCCATAGATTGCTTCCCTCAGTGTCCGTTGGATCCAGTATGCCCGATATTCATGAGTTTCATCCACCGGCGTTTGACTTTGTCCAGACATCATTGGGCCACCATCAACTGCCTCTTCCATGTACATGTCACTCATGGTGGTTGTGGATGAGGTGGATGAGGAAACGGACAAGTCATCGCTACTCATGGATGAGTTGTCGCCTATAGAGTTGCTGGGCTGCTGTGGTCTTGGCATGATTCTGACGAGTACATTCTGCACTGTTTTGACTTCATTGCGATCAGGGCGATAGATCCGAGTTGTGATCCGAGCACAGGGGATTGGTTGGGCGGGTGGGAACTCTCTGGGATCAGATGCAAACACTTTTGCCTCGGCGACACCCACATCCAGCCCAAGGGACACAGCTTCTGCTGTCAACCCAGGATAGTCAGAGTTGAAGTGGAACTGCATTGGTCCGGACTTTCTGGTTTCGTTTCAGAGTTTGCGCTGAAGTGTCACAACATCCGAATGAGGCGACGCAGCGGCGACGTTTAAGTACAAATCAAAGCACGTAACGATCTTTTGGAGCCTCCGGTAACGAGCACAAAATGTCTCCCGCAGCTCATTTGCACACTTCTGGGCTTTATGGTTGCTGCAGGGGTATCTGTGGGCTCGCCCTCTGCCATCATTCGACTGCGAAGGCCATTTTCCGGTACCAAAAGGAGGTTCCTGCAAAATCGACCAAGGAAGATCTTCTTGATTGGTCAACCAGAGAATTCTCAGGAACAAAGTTTGTTTTTTAAAAATGCTTCTCATCTTCTCATCAAACGAGTCAGAGCCACCCACCAGACTCCCATTACGGTACCGTTGACGCACTGATCGCGAGGAGAAAGACCAAGCTTAGAAATTCTGTCATAGCCAGGTACGCTAGCTAGCCAGTTGGACGGACTTTGGAGTCTCATTGTTGGTAAACACATTTTCTTTTACACTCCAAAACTAGCTAGTAGCAAACGTAATTCTAAAATCTATTCTATGACTTCCTGGTGCATATGGTGCCCTCACTCCAGTAATCATCTCTCATCGCAAATGCAACCACAGCCACAAAGCACACCAGAGCAGTCAAAAGACAAACCAAATGGACCCTCACATACATCAATTGAGTTGGAGACACAAGTATTGTTGAGATTGCAAATACCAGCGGGAATCGTACCATACAGCTGTGGGTTGTCCTCCATCCTCAAAGTATGAAGGGACTGTTGTAGAGCTCCAAGCTCTTCCGGCAGGGTCCCAGAGAGATCATTTCCTGCAAACGTCAGGTGGCCCATGGACTTCAGCTGACCAAATTCACTGGGAATCTGGCCGGTGAAATGATTGTCTCTGAGTTCTAGCTCTGCCAGCCCTGAGAAGAGCCCAAGCTCTGAAGGAATGGTTCCTGAGAGTTGGTTGCTACGTAGGTTGAGAGTGAAGGCAAGTCTGGTAAGGAGGCCGAGTTCACTTGGCACTGTACCAGTGAGCTGGTTATCCCTAACTGAAAACAGAACCAGACCAGATATTTGACCTAGCTCTGTAGGGATTGTGCTTTGGAAAGAGTTTTCGAACAGTGATAGCAACTGCAGCTTTGGAAGCTGCATCAATTCACTGGGAAGACTTCCTGACAATCTGTTTGCATACAAGACAATATATTCAAGAGAACTTGCTTTCCCAATCTCTGTGGGGATGGACCCTGAACCATATGCACAGAAGAATGTCAGATTCAGGAACAGCACCAAAAAGCAGCAGCAACTATTGATGCAGATTTCACACTAGAGAACTACATACCAGTGAGAGAACCATCCCATAAGACAAGCCAAACCAGATTGGAAAAGTTTTCAATTTCCACTGGAATGCTACCATGCAAACCAGGGTTGTCACTCATGAATAGTTGTTCCAAGTTTGTAAGTAGCCATAGCTCCGTTGGAATATGCCCTTGGTGGTTGTTTTCCTTCAGCCCAATGTGTCTCAATGCGGTGAGCAGACCAACTTCGGAAGGTATCTGTCCAGCATCTTGTAGCATTGTCATATGGAGCCCTTCCAAAGATCTGAGCTGTCCAATGTGACTAGAGATGGTTCCCCGAATCTCCTGATTGTATCCAAGAGAAAGTGTCTTGAGGGTTGAAAGTAGGTAGATCTCTGTTGGCAAGGAACCTGCCAACTTGTTTTGATCAAGCCAAAGATGCTGATAGAGGCCCTGGTCGTCACATGTCTTTGGTGGTGGCTCTGTAGATGGAAAGAAACCCCTAAGATATCCAGGATACACATGTGAAAGTGTATTCATCATTGCATAGTCAGGTCTGTTGTACCAGTCACATTCATGAATACTGTGATTGAGCCAGCTGGTTTTAAC
The DNA here is from genome assembly GCA_903772945.1 of Seminavis robusta. NCBI lineage: Eukaryota > Bacillariophyta > Bacillariophyceae > Naviculales > Naviculaceae > Seminavis > Seminavis robusta. Next base: position 66,842 of record CAICTM010000032.1, read on the forward strand.
TGCCCAGTTTGAACCTTCTGTTGCATAATACAATGTGGCGAGGGCAAACTTTTGGACAACTCGAGCATTCTTGTAGTAAGGCAGCAACTCATAGTCTTGGAGGAGCCATTGCCAAGCCTTGGATTGGGACGATTCTTCATCATCGGCTATGGCACGAACAGTCTCATCTGGAAGCAAAGTCAGCAGAGAGCTCGCAAGAGTTGTTGGAGCTTGGGACGGAGGGCTTGTTGGTGCCATTGTTGGCATGAGTGTGGAATCCATTGGGTTGTTTCCTCTCACGGAAAGAGTAACAACAACCACGAGAATGGCAACGAGGCATATTGCTCCAAGACAACCATACTTCTTGATGTTCTTGTTACTTTCTTGTCTCTTTCTAGCAGCAGCAGCAACAACATCTTCGGGAATGGCTGGCTGCAGATCCTTTTCAATGACCAAGTTGGCCACTGCCAAGGTATTCATGCTATCCATGACCACATTGGCAGCAGCAGTTTCCATGTGTGGAAGAGGTTCTCGTTGTAGTTGCCTACTGGTATTCGCAGAAGACAAATAAGAGCCACTCACATGGAAGGCACCGGGTCCACGCTCCGCAGGACAAACCGCAAGGCTTGGAGGCGACGGCAGAGACTGAATGTCGCCAATAGGATTGAAGATATCGCTTCCTTGATTCCTTCGGTTAGTCGTCGTAATGGCAGGAGAACTTGGTGGTGGTGACTCTGTTTGATTTGTCATGCCCTCGGAGTGCTGGCCTTTCGTTTGATTAGCTCGTTTGACATCATCATCTTGCTTGATGCTGCTGCCGTGATACATCCTGGTAACCACGACAGTATCACCTGGAGGTGGTAACACGGTTTGGTTGGTCTTGGACGGCACCTCCTGTTCGGTTGCTTGTTTGACATCTTGCTTGAGACTGACCAGACCATCTTCTCCGTTTCTCTCCTGTGGGCGGCAACCAATCCTGTCAGCACCCAGAGCAGCGGAGCTGCTCATTTTCTCATTGGTTTCTTGGCACGAGTTCATCTCCACAATCAGAAATCAATCAGGTTGTGGTTCATTCTACAATCAGAAATCAAGGGGTGCGTGGGGTTGTGATACCGTCAATAGCGACAGTAGCTTCCCTTTTCTTTTGCAGGGATAGAGTCCCAGCACGCAGCGTTCGCCCCTTCCGACTTCCGACTTCCGACAGAGAACTCCTCCGAATGGAAGCCTACAGTGACGTGAGAGGATCAGATACGCCACGAGCCAGTACCGGTACCGGTACTGGTACTGAGGGAGATATTGATGGGTACCGTATGAGGCCATGAGGCTTTAAGTGCTACCTTAGTTCCTGTTGCCAGCTGTTGTGCACCAAGACTCAAAGTCTCAGCGTTTCCGTTTTTGACTTCCAACAATAAATCCTGATTGGCCATGTAAGAAGTTGGAGAGCTTCGAACAAGCACGAACAGCTTCTGAGGAAAGCAAACCGAAGGAAAAGTCTTCGTTTTGACATCAATAATTCCTAATAGCTCCTGGAAAAGAGACAGTCAAGCTTCTACAGTACTGTACTGTTTACTCTTTATCCTCGCTTCCCAGACGGGCTTCTTGATTTACTTTGCCAGCTTCTTTATGAATCTTTTTAACAAAACGACAAAACGACAGGTCGATTAGTGGCACAATTGATACAGTAATTACTAGCAGTCGCAGGTACTATCAGTACTGGTAGTCTTCGAGTACGGAATGATCTCTGGCTTGGCATGTAGAGAGGGAGTACGTCGTAGCTAGTAGAGACTATGACAGGCAGAGGCTCCAGAATGACGACCAACTTGATAGCCAGAGGCTCCAGAACGACGACCAACTTTAGAAGTCCGCTGCGGAGATGATAATATCCGCGGGACTAGAACTCCATGCATAGACCCATGGACCGAGTGCGTCGATCATGCCTAAATCAGGAGTGGCGAAATTGCGATGACAAACTCGTAGCTCCGGCACCAAAAGCGGCGGCTCCGGAGCAACATGGCCAGCGTCGAAACTCTCACTATTCCACACAATCATACGATTTTAGCAAAAAGTGACTGAATTAAGTAGTTTTACTCTTGATCAGCACAAACTGCCGAATCGCCAAAACACAGGCTTTGCTCTGTGGTAACTTTTCGGTTGTTTGACTTTTTCATCCCCCTTGGGAATCATCAGTGCTTGGGCTATTGTGGTACTTATGAAATCGAGGTTTATGTCGGCATGCTCCGTATATTTCGTTGCAGGAGTTGATCAGGTTTTCTGCCGATTCTCTGGATCGTTTCAGTATCTCGAGTCGCTCCCTGTTGCATAGGCTGCAGTGTCGTGTCCCGAAGGTCTCGACAGTGCTGATGGGGTTGCCTTGCCATAGGATGCTAATTTTGATGCTGTTCCTTTGAATGTCGCCGTTGAGTCGGAATAGTGAAGGAGATGCGAAGTTTTGGAATTCGTTGGCGAAGTGTCTTGCGTATGAATCTGACTTGCGTTTTCCTTAGAGGAGACGCATGACGTCGGTGAAGTGTTGGTATGTTCGTTCTTTGACGTTTCGTTGGGTTGCCCCAACGTATTCTTTGCCCGAGTTAATGCATTTGATGCAGTATATGACCATTTTATTTCTGCAGCGGTCGTCAAATCGGCATTGGCCGTCTTTCTTGTTTCCTGGCTTTCAGTTGCAAGTTTCATTTTGGAACTCGGTGGAGATGACGTCTTTGGTGAGCTTCCTTGATAGGTCGCCCATGAACATCTCTCGCAGGTTGGTGAATCGATGGTAGGACATAGACGTTCTAATCCATTCGAGGCCATGGCTCTTCTTGAGGTCGTTGATTACCTTGTGTATTGGGGTCGTCCAAGCGTTGGAGTGTCCTATACAGAAGAATAATGATCGGTTCCGGTTCCTCTTTCATTGCTTGGCATCTCTATCTGGTTCGTTTGCTTTGTCCGCTTGTCGCTGGGAGTATCGTTGTATTTCTTCTTGTAGTGTTGGTATCTCGTCTGGAACCAGTCCAGCTTTCTTCAGCGCCTCGATGTGTAGTGGGTAGATTTCATCGAGGGTTTGGTTGGCATTCTTGTTGGTAGCTGTAGTGAGTTTGGCGAGTCTTTGGAACACACCTAGTGGGATGTTTTTGAGGCATGCGTTTGTGTGGGTAGTTCCCCTGTTTAGATATTTCAGTTGTTGGTTCGGTTTAAGGTGGACTCGGAAGTAAAGTTCTTCCTGGTTCGACCAGAACAGTTCCATATCTAGATACGGGAATGATTTTCCACTTTCCATGGTTACTTTGGGGTCGGATTGATTTTTGGGAGTTGTCTTTTGGTTTGGTCTAGCCATATGCTACAGGTGAATACTAGGTAGTCTCCTTCGGCTAGGCTGTTGACTTTGGCCTGAAAATTGGTTCTCCATTCTACTATCGTTTCATATGTCCAAGTTCCTTTGAAGATCGCAAAACCATCGTCTCTGTAGAGGCCATAGTATGATGTTTCTTCAAAATGATTTTTGGTGTTTTCTAGGATGTAGGCTCCTACTAGATCAGACAGCCATGCGGATTCATATCCACCAATGGTTAGTCCTTTCTCTTCTGGATCCATGTCGCCATCATATTCATAGTATTTGTCTTTGAATGTTAGTAGTGTAGAGTTCATCCCAAATTTGATCATATCTAGGCAGTCATCTAGTCGTCTTTGACATTCTGCGTCAAGGTTCCTGGCAAAGTATTTGACTGCTTTGCGCACTAGTTTGAATCGAACTGAAGGGTAGTAGGCTTCAGCATCGATCGATACTATTGTTGAGATGCTAGTGTTGACTCCTAGTTTTCTACTTGGCCTTTGAGGTCGGAGGCTTGCATGATTGTTTTGTCCATGTAGTTTATTTTATTGTCGTCTAGAATTCTTTTAAAATTCCTAGGTATCCGAGTTTAGGGAATGCTGATGTGTAGTTGTTGGCTGGTACAATAAGTCTAGTTGGGAATACCCCATCTTTGTTGGGTTTCTTGTGATCTTTGATCATAAGCTTGGGTGATGGGATTGCGCATGATCTGATTTGTTGGAATGCATGGGCTGATTCTTTGTCTGAGAGACAGTCTTGCTTCAGTTCTAGTAGATCTAGTGCTGCTTGTGATACCTCGGTTAGCCTTGGGTGTGAGATCTCTTTGGCATTTTTTGCAAGGTGTTGTTTGACTTGTTGTATGTATGTTTCGATTTCCATCATTTTGTATGAGTTGGTTTTGTCTGTAGGGATGACAACCTTGTTTGGATTCTTCTGAAGTTTGCTCTGTAGTTTCTTGATGGCTCTGGATTTAGGATTGGTTTGGTGTCCTTTGTAATCGGTGGCCATTTGTAGTACTATCTTCTCCAGTTGTTTGAGGAAGACTTCTACTTCGTCTGAGGCTGTTGGGGCCGTCATGTTGATCTTCTGTGGTCTAAGACCTGTCTTGAGTCCTTCATTGTTGTCATCCGGTTGTTCTTTGTAGATTTCCTTTTCTTCTTCTTTGTTCTCTTCGCTCGGTAGTCCGAGCGTTTTGCTTTTTCCTGTTGTTGTTCTCTGTGATAGTGTTTCCACCTCACGGAATCTTTGTATCTTCGAAGGCCATCAAGGGCATCAAGGATTACATCGTCGGTGCTTGGTTGTGGGACATATTTCTCACTTATTTCACCTACTAAGCTTTGTACCTCATCCTCTAGGGAGAGATCATAGTGACTGTTCGCTTTAGTAGTATCAGTAGTGCCCGTCTGAGAATCATTGTTCGAAGTAGACGACAGCAATAAGCGAACATCTCTGGATAGAGAGATGATGGCCATGGTGCTTGTCGGCTGAAAAACAGAGCAAAAGCTTGCTACGGAGCTAAACGTAGCGGGCTGGTAGCTGCTGCTGGTACGAACGTAGATTTCAGAGTGCTTGTGTCATACGATTTTAGCAAAAAGTGACTGAATTAAGTAGTTTTACTCTTGATCAGCACAATACAAGTACCACCGTGTTGACGCCACACATCTGATGCGGTGAGGCCTTGACTGGCAGAGTGGGAGGTAATGTGCCAACCCTGGATGAAACTTCATTTATCAATCCTGAACGAGACCAAGCCAAACAAACCCAGTCCACCAACCACAAGACAGCTGAGGATACAGCACCAGTACTAGGTTCAACAGTATACGTCGTTGCAATTCATCATGACTGCCGTGCCGTGGGCTGCTTCAACCATCAAGAGAAGCCTAACCAGTGTGGAGATAACGACAGATGTCCATGCAATCACTGCACTAGCATTCACAACAGAATGTCGTCAATGCCACATGCCACCTGGAGTCTAGCTGACGGGCATTGGAGTCTTCTTATAGTCAACACGGTTTTTACTTTACTCTTTGAAACTAGCTCGTCGTATGCAAACATCGTATTTATTCAAATCGGTTCTATGAATGCTGGTGCATTAAAATTAGCTAGTAGTGTGCAAACAAAATCATAAAATCTAATCTATGACAGCTGGTGCATGGCCCCCTCGCTCCCATCATCATCTCTCATCACAAATGCAGTCACAGCCACAAAGCAAACCAGAACAGTTAAAAGACAACCCAAAGGGACCCTCACATACATCGATCGCATTGGAGACACAAGAATTGTTGAGATTGCAAATACCAAGGGGGATTGTACCAGACAGCTGGAGGTTGTCCTCGATCCTCAAGGTATGGAGGGAATCATGCAGAGTTGAAAGCTCTTCCGGTACAGTTCCAGAGAGATCATTTCCTGCCAAACTTAAATGGCCCATAGACTCAAGCTGGCCAAATTCACTGGGAATCTGGCCGTTGAAGTGATTGTTTGCAAGGTCTAGCTCTACCGAACTCGTCAAGAGACCAAGCTCTGAAGGAATGGTTCCCGAGAGTTGGTTATTTCGTAGATTGAGAGTGTAGGTAAGTCCTGTAAGGAGTCCCAGCTCACTTGGCACTGGGCCAGTGAGCTGGCAATCCCTCACTGCAAACAGAGCCAGATCAGATATTTGACCCAGCTCTGTGGGGACTGTGCCTTGGAAAGAGTTTTCAAACAGCGATAGCATCCGTAGCTTTGGAAGCTGCATCAACTCACTGGGAATACTTCCTGACAATCTGTTTTCATACAAGACTATCCATTCAAGAGAACTTGCTTTCCCAATCTCTGTTGGGATGGTCCCTGAATCACAGGCATGAGGATCATGGAGGTTAGCAAGAGCACAAATAAGCAAAGGCAATGCAGCCAACTTCATGCTGAAAATCTACGTACCGGTGAGAGAACTACCCCATACATTCATCCAAGCAAGGTTGGACAAGTTTCCAATTTCTACTGGAATGCTGCCTTGCAAGTCCGGACTGAGCCCAATCAAAATATATTCCAAGCTTGTGAGTAGCCAGAGCTCAGTTGGAATATGCCCCTGGTGATTATTCCCTATTAGCCCAATGTGTCTCAATGTGGTCGACAAACCAATTTCGGAAGGGATGTTTCCAGCCTCTTGTAGCGTGGACATATCGAGTCCTTCCAAAGATCTGAGCTGTCCAATGTGACTAGAGATGGTTCCCCGAATCTGATTGTATCCAAGGGAAAGTGTCTTGAGGGTTGAAAGTAGGTAGATTTCTGTGGGCAAAAAACCGGCCAAATTGTTCTGATCAAGCCAAAAATGTTGGTAGAGGCCCTGGTCGTCACATGGCTTTGGTGGTGGCTCTGTAGACGGAAAGAACCCGCTGAGATACCCAGGATACAGTTTCGAAAGTGAATTCATCATTGCATAGTCGGGTCTGTTGAACCATCCACACTCATGAACACTGTGATCGAGCCAGTTGGTTTGAACTGCCCAATTTGAACCTTCTGTAGCATAATACAATGTTGCAAGGGCGAATCTTTGGACAACTCGAGCATTCGAGTAGTAAGGAAGCAACTCATAGTCTTGGAGGAGCCATTGCCAAGCCTTGGATTGGGGCGATTCTGCATCATCTGTTATAGCATGAACAGTCTCGTCTGGAAGCAAAGTCAGCAGAGATCCTTCAAGAGCTGTTGGAGCTTGGGTAAGATAAGTTGTGGGTGCCAGTGATGGCATCATGAGTGTGGAATCCGTTGCTTTGTTTCCTCTCACGGAAACCACAACAACAACAATTATTATGAGAATGATTATGAGGAATATTGCTCCCAGACAACCATACTTTTTGATGTTCTTGTTACTTTCTTGTCTCTTTCTAGTAGCAGCAGCAGCAACATCTTCGGGAATGGCTGGGTGTAGATCCTCTTCTACCACCAAGTTGGCCACTGCCAGGTCATTGTTGTTGCTGGGTCTGTCCATGGCCACATTGGCTGTCGCAGTTTCGATGGTTTCAGGTGAAGTCTCTCTTTGTGGTGGCCTGCTTGTAGTAATAGAAGAAGAATAGAACCCCCCGACATGGAAGGCACCGGGTAGTTGTGCTCTTCTCGTGAGGGGAGACGGCAGAGCTTGAATGTTGTCAGTAGCATCAAATATAACGCTTTGCATTCCGTGATTCAGTTGGTTAGCCGTCGTCGTCGTCTTCGTTGTTACGGCAGGAGTAGAACCTGGTGGGGGAGGCGCTGCTGTCGACTCTGGATGATTTGCCATGTCCTCGTCAGAATGCTGATCCTCCTTTGGATTTGCTCGTTTGACATCATCGTCATCTCCCTTGATACGACTGCTGTTGTGATACATCCTTTTAGTCACGACGACAGTATCATCACCCAGAGGTGGCGACTCGGTCTTGGACGGCTGGCCTTGCTTGTCCTGCTCGGTTGCTTGTTTGACCTCTTGCTTGAGATAGGCAATACCATCTTGTCCGTTTCTCTCCTCCAGTGAGCAACAATCAATCCTGTCAACACCAGGAGCAGCCGGGCTGCTCTTTTTCTCGTTGGTTTCTTGGCAGGGGTTCATCTCTACATCAAAAAGAAGTTGTGTCGCTTTTGGTTGTTGTTGGTTGTGATTCCAGAGGTAAATGTAGCCACAGTGGCTTCCCTTCTCGAGAGTTTTTGAGTTTAGTTATATAAGGCCCGGCGCATAGAAATCCCCACCCAACCGTCTTGCATGGTCCGTCGTTCCTAAAAAGTCGTAGTCGAGAAAAACGCAAAAAACTGATTTGGCTCACAAGCACCATGATGGAACGCAATCCCGCAACAAGAAAAAGCACCATTATCCCTTACCAAAGCACTAGATGCTGGCTCTCTTTGTTTGATCTTCTACCACAGTGGTTGACCTCTCTTGCCGCTGCCTTTTGCTAGCCTTGGAATGCTCAGCTACCCTCTTGCGCGCACTTGTTGGTGGTGGCTGACAATAGTACTTGAAGCCTTTCTTCTTGTCTTGTGGTATGAGCTTGCCCCACTTGTCGTGTAGCTCCTTCCATTTAATGTCTTGGATGCCAATAGGTTCAAGTGCATCTGGCAATGGGAGTTCTGTCCAGAAGCTGCGTGGCTTATCCTTGTAGTCGTCGGTAACAAGTTCAAGCGCCTTCTCTGGAGCTCCGTCGTACTCCTGCACATACATGATGTTGCTATCGCGATCTGCGTCCACTGTGAAGATGTGGTTTTGTTTGGTCTCCTTGCTTGGACGTTTGATCATTTCTTCTTGCTGTTCTGCCCAATCACGGAACACCTTCTGTTCCACCATGATGGGCTCAACAAGGTCATGACTGTTCATGCACTCGAAGAGGTCATCGGGAGTGTACGTGTTGCTCTTCCTCCACACCTGCTTGAGAAGATTGAACAGTCGGTCACAATCATTCTTGGTGTGCCCTCGAACAAGAAAGGAAGCTCTGGCCACCTTGCAATACCCTTTCTTCACAAGATAGTGTAGCATCCGTAGCACCATTCGGTTCTTGTTCTGTCCTCCACAATTGTCCATGAATATGTTGATCTCCTTGTAAGGTTGCTGTGTCTTTGTGAAACCAAGTCGCTCCAGCTCATATAGGAGCAGACTGCAGACATTGTTTCCTCCCTTCTTGGCTTGATCTTCGGTGTAGGTCAAAGCAGAAAGAGTGTAAGGTTTGCGACAGCAATTGACAACACCGAAGACGTACACATTCAAAGGGGAATAGTAGTACGTATCTCCAGCTTGTTCAGACGCAAAGTGGGGGAGGTACATGTTCTGCGCATAGTCAGCAACCAGTGTAATCACGCGATGGGATGGTGGATGGTCAGCCGTATTGAAAGCTTCTTCTTTCTTGTCGCGGAAGAGCTGTCTCTGTTTGGCTGCCATGTCGACATGCTTGCTTGCATTGGTGATCAAAGCCTCATTGTCCAGCATTCGCTGAATGTCTTTGTCAGTTATGGACCCATCCTCCGACTCATCAGAAGAAGAATCAGAGTCATCACTGTCGGTATCTTCCCTTGCCCTTGCTTCACGTCGCGCCTTCTTCTTCATGAGTTTTGTCTGGTACTTGTGTTGGTTCGCATAAATGAAACACTCCCCGCATATATCTTCGCTGGGATTGGCAATGCGAAGTTTGGGATGATTCCTCTTCCAAAAGAGTCGAAAGGTTGTCCAAGCAACAACTGAAGCTGGATCGTCCACCAGCTTTTCTTTCTCTACGATAAGTCCCTTCGCAGAGTAGGAGTACTTCCAGCCGCGTTCTCTAAGGTATCTTGCGTAGATCGACATCTTGGTGAAGGCAGTAGGTAGCTCGATAATGTCGTCGTCCTTGGATTCAGTGCGTACAGTGTTGTCTTTCTTGCTGAATTCTTGCACAAGTCTTGTTGCTCGAGGAACTGCGTGCGTCTTCAGCTCTTCAAAGAACTTTGACAGATCATCTTCTGCTTCCTTGTTCCTTCTGTTCCCTGGTTTCTTCACAAGTCCATGCACCGGTGATCCACCCGTCTTTGCTAGCTTGCCATGGAACGGTACGCATCTTCCCCAATTCCTATCATTCGAAGTAGTGCATCTTTGCAAATAAGTATTCCTGTGCCCGGCAGCACGTACACTAGCCTTCTCCTGGGATTCTTGAGTCCCCACTGCCTGTTTTGCATTGTTGTCATGTGCCGCGAGTATTTGATCCACTCAACCAGCAAAGCACGCTGTTCATTCCAATCCATCAAACTGTAGCCAAACAAATATTCCGCCATCTTCTCCATCTTGTCCTCATCCAGCATGTAGCGAGCGTCTTTCAAACACCAGCAATTGGTGGGGCGCTGCTTGTTATTCACTTCAATGCAAGGGCCAGCCTCCGAAAGCTTGCAGAAGAACAACTTAAGAGCCTCCACATGTTCCCAGTTTTCTTGCACATCCGTTTTCTTCAATTCAGTCCTCTTCTTGTGGATTATCTTGCACGGACTCTTCCCAAGGTCTTCTCTTGCACTCTCAGGGGTCACAACAGCATTGACCTTACTCGAGGGAGGTGTTGACATGGCGCACTTCGATCTTCGGTATCCTCTAGCTTGTAGTTGTAGTGAGCGTGTTGGATGGAGAATCGATACGTTCGATATCGCTAGCTTGGAGGCAAGTCTTCGCTGATTTGAGAAAATGTGAGAGTAAAATAGCCATCGCTTAAGTAAATTTTTAAATCACACGCCAACCAACCATGTTCCCGCCCATAGATAAGCAAATCTTGATTGTTGTTGACGGATCGCACCGACGGTTGTCGCAGCTTGTTTAAGTTCGCAACTTCAACTTCTGCCTGTCGCACGCTATACTCATCTACATGGCTGGATAGCGAAGAAAAAGCTCTATCAGGCGCAAGGAAGTCGATTTTCCATGACCGCACACTTTCCGACCGACGACGGACAGACGGTGGTGGGGATTTCTATGCGCCGGGCCTTATATATTTCGGGTTAGTTGCTGTGTTTTTGTTTTCGCGGTAATGAGGCTTCCCCAAAGAACTTCTATTGGGATCCTGGCACGCATCGCGTAACGGTACTGCATGTACGTGCATGTAGGCTTTAAATCACCTCCTGCCAGCTATTTAATATTCCGCAAGAATACTTGTGGTTTCGTTGTTTAACCACTTTAGTACAATAAATCTCTCTGCCCGAAACATGAACTTCTATGACGCTGAGTAAAGCAACGTGAAACGTGAACCTTTGCTAGCTAGTACATGTAGAACGATGACATAGAGTACGGTAGTACATGTACTCAGTACCCTGTGGACCCACCGCAGTTCCGAGAGTCTCATGCTTGAGTACTTCCAGTGAGACAGGGGGGTGGAGAAAATCAATACCATCTTGTGGTTGAGGGCTACATGTTACCGTAGTGTTTACCCCTGTCTACCAAAATCTTGGTCATGGTCCACTTCTGTCGGCGTGGGATGGACCTAGATTCCTCCACCCCCCAGAAGCTTACCGGTATCGTTTCTTGTATGCATATGTTGAACCTGCAACACCATAATTCCAAAATTCCTCCAGGCCAGGGGAAGCTCTTGTAAAAAGATCGAATCGAATATCGAATCTGATCCTCAGTGCAAAGTGACTCGTAGACCGTACAGTAGACAGTACGTAGACAGCTAGCTGGAGAAGAAACAGTGAAATAATTTTAAGTTATCCAGTCTGATGAGTGACAAACAGTCTTTTTTAGCTGTCCGTTTCCGCAAAACAAGCGAGATCTCGAACGTTACTTTTACGAGCGGCTAGTGTGTGTATCATCAGTCACCTGTGTTGGGTGGAAACTGACAAGCGCTGTGGCCCTTGCATTGCTGGAGTACAGTAGTCTACTGCCAACTGCAAACAAAAATGACAAAGACGACGACTGCTTTCGGCTACTGTGGTTGCGTTCGTCTTTCGACCGACTGGCTTCCCTTCCCAAAATAAACGCACGGCCGATCATTGCACATCAACTCGGAAGGACACATTCCACTTATTTAGATGCGTACTACTGTACCGTATAGCTAACTACAGTACAGTAGTCGTTGTTGGTATCATAGCATGTGGCACATACTGTACCGAGTGGATTGAATGATGGGCTTTTTCAGTGGTCGGAGTTTGGAAGCTCCAGGAAGATAGCCGTTGCTTTTGCACCCTTTCTTCAATATGTTGCCTAACCTTTGACGAGTACCGGTACTACAGTAGACTGACTACCTGGCTACCAGAGTTCTCGGGGAGCTACTCAACTCAAGGCTCGTGGTAGCGCTTATTACTGGATAGCTACCGGTAGATCTAATAGCCACATGTAGTATTCCCCTCTGACGAGTGGGGCGGAACACACATCTTTTTTTAAAAAAAAGCAAGGGTCCCGTACCTTACCGAGGTTGTACCGTATACCGGCACATGTACCGTACGAGCTGTACTACCGGTATTGCAGGCTTAATAAGCCTTTGCTCGAGACTCGACTCGACTCGCCGACGTCTTGTGGATCATCCACCTTTTTGTATCTTTTTATATCTTTGCCCATACAGTAGTATCATGGCACCGAAGCATCTGGAGTACGAGTCTTTGGACCTTTCCACTAATACTATAACGAATGACGAGGATGCCTTGGAACAATTGGTAGCTTCTACCGGTAGCAACAGCACGACCAAGCATTTGGTATTGGTAGGAGGAGGCCATGCCCACGTCCAAGTAATCAAGGCATTGGCCGGACGTCCTTCGCATCTGCGCGTGACGTTGATTGATCAGCAGGAAGCGGCGAGTTACAGTGGCATGGTCCCTGGCGCCATTGCCAAATTGTATTCGCCTCCAGCAACATTACTGCATTTGGCGCCTCTCGCAGAATGGGCCAATATCACGTTTGTGCAGGCGCAAGTGGTGGATGTGGATCTACAGAACAAACTGATTTATTATACTACTACTACTAGTAGTACCAATGACGACAATGACGAGTCTACTAGTACTACTGCTACGACAGATAGCATCTCGTTTGATGCACTGAGTCTCGACATTGGATCCGCCACAAGAGATTTACACGTCATTCCAGGAGCTCTGGCGTATACCATTCCCACGAGACCCATTGCCGCCTTGATCCAGCGCATTCAACAGGCGGAACAAGAAATACTGCTGCAGAACACTGATAGCAAGATGCGTATCATCAAAGTCGTGGTGGTGGGAGCGGGAGTGGCTGGATTGGAACTGGCCTTGAGTATTCGAGGCCGATGGAGCGAATTGGTCGACGACTTGTCGGTGACTGTGTTGGACGCCGTCAGTGGTCAGTCCGATATTTTACCCTCGGAAACACCCTCGTGTCGTCGCAAATTGCTCGAAATACTAGAATCCAAAGATATCCAACTACGGCGCTACGATTGTGGCATTGAATCCATTGCACAACACCACATTACACTCAACAATAACTCGGACAGTATTGAATTTGACTATTGCATTTGGGCCACGGGGGCGGAACCTCATACGTTGGCAACGACACTCCAAACGAAACGAGGATTGCAATTGGACTCTCACGGATGGATTCAAGTCAATCGACAGTTGCAAAGTGTCTCGCATCCCTGTGTCTTTGCCGCCGGAGATTGTGCATCGCATCCCGCTCATCCTCCCAAAGCCGGTGTCTATGCCGTCCGGAGTGGTCCCATTCTCATTCAAAATTTGACTCATTATCTACTTCACCCCAATAACAACAAACAACTCGTGGACTTTGTACCACAACCGGATTTTCTCAAACTCATGGCATGCGGGGATGGTACGGCACTGGGATTTCGATTTGGGATTCCACTGCATGGCACATGGGTATGGAATATGAAGGATGAAATCGACAAGTCGTTTATGGATTTGTTTCGGGTCGACAATCTTCCACCTGCGTCATCGTTGCAACTCGATATTAGTCAATACGATGCCGCATATGCGTGTCGGGAACATGCCAATCGGGTCGATCCCAAATTGGCGGCACAACTGCTGTGGCGGGATGATGTCGACTACAAAGTCAATTGGAAAATATTACGGGACATGGTCTGCATGTCCACGTATCGAGAACAAGTCTTGCGACACTGGCATGACACGGAACAAAGGCTGTTGGAGTTGATCACTCCCAAATAGAATGAATAGATGAATGAATGAATAAGTAAGTAATAATTAATAAGGAGGCGGGCAAATAAATATTATATACAGCAATGCAACCAACTCCGTCCGGTGCGGACGCGGGAAACATGAGCCCAGACGACATCAAGAAGGGCAGCTTTCCGTGTGCTGTTGGTAGCCGGGCGACTGGTGTATACGTTCTGTGCCGTACTGTAGGCAGCATGGGTTTACAAGTTTCTTACTTGCTAGCTAGCTGGTACGGTATGGTAGCTACTAGCCTGTTAGTCTGCTGATTGCTTGCTGATGTTCCCCAACATACTGTAGTATTGATCATCTCTATCATTGGCCGGCCGCTTCATCGAACTGTGGCTGCATGCCACCGCAAGGGAAAACTCGACTCGTTGCAGTTGCGCTGCCCCCCGAACGCTCGAATGCCGTGTCTCCGTCATTTCCCGCCATTAATAAGTGGGCTTTCTCTGCCGAATGGCTAGCTGCCAGTTTTGCAGGCAGGTTTTGCCATTGTGTTTCGGAGTTCATGCGTTTCCGTATTCTCCCACACCCCCATCTAGCTTTCCCATTCGAACTCTTCCTTTCTATTCCCCTTCGAGGATCGTTCCCCTCACTGCCCATTTGGATCTTGCTGGTCTACCACATTGGCAGTACCTACTAGTAGAGGTAAAGATCCTGCAGCATCATCGTTGTCGTGTGCCATGGACGCCACGCTGCTACTACAATGGCTACCGAGATCCACGTCGTCTTCCTTGGGTGGAAGATCATCGTCGCGAGTCTCGTGTCGGTGGTTGTGGGCACTCCAGGTGATATTGGAAACATGGGTGGTAGCACTATTGTGAAAGGACGTGGATTGGAGGGCGCATTCGGCGTCGTTTTCGTCCACCACCGAGAGGTCGGGCACTACGGCAGGAGGCATGACATCATGGTGACTCTCATTGTTGTTGTCCTCTTTTTCTTCTTCGGCATCCTCACGTACGACCAACGAAGTGGATCGCGATGGACCGCTGACAAAGCTCTTTGTGCTCATTCCCAACCGAGTACTCCTCAAGGATGACATCCAAAAGCGATTGGTCCCAATGGTCGAAGATCCCGAGGACGACGAATGGGGTAAATTGTTGTGGTTGTGGGTTCTAATACCACGTCGTGTGGACCCCTGTTCGTTGTCGTCTTCGTACCACAGTACTTGTTGGAGAATCCTTCGACGCGATTTCGCGGGATGCGCTCGTCGGAGTAGCATGTACCGAGGTCGGGCATATACCAGGACCGTCCCCAATCCCATGGCCGGTAGAAAAATGGCCCGCAGTACCATGATGGGAAACACGGTGGGTTCTTGCGGTGGTCCCGCCCCATCGTTACTTACCAATCGCAAGATTATGGTCCAACTGTATGTCATGATGAATACGACGCAGTAAAGCAACGCCTGTACTCCCACAGCCCGGACTTTGGCTTCTTGCGATTCGGGTGTCAGCGACTGAGAGTGTCGTCTTTGTCGAAGGGATTGTCGTGGGGATTGTTGTGATTGTAGCGTGGTACTATTCGTAGTATTGTAACTGCTGCTGCCGGTCGTCGTACTATCATGAGCCGGTTCCAGCTGTCGTGGTCGAGTGACGGCAAAAATGGTGTTGCGAACATGACAATAAATGAGTGCATTGTTGAGTAGTACCAAGGCAAACACGAGCATAAAGGGGAGACCTCCCAAGATCCATGTCCATGACTCGATACACTCGGCATTGCAACTATCGGTAATGGCTTGTTCGGAAATCCAACATCCCGCGCCAATGGAAACTTCGGCATACAAATTGTGGTGTAATCCCACAAATGCCGTAATGGTCGGCCATGCCAGCGTAATGACATGCAGAAAGGGTTCCATGCGTCGCGCAAATGTGTCATTGGTGACTCCAAATTTGACCACCAGCACGTAATACAGCGAGAGACCGCCAAAGTACATGAAGCTGGGATAACTGAATTGAAACAGAAATCCCATGGCATTGCAACTGGTAGTATTCCCAACGGCCCACAAACGACGACTGGTATCGCGAGGCGTCAAGAAGGTTTGCAACGAGACGGTAATGGAATTCAGAATATCGTAGCAACTCATGCCCAGCAAAATGCGTCGGTACGGACGTTGGTAATGTGCCTTGTGCAGTAGGCGAATCAGTGTGAGAGAACCACAGATACTCAGCATTGCGGGAATCAGAGGCAGCAAGGCAATCACGCGTTCTTGACCATCGCTCAGGTAGCTCATGGTAGTACTATTAGTACTATTAGCAGTACTGTTCATAGTAGAAGTAAGAGCTGTGGAGTTGTCCTCATCATTGTGCAGCAGACTCATCAGAAGAAGGTAATCTTCTTCTTCTTCTGAAAAAGATACCATTCTCTTAGTCAGGCAGCCCTTATCTGATCATTCTTGATCCTGCTTATCTTATTATCTTGAATCAATCATATCTATGCCTAGTAGCTAGCTAGCATTAAATTTTAGAAACAATGATCGGATCGAGGGGAAACACCGTGGGGTCCTTGGAGCTGCGTGAACCTCTCAGAATGGTCAAGTAAGTTAACTGCATTCTGGATTCAGTTTCAGCTCGGTCGCAACGAAATATTGTGAGCAATGCATGGTCACATGGTTGCTGATTGGATGATTTAATGTCGAGGCTCCAAGAAGCCAAAATGACTGCATAAGGTCGTGGCGACAGACAGGATTTAAGCCTTCCAAGTTCCACTGGCCAGAGCCTGGTGAAGGAGAACTTGAATAGTAAGCCAGCAGATTGGTAGAACAACAACTAACTATGAAGGATCAACTCATTCTTGGGGGCAACGTGGCAACCACAGCTGGCTCCCGACAAAGGGGTTTCCTGTACCGTAACAGCTTCAGCTATCCGGATACAGCTCGATCACACCCCAACGATCTGTTCCATCAGATGCATTATAGTAGTGGATAGTGCTCTTTTTTCGTTTGTTGGGTCCAATTGAACGGGACGAAACTGTATACATATTAAAATCACAGTATGAGTAGCCCAGCAGCAGCTCCTGAGCACATCGCCTTCTCGAACGACTCCAGCTTGGAGGAGAAAATAGGTCCATCATCGCAAGAAGATGAATTATCAGGCAGCCTCAACAAGCAAGAAGTCAAACGATCATCTTCAAAGGAAGGGGCCACGAAAGACCAGCCTTCCATGGGCTTCGATATTTATAACCAGACCAAGTCACCATCACCAGATGATCCTTCATTGACAGCTTGTCTGCATCTCGGAATTCAAAGTGTTATTTTTGATAATGATAATTCCAACAGTATTCAGTCAATAATGACGTCTCCCTCCAGTTTTGGAGTCCAGCCCCTCCGGCTCCCTAATCCAGAACGTCTGCCTGGAGCTATTCATGTCCGTGGTTTGAATTCGTATACGTCCAATAATAGAGGAACACGACCACGGGGGGAGAATCCTCCAATCAATGACAGGGCTGCCAATATTGTGAACACGGATACTAGCACCAACAACAATGACCTGGCAGTGGCCAACTTGGTGGTAGAAGAGGATCTACACCCAGCCATTCTAGAAGACCTTGATGCGGCTGCTAGAAAGAGACAAGAAAGTAACAAGAACATCAAAAAGTATGGTTGTCTGGGAGCAATATTCCTCATAATCATTCTCATAATTGTTGTTGTTGTGGTTTCAGTCAGAGGAAACAAACCAACGGATTCCACACTCATGATGCCATCACTGGCACCCACAACTTATCATACCCAAGCTCCAACAGCTCTTGAAGGATCTCTGCTGACTTTGCTTCCAGATGAGACTGTTCATGCTATAGCAGACGATGCAGATTCGCCCCAATCCAAGGCTTGGCAATGGCTCCTCCAAGACTATGAGTTGCTTCCTTACTACACGAGTGCTCGAGTTGTCCAAAGATTCGCCCTTGCCACTTTGTATTATGCTACAGAAGGTTCAAATTGGGCAGTTCAAACCAACTGGCTCGATCACAGTGTTCATGAGTGTGGATGGTTCAACAGACCCGATTATGCAATGATGAATTCACTTTCAGAAGTGTATCCTGGATACCTCCAAGGTTTTTTCCCATCTACAGAGCCACCAAAGCCTTGCGATAACAATGGCCTCTATCAGCATCTTTGGCTTGACCGAAACAATTTATCAGGCTACTTGCCAACAGAGATCTACCTACTTTCAACTCTCAAGACACTTTCCCTTGGATACAATCAGATTTGGGGAACCATCTCTAGTCACATTGGACAGCTCAGATCTTTGGAAGGACTCCATATGACGATGCTACAAGAGGCTGGAAACATACCTTCCGAAGTTGGTTTCCTGACCACATTGAGACACGTTGCACTGGAGGAAAACAACCACCAAGGGCATATTCCAACCGAGCTATGGCTACTTACAAACTTGGAACAACTATTTATGAGCGACAACCCTGGTTTGCAAGGTAGCATTCCAGCGGAAATTGGAAACTTTTCCAATCTGGGTACGCTTGTCTTATGGGATGGTTCTCTCACTGGTATGTTGTAGTTCTCTAGTGGGAAACCTGCATTAATAATTGCTGCTGCTGTCTGACATTCCTCTATGCATATGGTTCAGGGACCATCCCAACAGAGATTGGGAAAGCAAGTTCTCTTGAATGGATAGTCTTGTATGAAAACAGCATGTCAGGAAGTCTTCCCAGTGAGTTGATGCAGCTTCCAAAGCTACAGATGCTATCGCTGTTTGAAAACTCTTTCCAAAGCACAATCCCTACTGAGTTGGGTCAAATATCTGGCCTGGCAATGTTAACAATGAGGGATAACCAGCTCACTGGTCCGGTGCCAAGTGAGCTGGGACTCCTTACAGGACTCGCCTTCACTCTCAACCTAAGGAATAACGAACTCTCAGGCACCATTCCTTCAGAGCTTGGGCTCTTCTCAGGG
Organism: Seminavis robusta; assembly: GCA_903772945.1. Taxonomy (NCBI): domain Eukaryota; phylum Bacillariophyta; class Bacillariophyceae; order Naviculales; family Naviculaceae; genus Seminavis; species Seminavis robusta. Next base: position 85,642 of record CAICTM010000032.1, read on the forward strand.
CTGGCAGAGCTAGAACTCAGAGACAATCGCTTCACCGGCCAAGTTCCCAGTGAATTTGGCCAGCTTGAGTCTGTGGGACACTTGACTTTGGCAGGCAATGATCTCTCTGGGACCTTGCCGGAAGAGCTTGGAACTCTACAACAGTCACTTCATACTTTGAGAATGGAGGACAACCCACAGTTGTCTGGTACGATCCCCGTTGGTATTTGCAATCTCAACAATACTTGTGTCTCCAATGCGATCGACGTATGCGAGGGTCCCTTTGGGTTGTCTTTTAACTGTTCTGGGATGCTTTGTGGCTGTGGCTGTATTTGTGATGGGAGATAGACTAGAGTGAGGAGGCCAGGAATCGATTAGACAATCTTTGTAGCAGTTGAGACCATAGAAGCAAAGATTGTGTATACCAACAACCAGCAAAACTCCTGCACCAGCCAGTAAGCCAGCCTTCCATTTCCTAGCTAGTCTGCCTTTTCTTTAAAGATTCCGGATGGCTGCATCGCCGATTCCCAAGGCACTGGGTTAGAACAATAAATGCCACCGTCATCATCTCCTTCCCTGCGATCTCCTTCTTTTTTCCACCGTGTAGCCCACCGTATCTGGAATGGGCCGCGTCGGCTCGCATTTGGCAACGTCGAGCGCAAATGGTAGTACTGGCTGCCAACCCCGGCTTCGAGAAAGGACTCAAGTCGATGGCGACTATAGATCAATTCGAAGGGGTCAAAATCAAAGCGCCCTCCTGGATCGAGTGTCGTTGTGATTTCCCGTACAGCCCTGCCTCCGGGAGCAAGCGTCCCCCCTCGCAAAAAGGCTCGAGGATGGATCTGATGGAATGCCTTTTCCCCGCAAAAGAGAAATTTGCCCGTGGCAAGGTCCACACGCTTCCAGTACATAAATTGGTACCCGACACTGAGCTTGATGGGGTGCACTTTGTCCGCGTTGAAGATTGTGACGCGCGCCTCCATGGACGTCTCGTGGTTGCTGATCTGTTGAGGTGGTGCCATTTGCAACCAAATGACGATCGGCGAATTCTTTGTCACACTTGGATTTCCAAAGGTTTGGCAAATCTCCTTCCATTGCAATACCTCGCCGCTGTCCCTCCGAAACGAGCATCTGGCGTAAAAAGGCAGAAGTGAGTGGCAGAGATTCTTCCAGAGAATTGGGTCGTCACGACATTCGAAAAAGGTGCGGCAGCTCGCAAAACAAGTTGCCACATCGCAAAAGGTTGGAAGGAACGACAAGACTGCAATAAGTGCATCCCCGGGTAAGGACGTGATCTCCTCTGCCATTGCCTGATACTACCGCTAGCTGGCTACCTGGCAACGACAAATGCTTGTAGGTCTCGATCCAACGCTGGTTTTCCTCTTGTTGCTGATCGGTGCTCATGGGTTAACAAACTGGTCTTCGATGGGCAAACCACGACTGAATGTACCGAAAAGACGCGACGATGAGGTGAATTGTGTCGAACATGACGCAACAAATCCGTGCTGACATGCCTATGATGAATCATATCGAAAGCAACAAACCTTGTGAGCTCCTTGTGAGTGGCAAACAGGATACCCCAAAAGATTCGGAACAAGATCTCAATAATCCTGCTGGTCCCATCAGTCAATGACTGGAAGCCTCGCGAAGTATCATACTTGCTCTGCAAAAGGAGGAAGCTGGCAGAACAGCTAAGGTTTCGCTCGTACCGTTACGGTACCGGTAAGCAGCTGCTTGAATCCATTTGTTAGTTCATTTGGAGTATTTCCAAACGCTGGTCCCATCACAGATCCAGATCATTCGAAAAAAGACCAGGTAACTAATACTAGAGCTGCCTCTCGTACCGTATTGTTTATGATCTTGCTTTCTCCCACTCGAAGTTTGTACAAGGCAGTTCCTCTTGCCGAACAAGGACTCATTAGTCGCTATGGACAACTCCCAGCACATTGACTTCTGCAAGCTTGTTCCAGGGCCGAAGAAACTCATCTCACAAATTTGAATCCTAGAATTAAGTCTCTTACCTTCATTGCTTTCCTCACCCCTTTCCGATACTCGCCCAACATGAGATTCTTTTCCACTGCTACGTTATTGTGGGTGATGGTGAAGCCTTCGTTGGTTCAGAGTCAAGTCACCTTGACTGACATTGCGGCACACAACACTGTAACTGATTGCTGGACTGCCGTGTACGGTGAGGTAACGTCTTTAAGCATTTGTGATGTTACGTGGCAGCTCCTCGCACAGTGGTGAATGTCACTCACAATGACAGTCTTCCGCGGTTGTCTCTGGCATTGGCTTTCATATAGGTTTACGACGTAACAGCCTATGCACCCAACCATCCGGTTGGTGCCACTATCGTAAGTGCTCATTTGCCCCATGTATCGCTTGACTCCAGAAGTGGATGCAAGCTCATGTCACACGATTTCTTGTGCCACAGCTCGTAAATGGCATGTGTGGGAAGGATGGAACTCCTGCTTTTGATCCTGTCCATGGAGACACACCAGGGTACATGCAAATCTTCCCTGGTATCACTTACCTAGGAACGCTCCTTGCTGCAACCCCAGCACCCGTTCCAGTTCCGGTCACCCCAGCACCCATTCCAGCCACCCCAGCACCCATTCCAGTTCCTGCCACCCCAGCTCCCGTTCCAGTTCCTACCACCCCAGCTCCCGTTCCAGTGCCTGCTACCCCAGCGCCTGTCCCAGTTCCTGCCACCCCAGCTCCCGTTCCAGTGCCTGCGACCCCAGCGCCTGTCCCAGTTCCTGCCACCCCAGCTCCCGTTCCAGTGCCTGCTACCCCAGTGCCTGTCCCAGTTCCTGTCACCAAACCCCCTACGAGGCCCGCCATTGCTGCTGCTACTGTTACAGCTACCGTAACCAGGCCCACTATGACGTCTATTTCTACCTCCGAGTCGTCTGATGACAGGAAGCAGCTTCGCGGATAGAGCGTGCCACTGGATGAAGAGCGTGCCCCCTACCGGTAACTAAGTGGTAGCTGTGGCCGGGGTGGGATGGACTAACCCCCCGAAGAATCATCCCTGTGCTCGGAGGAGAATACATGCAGGAAGAATAACAAACAGAACTGAATAAAATGATGTGGTCGCTATGTTGAAATTCGGGAGGTTTTTGAGAAATATTAAAAGAACCATTTTTCTTGCTTTTTTTAACACCACCAGTCATCTCACCTAGTAATTAGTCTAACACGCACACACTTTGAAAAAGCTTTAACATACACTTTGCGCTATGCAGTTCCTTTTACCGTATGGGGATGAGCAAAAGTTGCCATAGCGCTGTAGTGTACTCTGTTCGCTACCGTAACACTGATAGTTAGGGTGGGTCAGATTCCACACTACTACCAAGAAAGTCCTGTAGGTATGGATACCTGCAGCGGTACAGTTTGGGCGAAAAGGAATGATCAAATCCAATTTTTGGCTTTTTCTGGTTAATTTTGATTGGATTGCATTGAATTGGATTGCATTGAATTGAATTGGATTGGATTGCATTGAATTGGTATTTACTATACAAAATACAGTACTTTTCTGGATCTAATTGAATCCAATCTAGTCCAATCCAATGCAATTCAAACCAATCCAATCCAATTAAACGTATTTGCCGGTAAAAAGGTAAAAAACCGAATTTTAAGTTTTCAACTGACTTTTAGTTAGTTGAGTCAGTTGATCAATCTACCAGTATTACATGTCAATGTACCGGTAACTACGGAGGTACTAGCACCACATACCCTACTGCCTAACCAATGCAATCTGGGGCTATGAGGAGGTTTGCTCATCCCCTATTAAAATAGTAAATTTTGAACATGCATTTAGTTCTTAAAGAGAAATAATTATGACTCCCTTGAGATACCTGAATGAAGCCTTTCTATATCTTTGGATAGTTGATACAATCGGCTTACTGGTAGCTAGTACCTTTTGTTTGTCGTGGCGTTAAATAAAAGGAGAAAGAATTGGCGGGTGTTAAAGAAAACAGGGGAAAAACTGGTGGCAAAAAAAGAGAGAATTCCGGTCTATTTTAACATTTCCCAGGTCCATCAGCGTACCACTGCACGGTAACCATCAGGTCGAACATGGAGCAAGGTTTCGATGCGAATCGAAAGGCTACAAAGCTTGTGAGTGTCAAAACAAGATACCACCCCAAAAGATTCGGAACAAGATCCTGCTGCCAGTGGTCCCATCAGGCAATGCATGGCTGGAAGCCTCGCGGGATACACTTGGTCTGAATAGGAGGAAAAGCAGAACGAATACGGGTTAGCCGCTCTGATGAATCCTTTTGTTGGTTATCTGGTAGTGTTTCCAAACACTGGTCCCATCACAGGTCCAGATCCTTCGAAAAAGGACGAGGCAACTATAGATCTGCAACTCGTAACCTAGTTGTGATAGTGCTGTCTGGCATACGACGACTGTAAATGTGAGTTCATCGCTCTTGCTCAACTAGTATTCCTTGGCCACACTGGTCTGTCCGTGGCACCTTGACATCTTCAAGCTCGATCCAGGGCCGAACTTTATGTTCGTGAGCTTGTCCCTTTTATTCAACCATCTCACAAATTTGAAACCTAGAAGTCGCTTGTGGTCATTGCTTTCCCCACCCCTTTGCTATACTCACCCAACATGAGATTTTCTTCCGCTGCTACATTATTGTGGGTGATGGGGAAACCTGTGTTGGTTCAGAGTCAAGTCACCTTGACTGACATTGCGGCACACAACACTGCAACTGATTGCTGGACTGCGGTGTACGGCGAGGTAACATTAAAACTATTGTGTTGTTGCATTGCAGATCCTCGCGCAGCAATGTATATCACTCACAATGACAGTCTACCACGGTGGTCGCTCTCTGGCGTTGGTTTTCATAGGCTTACGATGTAACAGCCTATGCGCCCAACCATCCCGTTGGTGCCACTATCGTAAGTGCTCATTTGCCCCATGCATACACCATCACACCATACAGGTAAGGTCGATTTGACACCAGAAGTGGACGCAAGCTCACACGATTTCTGTTGTCATAGCTTGTAAATGGCATGTGTGGGAAGGATGGGACTCCTGCTTTCGATCCTGTCCACGGAGACACACCAGGATACATGCAAATCTTTCCAGGCATCACTTACCTAGGAAAGCTCGTAGCTGCAACCCCGGTACCCGTCCCAGTTCCGGCTACCCCAGCTCCGGTTCCAGTTCCAGTTCCAGTTCCAGTTCCAGTGCCTGCAACCCCAGCTCCCGTTCCAGTTCCTGTAACCCCGGGTACAGGTAAAGTCACCAGACCCCCTTCGAGGCCCGCTGCCACCGGCAAGGTAACAAGGCCACCTTCCAGGCCCGCCGTTGTCACTGCCACTGTAACAAGGCCCGGAACCTCCAAGTCGTTTGATGACAGGAAGAAGCTTCGCGGATAGCTTGTGTTGCTGGATGAAACGCGTTACCCCTAAGTGGTTAGCTATGGCTGATGAGTCGAATCAGCCCTGTGATTGGAGGAGAATATATGTAGTAACATTAAGAAGGAGAACTTAACTAAGTGACGTGTTCGTTATGTTGAATTTGATGTATCTAGAATTTGATGAATCTAGAATTATTTGATGTATCACATGTAGATAGTGCGCCAGAAAGCCAATCAGTTTGGCAGGACTCTGCTCAGAACGGACAAGTGCTTTCCACTGGGATTGGCAGGCTGGGGTCACAAATGGATCAAGATCAGTTCAGATGCACGTCAAGCCACCTCATTCATTGCCTTGAGGCATGTCCATTTTCCCACCCACTTCCATGTAGAAACCAGGAAGTCCACTTTTGCTTCCCAATGCAATGATATCCACAGAAGTGATTTTCCCATCTTTCAAGGTGTACCAGAATCGCTCTGGATCCATGGCACAATGCTTTCCCTTGGCGGGTACTGGTGGGAAGTTGGCAAACGCATAGGGCTCCCCACTGTGCGTCCCCTTGACGAGCAACTCTTCCACAAGCACCTGTCCACTCTTTTCCTCCTTGATAAAGTCCCACGAAAACTTGATATCTGGAAAGCTTTTAAAGAACTTTTGCAACTCGGCAACAAACACGGATACTGGGAAACCAGGGGTATCCTCAAACCTTGCCATGACTTGGTCGGATGCAAAGAATCGGAGGAGGCGCTCCTCGTCAGCGTGGTCATTGAGTGCCTGGAGAAAGGCACTGATGATTTTTTCATTGGGTGTGTGGTATTCTTCTATCACTACATCCACAGGTGTGGTTTTCTTTTTTCTCTTGGATTTGTCCTTTTTGTGACTGCTTGTGCGAGTGCTGTGGCTGTGGCTGGACACAGACTCCCGGACTGTCGCAACGTCGGATTCAATGGCAGCCTCTTTGCAACGGTTGCTCTTAGTGTGGAAGAGATTCAACAACTTCATGGTTTCAACAAAAAGGGAAAAGCTTTTGGAGTGGGGTCAAAGGCGCAATTGTGGAGAGCAAAAAAGTGAGAATAGGATGAGCTTGCAGCTGGCGCTGACGAGCCAAGAGCAAAGGGCCTATTCGACTAATACACTTCGGGGTAATTATCAATAACTACAATAGACTCAGTCAAGCTTTGGCTCCTAAAGGGGAGAGCTTGGTGTGTTAGGTGCACGCCAATCTCAAGTCCATGTATGTCTCGGTGCGTGAGATCATTGAAGAGGTAACCGTGTTTCAATATGACTATTATGACTAAGTAAAGCAGACGTTAAATCCAAGAGACCGTTATGGTCATCCGCATCCTTTGTTTCCAAGCACTGAATTAGAGAACAATGAATGAAGTGCTCAAAAAGCATTGACACTTAGTTCTCAATTCTCAATGCTTAAAAATGCCGCATTGCTTATTGCATTATTGCGCCATACATGTACGTGACAATGTAATGGAAACTGGAGACTGGAGTGGCTGGTGGCTGTCAGAGCTCTGTCAGTTCCTCACACAAGGACCTGTACCGGTGGCTGGGTGCCAAAGAACAGTGCCATTTGGCCCTTTGGACGATCGTAAAAGTTGCAAAGGCGCAGAGCTCAGAACTGCAGCAGTTCCACGACATCGCAATGTCTTTCCTTTTTGGCAACACGATGAGAGGAGCTACTGGTATGAGAGGCTAGTAGTATGACCTCGACCCTGACATCTTCAAGCAACCAACGACCCAAGCCTCTAATAGCTAGCTAGAGACATTGAATCGTAAAGAACAGCTTTTAAAGAACCAAGCCTTGGTGGGAGATTTCAGCAGCCACAGTTACATGGATCGAGCCAGCCAGCTCCAAATAGTTGATAGTTGAGTTGATTGAGAGCTCGCTCTTGAACTGGAAACAAACATGAAATTGAGGACGAACTCAGTATCACTATGATGGCATTTCGTGGAACCTGGCTAAAAGAAGTTACAGAAAGCAGTTGGTCAGGGACATACTTGCATACTTGTTACCACTTTAAAAACATGGCTACTGTACATGCTGACACAGCCAAGGCACAAGCAAAAACCGCCTTTCTTCTGCCTGTGATAAAGATATGATGGCTAGCTAGCTAGTAGTCTGTTTGCATCATCATCATCGATGAGAGTCATGACCAGACAATGACAACAAGCAATGGCCAAGCCACAGGTTCTTGGTGGAAAGGCAAAAAGAAGCAAGGTCTACCTTTCAAGAGTTGATGACTGGAGCTGAATCTTTAGGAGAAAAGACTTGGCCTTTGCCAACCATAACCAAACCATATGTTCTGAAGGGGGATTCAGTAAATGCCCAAAAGTTGCAAATCCTTGCTGAAATTTCAGTTACAAGGCTTCTTAACTTGCAGCAGGTCTCTCAAAAGTTCTTGTCCAAACAGCTGCACGTCGAAGGTACCCACAGTGGGGACCCCCGAATTTAGAGTAGCTAGTAGCCTTTCTATCCTGATCTCCTGACCACAGAAGCAAGTTTAGTGTGTTTGTGCCAGTGTGCCTAAGTTCGCCATTACATGTACTCCATTGTGACTTTCAAGGATAGTTTTCCCCAACTCCTGCCTCCTCCAGGCATGCCTTTGTGACTCATCAGGCAGCAAGCAAAGCAGTCACCTGCCTGAGACCTGAGCTCCTGAGCTCGCTCGCTCACACTGTATGAATCTCCGCAGGTTTTGAGCAAGCTTTGAAGATAGATACTCCCAGCATCTCTGTTGCGGTAATGGCTGCTGAATTGGCCTTCTAGATCCCTCCCCGCCCAGAAAGTTGCAGTAGTTTATGCACATAACCAATGCACTGTACCATTTAGCGTCGAACGAGGCCTTGTGCATGCTTTTTGGCCCTCGCTGGCTTCCGTAGATAATCCTTCTGCTCTACTATTATGATAGTATACACCCCGATAATCTCGAAAACGTACCACTGTACCGGTACGTGGAGGTGCAAGTAGTACCGGTAGAGGTGCGAGCATCATTTTTCTTGTGACCGAGGCGACGACGTTTTCCGTTCGCTTGCTGATAAACAATTGAAGCGGTAATGATAGACAATGGAGGTGTACACGTAGCGGTACCAGTCACCTCCGTACTCTACACCTCCGGATAGACTACCTCGGATCGGATCCCTACCACTCCTACAAGTGCTCTCAGTATCACTTTGGGGTACAACGGGGCTTCCTTGGTGAAACTTTTGTAAGGGTTCTTTCCAAACTGGTCCCATCAACAGGCCCACAAGAAAAAGGACGAGGGGTGCAACTTTTTGATCGTGCTGTCTCACATTCGCTTCGCGTCACATTGACTTACATGTAGTATGCTTCGAGCCAGCAGCTTGATCCAAGAGCAAACAAGATTTCATGTCCATGAGTTGCCCCAATTCAAATCATCTCACAAATCTGCAACCTCCTACTAGAAGTCTCTTGTTATCGTTGCTTTCCTCAGCCCTTTTCTATGCTCGCTCCCAACGTGAGATTCTCTTCCGCTGCTACATTATTGTGGGTGATGGCGAAACCTGCGTTGGTTCAGAGTCAAGGCACTTACACCTCGATCGACATTGCGGCGCACCACACGGAAACTGATTGCTGGACAGCGGTGTATGGAAAGGTAACGTTTTAAAATCTCGTGACGTTGCATTGCAGCTCTTCACACCTCCATTTCTGTCACTCACAATGACAGTCGTACCTGGCGTTGGTTTTCGCATAGGTTTACGACATCACAGAATATGCACCCAACCATCTCGTTGGTGCTCCTATAGTAAGTGCTCATTTGCCCCATGTATACGCCATCGTGCCGTACTAGTCACTTGGCTCCAGAAGTGGATGCAAGCTCACTCAGTTTCTGTTGTCATAGCTTGTAAACGGCATGTGCGGGAAGGATGGGACTCCTGCGTTTGATCCTGTCCACGGAGACACACCAGGATACATGCAAATCATCCCTGGGATCACTTACCTAGGAGAGCTCGCAGCTGAAATCCCAGTACCTGTCGTTCCTGTTCCTAACCCAGCTCCCGTTCCAGGTCCTGGTACCCCAGCTACAGGTACCGGTACAGGCATCAGACCCACTTCGAGGCACGGTGCCGGCACAAATCCAGGCCCAACATGACGTGCGCCTCTTAGTCGTCTGATGACCGGAAGCAGCTTTGTGGATAGCTCGTGTTGCTAGATGAAACACGTTACCCCTAATTTTTAAGTGGTAGCTATGGCTGGGATGGACTAATCTATCCCCTGATGAATCGAATCATCTCTGTACTTGGAGGAGAATACACAAAGGAAGATTAATCAACAGACAGAACTTAATTGAAAGCGATGTGTTTGTTATGTTGAAAGTCAGGATGCATTTGATGTATCACATGTAGATAGTGTGCCAGAAAGCCAATCAGTTTGTCAGGACTCTGCTCAGAACAGACAAGTGCGGCACATGGATAACAGGCTGGCATGAATGGGTCAAGCTCAGTCCAGTCCAGATGCATGTCAAGCTCCCCTCATTCATTGCCTTGTGGCGTGTCCATTTTCCCACCGACTTCCATGTACCGTAGAAGCCAGGAAGTCCGCGTTTGATTCCCAATGCAATGATATATCCACAGAAGTGATTTCCCATCTTTGAAGGGTACGGTACCAAAAAGTTCCATTGTGCAATTAAAAATTGTGGAGCTTTACTAGAGCACTCTTTTTTATAAACAAAAAGTTGGCCATGTTTGTTCTAAGGTCAACTCCCGTTCCAACCAACCAACCAACCAACCAACCATGACATGAAAACTTGACGTCCACCTTACGTGTTGATGTGGGGTGTTTGTTTGTTTGTTTGTTTGTTTGTTTGTTTGTTTGTTTGTTTGTTTGTTTGTGGGCCAGCTGAAATTGTTCCCAAAAGCGAAAGCGTGTTTTTTTTTTCTGTCTGTCCCACGTCAAGCCGTGTCGATGACAAAGCTTTTTTCTCTCCTCTTTTTTTCATTCATAAAATAAAATGGTTGCTCTGCTTTGAGATGTTTGTCGCCTCTGGCAGGGGGGGGGCTTCCATTTTCTCCACAACAAAAAAGCAGCAATTCTTGGATATTGACACACGTGTCGTCCTCGTGTGGTCCTTTCTTTGTGGATTGATTTTCATTTTCATTGAATGGTTTGTATTTTGTTTTGTTTTGTCGTTCACTCCCCCATGAGCGTAGTGAGAGCTCCCTTGATGATATCGAGTCTGGTGTCTCTCTGATCGTCTCCTACGGGCAATCGGAACTGCGCCAACACAATGGACTGTTCGACACTGACGACTTGAATGCGGCCATCGTCGACGCCGTAATTGGCGCCATCGATTAGAGCAATCACTCCTTGAAGATGTTCCGGACTGAATTTCAATTCGCACTGGACTTCATTGGCATACGATTGGCCCCAATGCGTCCGTCGTTCTTGATAGTGACCCAATCGGTACACCAATTGACCTTGCTCGACAGGAGCCGTAATGTTCATGATCCGATTCATGGGAGTCCCGCCCCAAATGCGCAACTCCAAACGAGATGGACGATCTCGTAACTTGACGTATTGCAGAATCTCTCTCGCCAACTCTTTGCTCATGATGGGTTTTTGTTGTCCACTATAACTAACTATAGTATACCAATTGTCTCGTCTATTACTTGGTCATCTTTTGTGACGCTCGGGTTGTGGTGGTCGCTCCGAAACGCATTCACCTCGGCAGTCTTGCTGCCAGAGCCCTCAACCCCTTTAATTGTTTTTCCTGCTACGGTGGTCCCTGCAGGTATAAGGGTAGGGTTAGAATACAAATAAGTCAGCAAAACTAAATAGGTATCCTAGCTAGGATGGTGCTTTTAAAAATCAGCTAAAGCTATTTACATGCATCCTAGTAGGGGGTTTGCTTCTACCAGGAAAAACTCTAAAGCCAGCGAACGCTATATAACTAGGATTCTAGCTAGCTAGGGGTATCTGCTTCTAGCTTGCTATGGGAATCTGCTTCTAGCTAGGGGGATTCTTCTAGCTTAGCAGTAGCTAAGCCAAGCTAAGCACTAGCTAAGCACTAGAGGTATCTGCTTCTAAGCAACTGGAACGCTGTGGAAATGCGGTATCTGGTCAGTCGTGCTTCCGATTTTGTCTAATTTTGAAATAAGACAAGATTGAAAACACGGTTTTGTCCTAATTCTCAATCTTGTCTTCAAATCTTGTCCTATAAGCCGGATTGGCTCTTCCGGTCTTGTCATATAGGACAAGGTTGCTGTCTCTAAATCTTTCATCTTGTCCTAAGTCTTCAAGCCAATTTTCAACGACACTACTAGTAGCTATTACAAGACGACTACGACCGTACTCCATCTATCGACAGCTAGGAGGCTTTGTTCTTCTTCTTTATCTTTGGTTTCAAGCGCTTCTTTCCTTTCATATCCAATGTATGCAGGTATTTCTTTGTTTTGGCTAGCTGATAGATGTGATCTCTAAAAACTTTCAGGCATCTCGAAGGCACTTAAGCTCCGCGGGTTCTAGCGTCTCGAGTAAGCCAAGCTCGATGTCTTCTTCCAATCACTTTTTTGCTTCTGATCCATCCCATTCCAGGTAACCATGAGCAGAGAATTTGTGCACAACATTGTTTGTGAGGAAATTGCTCAATGCAGCCTTGTCATCATCGGTTCTAGAGAGGTGCCACTTCACAATCTTTCAAAGGCTTGAAAGTCGTGTCGAGAAGTTTTTGTACCCATGAAGAGCATATTCGGGACGGCTTGTAAAGATCTCACTGGTTGGCATTGCTTTGTCGGGCTGTCGCGGAATCACATTGTCGATAATATCTTGCATCAAAAGCGCTCTAGCTTTGCTCTTGAGCCAGGATTCTTCGGCATCTGGTGGGATCTCGTCCAATGGGACTTCCAACTGCTCATCCTTAAGGATGTCGGTGGTAATGGAGGAGGAGTCCTCGAATTCTTGGTGGTTTGACGTCGCGGCATGATTTGTTGTGTGTTGTTGTTGTTGCTGTTGCTGTCAAACGACCCAACTAACTTAAGAACTTTGAGAGCTAAAAATCTAGCTCTCCAAGAAAGAATTTGAAGAGCAGGGATACACGTAGAAATCTACCACGAGCAGGCCTTGCTGGCTTAGGTGACCTCTGAATTCAGAATTCTGCCTCCAATTTTTTGGCGGCCAAAGGTGCCACAATGGTCTCAACCCGAAGTGGAAAGAAGGAAACAAAGGCTGATCCTGGTGGAGGGTCTGTTGCATCGTCTACTGTTGGCAGTAGACCAGGGTTACCCGCATTTGTAATCAAGTCTCTTGCAACTGACATTCAACGAGAGTACGGAGGAATTCACAAGCTAAAGGGCCCAAAGGTGCTGCAAAAGCTTCTCGACAAGCACAACTCGGACGACAAAGCTTTGTACGGAGATGTTGGCTCGGCTCTTCGTACCAAGATTAGCAACAAGGTAAACAAGTGGAATTGTTGTCACAGAATCAGTGGCGGAGCAGAGTATTGCTGAAGCTAGAAATTCCAGAAATGCCCACCAAGAAAGAGAAAGAACAGGTTGAGAAAACCGATTCTTCGATCAGCTCAAAGGAAGACGAAGATGAAGATGACGAACTGCCTGTTCCAGCAGTGATCGAGACGCCACCAAACTATCCAAGAAGAAGCAGGAAACGCAGGAAACTCCGAAGTCAACACCAACAAAGCAGCAAGGGATCGCAAGATGAAGAAATCAACCCCAACAAAAGATCTTGCTGCCAGTCTCGACAATTTGAACTTGGGCAACAGCAACTCTAGCATTCGTACGTGCTGAGAAATGGGATAATGTTTGTTCTTGGCTGTTCTCCTCACTGCATTTTGCTTGTTTCTTAGTTCCAATCCAAGTCGATATTGAAAATCTGGCAAATAATGGGCCACTTCAGGTCTACGAGCTCAGCCAGATGCTTGAGGGTGTGGGCAACCACAAAGGATATCTCTATTATGGATACGGTATTGTTCTTCTATTGGATCTCCGCTGGATTTTGGACGATCTGACGACCTTTTGGTATTCGGCGCGTATTACGAGCAGCAATGAGATATTGGTCAAACTCCCCGCCTGGGATTACAATCAGCGGTTCCATCGAGATGCATTTGAAGCATCGACAACGAACGCTGCCAAGGGACTTGCGGGTGCATTGGATCATAGTTATGACAAGCTCAAGAAGAAGCAACCAAAGGAGGGCCGGCTATCAAGCAGTTCAATACTATCGACTTGTGTTTCCGGATATCACGAGTTCGACGCCAAGACTATTTTTGCCGATTCTGGAGAGGACAATTGGCTTCAGCTTTTGATTGGAACTGTGAAGATTGACCATCAACTTGCAAAGGTGAAGGACTGAGAAGACAATTACGCAGTCTTTTTGGTTGTATGCGATCATCTCACCAGTCGCAAAAGGGAAAGACGGAGGAGAATGCTTAATGAAATCCCGTCGCTGCAGCGCGCTCATGCTCTGTTGGATATTGTCGGAGAAAGTGCATGGACATAAGAAAATAATCCAGCCGAATTGATCCAGAATCTACGCGGCATTCTTCATTCTCAGATCGTTAGAGATCTTCAAAGATGGCGCACAGCACGGTTGGAGATGCTCCATATCGCGACAAGAACCTTTCGATGCTGGTTGATTCCTTGCAACGGTCGACAGTCTTCTTGGAATAATCGGCAAACAGCAACCCCCTCTCTAGCATCTCGCTAGGAGTGAGAACCACAAGCTGCCCTATGTCGTTCTCATCGTTGTAGTCATCTTCGATGTCGGCCATGGTCTCCTTTTGATTGTTGCTGTTGAGTGGCTGTTATTGGTTTCTGGCTTGTCGTTGGTTTCGTGATCTTGTCTTAAATCTACCAGTCTTGTCACCCAATTTTGTCTAGTGAGAATTATAGGATAAGATGTCGTGTCCTAATCGAGAATTAGGACAAAACGAGATTTCCAATCTTGTCTTAATTCCAAACCATCTTGTCTAGGCACGACTGCCCATTCCACAACGTTCCTGTAGCTAGCTAATAGGGGGATCTGCTTCTACACTGAAACCTTTCTGCCGAGGTTACACAGCTCCGCTGGCTTATTTGTTAAAGCCAGCAAGACGGATAAAAATATTCAACGTTAATTCATTCCAATAATAACGGTAGCGACTAGACTACAGCATACGGTACCGTAGATGCTGCCATGATTACAGGTACCCGGGGAATGCTTTGGTTTGTTGATGGTCCTGAAGAAGAACGCTTGACGGCATAGAATCGCTCCTGATGGAAATGCTGTTCTTCTTCTTTGGATGGTTGGAACTAAGCTATGGGTTGGCTGGCTAGATTGGCTTTGACAAAGAGTTCTTGGACCGGATTTGGATCTTCGTTCATGTATGTCGTTTCCTGGATTTCAACTCTTCTTGGCTTCCTGGCTCTCGCTGGCTTTCCGTAGATAATCTAATAATAACCATGCTATCCAAACCCGCCCCGTTCAAAGTATTTTGTCGATGATCTGGAGCCTGGAGCGGTCCGCGCCAGCTCTACTAGTAGCTAGAATGCTTTGATTTCCAAAAAGAGCCCCCGCTACCGTGCTAAATTAATTATGGTTTGTTCTACTTTGTGAGAGTATTCTACTATTAGCCCCTGTGCAGTGTTTTAGAACTGGTATGGCACTCATCTTCAATATCATGGATGCATGTACCAGGTCTTCTGGCAATTATTATTATTATTACGTAACAATTTACAAAGAGAGCCAAGCTAGCTAGCTATGAACAGCTCTATGAACCCAAAAATTGCCTGCAGGGTCATTTCTCCGGCACCGGTCATCCGGTCATGGACAAGTTCATTGACCGGTTTCTTATGACATTATGCTCCAAACACGCTCCCAGCCTCCAAAGAGTCTACGCGTGGCTACTACTAGCTAGTAGACTAATATTAATAGAACCTGGCAGTGTGGATAGCCCCATAATAAGAAGCTTCGATGGTTCGATGGTTCAATAGCTGCTTTAATTCTACTTATTAATAAGACCTGCTTACTCTGGTGCGTACCGGTTGTTTCTTGAATAAGCAGGGTATCAACGCAACTCCACGTGAACTGGCACAGTATACATGTACCACTAGCTAGGCCAGGACCAATCGACGTTTTTCAGTCAGTAAATCCTGAGTGAAAAACGTCGGACGCTACGGTCCAGTTTCATCGACCGTGTTTGTATTCGAGGCTGCGATGGTGGCACGACGGTCCTCACAAATTGCTGTTGCTTGCATGGGAATTTTGCAAGAGTGTTGAACAACCATGTTGCCCCCGACGACCAAGTTTCCTTTGGTGTTCCCGCTGTTGGTATTGTTAGGCATTTCTGCCCAGTACAATGTCTTGCTGACTCTAGATGTGAAACAACTGCGTTCTCGAGGTCCTCCCGGCACTAATGGTAGAAGGGCTCTGCTAGACGTGACAGAAGCTCCTCCATTCACTTCTTTCCAGGTCCCTCTTCCAGATCTGGTGAGAGCGTACGAAACCAACATTGCTTGCACCGATGGACTCATTCCAGCGGATCAAGTAGTGAATACCACTGCTGATCTCCTCGTCGGCGCGGGCAGAAACATTCCAAAAACGATTCACGTGACTGGCAAAACCAAATGTGTCACCCAAGCATTCCACGACAACCTGAAATACTGGGTATCTCAAATGCCTGGATACTCCTTCTACTTTCACGATGATCAAGCCGTGGAGACACTATTCCGCAGTCAGTCATGGCCATTGTTTCCCCAGATACAAAACAGTTTTGAATGCTTGAGAGGGGCGGGAGGAGGTGAGTACGGTATATCTTCAATCAGTTCAACCTATCATATCCTATTCTCACTCCTATGGCTTGATTCATTCTGAAACCACAGCGGCAATGTCAGATCTATGGAGGTATCTGGTCCTGTTCCAGTACGGTGGAGTCTATGCAGACATGGATACGTGAGTTGACTTCCTCTAGTAGCTACATGTAGTTGTCAAGTTCTTTAGATGAATACACAGCTTCCTCCATCTCACCTGCTCATCACTGTGCCTTGTTCAAATTTCCTTCTCAATACCTACAGACGTCCCAATACACTATTCAATGCCACAACCATCACCCCCGACATGGATGGTTTCTTTCTCATTGAAGACCAATTCAAAATCCTAAGTCAGTATTTCTTTGCTATTGGACCACAGCATCCACTCATGTTTCATGCCATTCAAGATGTCATGCAACGAATGCATGCCCAGGTGGAAGTGGGAACGTTTAATGTACCCGTCGAATCGGGACCTCATTGCTTGCACCGGGCGTACAAGGCATTTCGAGGAATTCATGATGGAAAAAACGGACCGTGGAAGCCAACCCATCAGCCCAAGGCGGGAGTCTATTACTATCATGACTTCAAAGAAGAAACATCCAACAACAGCAGTAGCAATCGCAGCATTACGGTCGTGGGGAATGCCAGTACACCGGATCAGTGGGTCATCCGAGAAGCATTCAAAGCCCAGGACAAGAACAGTGCCTGGGACAAGATGAATGTCTCCAACTATCGCCACATGAACAAAAAGCCACTGGAGAAGAGTTGCCTCGACTTGTTGTGGGAGAAACAGCATCAACCCGAGTTTGTGAGAACGGGATGAAGCAGTTCCTAGGTTGTGGGCAGTGCGCGAAAAGCTGTAGCGTGAGTTGCAACCTTGAAGACGAAGTCGGGAACTTTTCCCAAGGCCGCACACAGACGAATGCAGCAGGCTACCAAGTAACGGTGACGAGGGTCGCCATCCCGGGACACTTTAGCTAGCTAGTACTGTAGCTACTTTTGAGTAGAAGTGTAATGTAAGTTGTCTATCATAATATGTAATGTGCAATCTTCGGGGAGGAAGCTGCGCGGTCCGGGAATGGAATCTAATCCTCGTGTGTAGCTAGGGCAAAACCAAGATCTCCTTTTCTTCTTGGCTCCCATCGAGATCGGACGTGCTCTCCTCTTCGTCGGCAAACTTGTCATCGCCCTCTTGTTCGTCATCATCATCATCATTGACTTCCTTGGGTGGCACCAAGGAGACGGCCACCATTCCCACACCAAACAACATGGCACCCACCACAAACATGGTCCCCGAACCAAATGTGTGCCAGTTGCGGTAGATAAAGTTGAAACTGATCGGACCAATCGCTTCGGCCAAGGATGTGAGACTAAACAGTGCCCCTTGAATGTGTCCCTGTTCGGTACGCGCCACACTGCGGGATGCCAGCGAGGAAAGCAGGGCATTGTTGGTATTGGTCAATGCCGACAGGCACAAACCCACGTAGAGGAACCACTTGTTGGGAGCCAGTCCATAGATTAAATTGTGAGCCATGCCCGAGCAAAAACTAAGAATGAGCAACCGTCGTTCTCCAAAAAAGGAAATGAGATACTTTAAAAAGCCCGCTTGGACCAGCACGCCCACAACCCCCGTGGTAAACATCATTCCCGCCACATCCTGCTCGGTGGCACCGAGATTGGCTTCAATGTAGTAAAAGAAGAGCGTCACATCCGCACTGAATACCATCTTGCTGGTAAAGGCACCAAATGCCACCAGGAGGAGCGAGGACGATCGTTGAAGGATGCTCATTTTGACAATGGGTGACAAGAGTAGTTTCCACCAGCTCTTTTTACTGTTGGGGTGAGCGGCCACATAGTCGTCGTGGACGGCGAGGTGACTGCTGCGTCGTCGATTCTCGACGGGCAACGTCTCGGGCAGAAAGAGAATGGCAATGAGCAAGGCCACAATGCGAACGAGGGAGGAAAACACGGCAATCTGGACATGAGTCATGAGTGTGGCGAGAAAGGGTGCAATGGCAATGCCCGCCATGAAGGATCCAAAGTAGAGTCCAAAGGCTGCGGCGCGATGCCTTTGAGGCATGATATCGGAGAGTTGCGTAAAACCAATGGAGAACCAGCTGATAATGCCCGCAAAGCAATCCAAAATGTAGTACCAAATGGGTGGGACCTCGTCAGAGATTTGAATCAACCAAAAGGAAATGGGCGAGAGTACCACCAAGAAGAGACTGGCGATTTGGACGCCTGATGTTTGTTATGGTGAAAAGTGAGAAGTAGAAAAGATTTAGTGAGGAAGCATTCCTCCTCATGTGCTACGGAAAAACACTGGATGTTCTGTTGACCGCACCTCTTCTGCCGTGGGTATCGGAATAACTTCCTGCTACCGAATTCACCAGCAATGCCATCAAGTTACGAAAGAGAGAAGTATAGGACGCGGCGCCTTGAGCATAATCCGCGCCCTGAACACATTCCATGGGCAGAGGTTCCTCGGAAAGGCATTGGATTTCCTTGTCCAATCCATACTGATGTTCCGCAAATTTCTGTGTCAAGACTTGAGGGACTGCCCCTACCAGCGCACCCGCTCCTAGAGCTGTGAGAAATCCCAGCAAGATGAGCAGCCAACCACCATTGGACGCCAAAAACTCGTCGAGAAAGGTACGATAGATCTCCAGAGACGATCGACGTCGATTGTAGTACGCAGAGTTGGATGCAGAAGAACCGTCCATGGTTGCTGCTTTTATGGCAATAGAGCCATAATCGTTCTTGCTCTTATCCCTACTCATCGTTTGACTGCAAGGCTAGCTAGCTGGGTATGTATATGCTCTTTCCTTATTTGACACGGCTAATGCATGTAATGCCATCAACAAAGATCCACAACAAAGGTTAGTCGTACGGTAGCACCGCGGAATGCAACAGATCAACACTCATGGGTACGTGCAAGAGATCTGGAAGTGGTTCCAAGGATCCTCAAAGAAGCAAAAAATAATGAGGCTGATGACGACTGTGCTGGGTGAAGTAGACTTCCCCTGACAAGATCTTAAATCTCTACGGTACCGTATGGTTCGTGGGTTGGAGCGACCAAACTAAGCAAATAAGACAGTAAAGGCTGTCATTGCACTCAACACTAAACGCTTGATCAGACAGATCCTGCCACAAACAGTTGCCATGATGGATCCACGGCAATCTTCGCTCTTCGGGAAAGATATCAAGCAAAAAGTCATAGATCGTCCATCCGTTTTGTAGCCGTTCTAGTGAATATGTTCGTAGTAAAGGTTGTTGGCGTAGCAGGCCTGTTCTCAGTGCTGATACAGGTAGTTGCTCTTAAAAGCTTGCATGTGGCTTCCAACCACGCTTGGGTCCAATTTTGGGCCAAGTGGCACCATGCAGGGCTAGAACTGCAAATTTGGATACATACGAGCTTCCATGCAAGGAGACCTTAGTCATCAACAGGGCATACAGATCATTCATCGTCTTTGGCACTGTGCATAGAAGAAATTGCTTTGCCTTGGAGCAACTCGGGGCTGTTTCCTTTCCAGAAGGTGACGGGGAAGTTCTATCCCAGCAATGAACAACAGGCCATTGTGCACTTTGAAGTTGCTTGACCAGACACGTTTCCTGTCGTTGCAAGTGGCAACTCACGACGAACCAACAACGCGCTTTGAAATGCGGCTTCCATGTCGACGTAAGCAGGTTTGTTCAGCCCAATGTACATGTGCAACCCCGTCCACGTGCTCAAACAGGCAGACGGTAAAGCTTGCATCTCGCTCGAGAAGGAGGTGGAGTCTCTCGCAAGTAGCGGCTACAACGGCACGATCAGGTGAAAAGAGAGAATGCAGACACTGACAGCGCCCGGCTTGAGGTTAGGCTGCCTGTGCCATAGGGTAGGTGTTCACCTCAGCATTTTGCTATCATAACTATTCCCTCTTCGCGGGATTGCCGTATGACTCCTCTCCGCTCTCTGACTACTCCTTTCGACTCAGGCGCTGCGTATGTGCTCCCACTGTATGTTGCGAGACATGCGGGAGCCACACCAGTCTCGACCGTTGTCCTACGGAGGATACACGAAGGTGAAATATTCAACATCGACATCTGTGCGGGGTTCGGCACATCGAAGTTTCATAATAGATTATCTGCAAGCTTCATTCCACCATTTTCCCTCGACACCACTCTCGACCAACATGTCAACTCTCGAGTTTCTCGATGAGCAAGGCTCAGTGAAGAGCTTTGGCTTGGTCCCATGGACTACACTTCATCGCTGGCTTTCTGCAATCAACGGGCATCCCACGCCAGGAAGCGCCTTGCCCCGAGGAGTGAATCGAGGCAAGATCATTGAAGAATTGGAAGCTCGGCGGAAGCGCCAGGATGCACTTGTCGACAGTGCATTGAGGATGTTTCATATGGATCGAGGATTTGGAAAAGACTGGAGAGAGCACGAGAATGCGGAGGGCTACACCCACTTGGAAGAGTTGCTCATCTACCAGCCCAAGGAGTGGCGCAAGCAGGCGCGAGAGTATCTGTTTCGCTTCCGTTGTGATTTGTCCCGTGAGAGCCCCAGCGACGAAGCTCGGACACTAGTGGCACTTGTGAACAAGAAGAAGCAGCCCATAGCCATGAAAACACCAATTTTGGTGGTGCTCTTCCATCCCGAAATCAGCCGCACCGCTCGCTACGAACCCCTTAACTTCCTACTCGCCTACGGAGTGAAGGACCCGCTGCCAGCTCTGTTCCGCCACATGCCAGAGGCTGACCGGAAGGCCTTGATGGATGATCTTTCCCCCCTCGATTACTTTCTCGAGTTCCAAAACTACGTCGGTGCCTACAAACTGGACATCCTGAGAAAGGTCGGAAAAGAAGCGTCGCTGCCACGTCTCTGCCTGATCAAAGAACTGGACTTTTCAGATATTATTGGGCAGCGATTGGCCAAGCAATTCATTCGTCAATCTGTGGTGAGCCATGTGTCGAACATGACCCCTGCCAACAAGGGACGAGGCATGTGCGTCAACCGACACCCTCTCAGCATGATCTTTGCGGGCCCATCCGGCAATGGGAAAACGGAACTCGCTCGATGGCTTGCCAAGCTCATGAACAAGCCGAGCGACGACTTCTTCATCAAAGTAGATTGTGGCAAACTGACCGATGCAAGTGAGGTCTTTGGCAGGTCTGGCGCCTATCAAGGAGCCCAGCAAGGATCCGCCCTCAACAATTTCGTATTGAAAATGTCATTGGAACCGCAAGCAGTGGGCATTGTGCTCCTGGACGAAATCGAAAAGGCAAGCCAGGGGGTCATACATGCTTTGTACCAAGTTATTGATAAGGGCGAATGGACGAACAAACGTCTCGGTTCCCACGGTGCCCAGACGGATGTGATTCCCTGTCAAAATTTGATCTTCATCATGACAACCAACGCTTGTGATATCGACATTACCGAGTTTGTCAAGCAGAACCCAGACATTTACAATGCCGTGGGGGATGAACTCAATCAGCTCGCGTCGGATCTGTCACTCCGCATTCGCAATACTCTTCAGTTTATGTATCCATTTACAGAGGCCTTCTTGGGTCGCATTGGACGGATCGTTCCGTTTCTCCCAATGGCCAACGGCAACCCAGATTTGCAAGGCATCATGCATGGCGAGTCCTTGACCGTGGCCAAGCTGCTGATTGAACGCCAGCAAGAAAAATTTGCCGATTCCACCTTTGCCGATATCCAACAGCTGGTGTCACCCGGTACCAAGCACCAGATTGCAAAGATTGTGGTCAACGAAGCAATTGCGGAAGCCGGTGTCCGGGGGATCCAATCCCTAGTGGAACAAAAGATGGGAGATCGAGTGTTGGACGCTGTGCTCTTGGAACGCGGCGGAATCGAGGATGGATCTCATGTTCGTTACTATACGAGGGAAGAAGCTCAAGAGATCGATTTCCGGGTGGAAGACTTGACCGAAATGGAGGAGGATGACATTGCGGAAGAAGAAAACTTTAACATGTTGGACGACGCCGACTTGTTCGGGTAGATTGCATTAATAATGCTGCGTGCCAGAGGGATCTTGTGATTCCCCACTCTTTTACAGAAACAGCCGTTACGTTGGGTTGGATGGATTGTATTCCTTTCTGCGTTGGCCTTTTCCGCCGTATGAAAATGTAGAAAACAGTTCCAGAAATCACGATATAATCTTGTCTGCTCTTGACCAGTCTCTCTCTGTATGCGGATTGTAGCTCTTAGTAAAGCACTATTGAATGCCCATTCCCTACGAGGTCCACTCGAAATTTGCCTAGCCTTTGCTCTGAAAGAGACTGGCCCCTTTCATTTTTGGCTCCAATGGATAATGGAGCCCACATAAATCCCTTGAAAATGATGGCAGTCTGTGCATCATTCTGTTCTGGACTTCCCATGGTGTCGAGAATTTTTTGCACAGCTCCCTTGCAAATCCCACTGGGTTTGGACAACCATCCTCCCGTGGCACTGCAATCTGTAGTATCAGCAAGTGCACTGGACAATGCCCTTGTTGGGTTGACCTGAGAATCCCTGAAATATTACATACTGTTGCTGGTAAATATTGGGTATGGGACGGAGCAGCCGCCAGTCCCCATTTGGTTCCTTGAAGCGTCTTGAGCATCATGGCATCGGACATTTGCCAACATTTCGTTTGGGGAGACGGCAAAACTGAAGTATCATCCACAGTGACACTTGACGGCAGAGATTACTGCAAGAGGAATGCGTGGTCTATTGAATACCCATTTTGAGTTCATCATCCGCGATGTTGATCCCTACAAGGTCCGCTCGAAATTTGCCTAGAGTTTGCTCTGGTTCCACGGAGAGAATGAACCCTTTCATTTCGGCTGCCACGGTACCCCCTCCTGAGGATAATGTGGGATCCGCCCGAATGAATCCTTTGAAAATGACGGCAGTCTGAGCAGTTGCTAGTTTGACTTTCCATCGTGCCGATAATTGCACGGCTCCCTTGCGAATCTCACTGGGTTTGGATAACCATCTTCCCGTGGAAGCCGTTGTAGTAGTATCAGTAGTGCCACCGCAAGTGCACTGGACAATGCCCTTGTTGGGTTGATCTGAGAATCCCTGAAAGATTAGGTACTGCTGCTGGCAAACGTTGGGAATGGACTTATTATTGCTGTCGGTAGGAGCAGCTGTCAGTCTCCATTTGGTCCCTTGAAGCGTCTTGAGCACCATAGCATCAGACATTTGCCGAGATTGTGTTTGGGGAGAGAGTAGCGAAACGGAAGTATCATCCGCAGTGAGAATGGATGGAAAGGATCGCTCCAAGAGGAATAATGATCGGTCTCTCATTGTGGTAGACGCTGAGATGGAAACTGGAAGAGCAGTGGTCAACTCTACCGGTTGCAATGGCATGTCAAACATGAGGCCCAGCACACTGCGGCTGGTCAGTGCCATGCTCATCAACATAGGCAACACTATAGATACATGCAATAAGCAAATCATCTTGAACAATGACTTTTGCTCAAGATGATCTTGCTTGAAGGTGGTAGCTTGAACAAATTGATAGCTTCGGAGCGATCTTATGATGAACGCTGAGTCAGACCTCGCCAAAGAGCTCGTCGTCATCGTGGAATCTTCAATCTCATCGTGGAGTCCTACTAACTATCATAAGGGTATCCACAAAGAAACCTTGATCCTCCCAACGAAACCTAAAAACGATCCACGAAACAAAGCAACGAAGACAACCAATAACCAATCACCCAATCACCGCCCTACGGTACCAGGTACTGGTACGGTGGTAGCTAGAAGCATCACCTTCCATATCTTTTCCGTCCGAAGCTTGAAGCAATGAAGACCGGGGGTGGTGGATCTTCTGTACCATTTTGGAAACACCCTGTTGTGTTGATTGTTGCAGGAGGTTTTATCGCATGGTGTGGATCCTTATTGAAGATGCATGAAATCCATAAACAAGGAATCCAGTTGACAGAACAACTCGCAGAACTAAACCAGCAGATACAATTATTGTCATCCATCCTTCTAGAGGTGAAGGAAACAACAACACCAGAGTCCAAACCAGACACGTTGGAGGATCTATCTTGCCCAGTTAAAGGAAGCGGAACTTTCAATGAATCCAGACTGGGGGAAGAGGTAGCAATCAGCACTAAACACAAGACACCGTCAGCACACACACAGATCCTCAGCACAATGATGCTGGGCTAAAAGAATCTCATCAAGTCAACCTTGTATCACAATCCAAGAAGGGGGGACTACTAGAATGGCACAACTCTCAGTCATGAGATACATGCAAGTGCCCAACAAGCAGCTGCCCCTAGACCGTACTTGGAAATTTGTCGGGGTGTTTCTGTTTGTATTGGGTGTTACTGCTCTTTGCGTGCCTGCATTCTATCCGCTGGTACAGGAATCGGAGAGCAAAGAAGAAGAAGCGCAGATTTTGGGCTAGCAGAGCAAGTTCTGCAACTTAAAGAAGACTCGCTGGAAGCTCAAAAATATCAAGAAGCCATTGTTACCTTTATTGTACAGGTGGCATCTGGTCAAACATGGGAACTCTGCTTTGCACTGCAGCAAAGGGCGGCAAGATTCATATTGTCAAAGCCTTGCTGAGTCATGATGGTATCAATGCCAATGCCAGGGAGAAGGATAATGGTTGAACTGCCCTTCATTATGCTTCATTGCATGGCCATACTGATGTTGTGATGGCTTTGATTGCAAAAGATGCCGTGGATGTCAATGCCAAGGTGAATGATGGCTGGACAGCCCTTCATATTGCTTCGAAGCATGGCCATGTTGGTGTTACCAATACCTTGCTCGGGCATGATGGTGTTGAAGTCAATATGACACGGACAACAGGCTGGACTGCTTTGCATTATGCCTCAAGGCATGGCCATGTCGACATTGTGAGCGCTTTGCTCAAAGGCACTGCTGTGAGGGTCAGCGCCAAGCTGAATAATGGTTGGACCCCCCTTCACTGTGCATCAAGGCATGGTCTTGTCGAAGTTGCCAAAGTCTTGCTAGAACATCATGATGTGGATGTCAATTCATCGCAGAAGAAAGGCTGGACTGCTTTGCATTATGCGTCAAAGTTTGGCCACGTTGATATTGTTAGTGCTCTGCTTGCAAAAGTTGGTGTGGAGATCAATAGAAAGAACAATTGCAATAAGACTGCCTTGGATCTTGCAAGTGGTATGAATTTTCAGAAGGTGGTGGAAGTCTTGGTTGCCTCTGGCGCTGAGAGAGGGTGACGATGATTAAACAACCACAAGGTATTCTATTGGATGGATGAGCCATCGTGTTTTGAGGCGTTCGCAGGCCGATAGAACACCTTATTCTCCACTCATCAAAAGTCAACTCTATAGATTTTCGTTTGATTAGTTTTAATCATAATCTTATCATTTTTAGTGTTAGGTTGAATACAGTATCTGGGAGTCATCACTCCGACGCAGCTTCCGCTTCCACTTCAAATCCCCATTCTCTTATCGAACTGCTCCAGAGCTTGACCCAAATTCTTGGGGGCTTCGTTGAGATCAAACTTATTCTGATACAAGCAATTTCCAAGTTTATCTCCAAAATGACGAGCTGCACGCTTAATGGCATCGGTAATGGACGCTTTCAACGCCAACTGTAGCGCAGCCGGTAGCTGGTTGTCAATGGCATCTCCCGTCCCATAATCTTCTTTGAACGTCCCAGTTTCGGTCAGAGTAATTCGAACGTGGGCCGTGTAGACGACGCACCAACGTTTCCCATCCAATTGCTCTCTCAATACGGGTTCCGTTTGTATTACCTGAAGATTCCATCCGTCATACCCAAAGACTTGATTTAACGTGCTAATGACGCTTTCCCCCGCCATGTATGTGAGCTCACGTCTTCCAGGACCAGGGCGGGTCATCAAGTCGGAGCGCAGAGGTTTGGTGGCCAGCATGCGATCTACCGTAAGAGGTTTTCCATTCGGATCCACAATCACGCTGCCATCCGAAGGGTGCCGCACGTATGCCGGATCGTGCTTGTTGTTGTCGTGCTGCAGCGGCTCGACATCAGCCTTGGCCTTGGCGTTGCGAATCACAAATTGCTGCTTCGACGAAGGACCTGTAGTGACAAAAGAACACACCACAGACACACTCAACAGTGCCAACAGCAGCGAAAGAGGACAAAGAAGGCTCGGACGAGGCATCATGGTCGGATTGAAATTTTTATAGTTGTTGAAAAAGATCTGTGGTGGCAGATCCATCGCTTCTCTGATGGCTTTTGAAACGTGGCAAAAAGAGATGAGTATCCGCGATTGTTGGTCATGAAACTGACGTCACTGATCGTAAACACGACTTATCTGATCCACAGATCTTAAAGATCACTGGTCCCGATTCCCAGTCGCGCCATGGCTGGACCTGCTTCCAGCCAAGGCCATCATCAGGCATCAAAATCCATAAACTTTGAAGAAACAAACTAAGAGCAGCCCCTTCAATGCCACAGACAAGACACTCAACCACCAATGACGACGATGTCAGCTCATACAGAAACTCACTGTATGCAAGGAGACATTCCATTATGGCACCAGGACAAAGCAAGAAAACAGGAGGACAAGGCAAGAAGAAGAAAACCAAAGCCAGCAGGAAACGGCATTCTTTGTCCACTGATACAACATCCACACAGCACAGTGCCAACCCACCTTCCAATGAACGGCGATCCTCTCTCCCGAACAGTGATACACAAACGGCTAGGCGAAAACTCAAGAACCCTTTCAAGCGATTGAGAAGGCGACGCTCCATGAATGATGCCAGCCAAAGTCACCATTACTACGGTGACGGTGATCATCCATCATGCAGTGAAAGTATTGGTGTGCTCATGTGTGTGCTTTCCCTTTGCACAGTTCCTTTTGCACTGCTAGCTGAAGCGACCTTAAAAAAATAACCAATCACCAAACAACGGCATTATTCCTCATGTAGCTAGCTTGACATTGTTTGAGTTTGCTTTCATGGGTTCATCTTCGCTACAGGGGGGGTGTTTGCAAAGGCAGCCTGCTACCGGTATGCTACTACTAGCTAGCTACCGGTGGCCAGAACTACTCGTACAGGCTCCACCGGTAAAGGTGGGTTTTACGGTACCGGTGGGTTGCTGCCGTAGTCATGAAAATGACGTAAAGCATACACAACACGACTTAATTCGTTACGTTTTCAAGAACATTCCAGAACCTGAATCGTGCACCTCAAATAAGCCAGCGGAGCTGTGTAACCTCGGCAGAAAGGTTTCAGTGTAGAAGCAGATCCCCCTATTAGCTAGCTACAGGAACGTTGTGGAATGGGCAGTCGTGCCTAGACAAGATGGTTTGGAATTAAGACAAGATTGGAAATCTCGTTTTGTCCTAATTCTCGATTAGGACACGACATCTTATCCTATAATTCTCACTAGACAAAATTGGGTGACAAGACTGGTAGATTTAAGACAAGATCACGAAACCAACGACAAAGCCAGAAACCAATAACAGCCACTCAACAGAACAATCAAAAGGAGACCATGGCCGACACGAAGAGACTACACGATGAGAACGACATAGGGCAGCTTGTGGTTCTCACTCCTAGCGAGATGCTAGAGAGGGGGTTGCTGTTTGCCGATTATTCCAAGAAGACTGTCGACCGTTGCAAGGAATCAACCAGCATCGAAAGGTTCTTGTCGCGATATGGAGCATCTCCAACCGTGCTGTGCGCCATCTTTGAAGATCTCTAACGATCTGAGAATGAAGAATGCCGCGTAGATTCTGGATCAATTCGGCTGGATTATTTTCTTATGTCCATGCACTTTCTCCGACAATATCCAACAGAGCATGAGCGCGCTGCAGCGACGGGATTTCATTAAGCATTCTCCTCCGTCTTTCCTTTTTGCGACTGGTGAGATGATCGCATACAACCAAAAAGACTGCGTAATTGTCTTCTCAGTCCTTCACCTTTGCAAGTTGATGGTCAATCTTCACAGTTCAATCAAAAGCTGAAGCCAATTGTCCTCTCCAGAATCGGCAAAAATAGTCTTGGCGTCGAACTCGTGATCATCCGGAAACACAAGTCGATAGTATTGGAACTGCTTGATAGCCGGCCCTCCCTTTGGTTGCTTCTTCTTGAGCTTGTCATAACTATGATCCAATGCACCCGCAAGTCCCTTGGCAGCGTTCGTTGTCGATGCTTCAAATGCATCTCGATGGAACCGCTGATTGTAATCCCAGGCGGGAGTTTGACCAATATCTCATTGCTGCTCGTAATACGCGCCGAATACCAAAAGGTCGTCAGATCGTCCAAAATCCAGCGGAGATCCAATAGAAGAACAATACCGTATCCATAATAGAGATATCCTTTGTGGTTGCCCACACCCTCAAGCATCTGGCTGAGCTCGTAGACCTGAAGTGGCCATTATTTGCCAGATTTTCAATATCGACTTGGATTGGAACTAAGAAACAAGCAAAATGCAGTGAGGAGAACAGCCAAGAACAAACATTATCCCATTTCTCAGCACGTACGAATGCTAGAGTTGCTGTTGCCCAAGTTCAAATTGTCGAGACTGGCAGCAAGATCTTTTGTTGGGGTTGATTTCTTCATCTTGCGATCCCTTGCTGCTTTGTTGGTGTTGACTTCAGGAGTTTCCTGCGTTTCCTGCTTCTTCTTGGATAGTTTGGTGGGCGTCTCGATCACTGCTGGAACAGGCAGTTCGTCATCTTCATCTTCGTCTTCCTTTGAGCTGATCGAAGAATCGGTTTCTCACCTGTTCTTTCTCTTTCTTGGTGGGCATTTCTGGAATTTCTAGCTTCAGCAATACTCTGCTCCGCCACTGATTCTGTGACAACAATTCCCACTTGTTTACCTTGTTGCTAATCTTGGTACGAAGAGCCGAGCCAACATCTCCGTACAAAGCTTTGTCGTCCGAGTTGTGCTTGTCGAGAAGCTTTTGCAGCACCTTTGGGCCCTTTAGCTTGTTAATTCCTCGTACTCTCGTTGAATGTCAGTTGCAAGAACTTGATTACAAATGCGGTAACCCTGGTCTACTGCCAACAGTAGACGATGCAACAGACCCTCCACCAGGATCAGCCTTTGTTTCCTTCTTTCCACTTCGGGTTGAGACCATTGTGGCACCTTTGGGCCGCCAAAAAATTGGAGGCAGAATTCTGAATTCAGAGGTCACCTAAGCCAGCAAGGCCTGCTCGTGGTAGGATTTCTACGTGTATCCCTGCTCTTCAAATTCTTTCTTGGAGAGCTAGATTTTTAGCTCTCAAAGTTCTTGAAGTTAGTTGGGTCGTTTGACAGCAACAGCAACAACAACAAACACACACAAATCATGCCGCGACGTCAAACCACCAAGAATTCGAGGACTCCTCCTCCATTACCACCCGACATCCTTAAGGATGAGCAGTTGAAGTCCATTGGACGAGATCCCACCAGATGCCGAAGAATCCTGGCTCAAGAGCAAAGCTAGAGCGCTTTTGATGCAAGATATTATCGACAATGTGATTCCGCGACAGCCCGACAAAGCAATGCCAACCAGTGAGATCTTTACAAGCCGTCCCGAATATGCTCTTCATGGGTACAAAAACTTCTCGACACGACTTTCAAGCCTTTGAAAGATTGTGAAGTGGCACCTCTCTAGAACCGATGATGACAAGGCTGCATTGAGCAATTTCCTCACAAACAATGTTGTGCACAAATTCTCTGCTCATGGTTACCTGGAATGGGATGGATCAGAAGCAAAAAAGTGATTGGAAGAAGACATCGAGCTTGGCTTACTCGAGACGCTAGAACCCGCGGAGCTTAAGTGCCTTCGAGATGCCTGAAAGTTTTTAGAGATCACATCTATCAGCTAGCCAAAACAAAGAAATACCTGCATACATTGGATATGAAAGGAAAGAAGCGCTTGAAACCAAAGATAAAGAAGAATGAACAAAGCCTCTAGCTGTCGATAGATGGAGTACGGTCGTAGTCGTCTTGTAATAGCTACTAGTAGTGTCGTTGAAAATTGGCTTGAAGACTTAGGACAAGATGAAAGATTTAGAGACAGCAACCTTGTCCTATATGACAAGACCGGAAGAGCCAATCCGGCTTATAGGACAAGATTTGAAGACAAGATTGAGAATTAGGACAAAACCGTGTTTTCAATCTTGTCTTATTTCAAAATTAGACAAAATCGGAAGCACGACTGACCAGATACCGCCATTTCCACAGCGTTCCAGTTGCTTAGAAGCAGATACTCTAGTGCTTAGCTAGTGCTTTACTGCGTTAGCTAGCTAGAAGTAGATCCCCCTAGCTAGAAGCAGATTCCCATAGCACAGCTAGAAGCAGATACCCTAGCTAGCTAGAATCCTAGTTATATAGCGTTCGCTGGCTTTAGAGTTTTTCCTGGTAGAAGCAAACCCCCTACTAGGATGCATGTAAATAGCTTTAGCTGATTTTTAAAAGCACCATCCTAGGATAGGATACCTATTTAGTTTTGCTGACTTATTTGTATTCTAACCCTACCCTTATACCTGCAGGGACCACCGTAGCAGGAAAAACAATTAAAGGGGTTGAGGGCTCTGGCAGCAAGACTGCCGAGGTTAATTACTTAAAGGTGCCGAGTCGGTCCAATGTGGCTCACGCATCATGCTTCACGGGTTGCTTTGCTTCATGCTTGTTGGCGCCGCACCTCCTCTTCAACACGGCATGGGCTGTGTTGACCGGTACTAGCAAGCCGAGATCTTCCTCATAAAATCCAAGCACTGAAATAGCACAAACAATGAGGCAATCAAAAGTTTACGACGACGATGCAAGTACCTACAGCAAATCGTTGTATGCAAAGCGACATTCGCTGATGGGATGTCAAAGTGATCGGCCAGCCGAAGACAGCAGAAAACGACAATCTTTGCCATCATCCACCAAAATCTCCAACCCCGCCACCTCCAAGAGACGTAGTAGCACATATGACAAACCTTCCAAGTCTCGAAGATCCTCTGAAATGACCAATGATACCCTGATCAAAATGCCAAAACTAAAGAACCCCTTCAAAAAACTGAGAAGAAGGCACTCCATGAATGATGCCAGCAAAAGCAGACACTACTATGGTGATGGCGAGTCCTTCTTCTGCGAGAGCATGGCCATGTTCCTATTCTTCCATTGCACCTTTAACAGAGGCTAAATAACTAACTAAATTGTTACTATTATCTCAGCGCTGGATGGTGGATGGGGCACTTCTTTTGTTCATGTAGTGTCGCTATCAAACCAAGTAGAGGCTTTCGCTTATGCATCCCTCCCAAATACCACCGTTCCTCAGGTGCCTTCTTCCCATCCTCCCATCCCCTTTAGCTCAGCCTTCAATTACTTCGTTTCCTCTTGACCCTTCATCAGTTCCTTCTACTGAACTCCTTGACACCATTCTTCAGGTCATGGAGTCATGGATGGCGTATCCTTTGATGTCCTGTTCCAGTTCATGCAAATCCCGTTTCAATTCTGAAAGCTGTCCGTCGAAAGAAGGTTAAAGGATGGTTCCAAGCCCGCCACTCCGTCGCCAGCACTGAGCTCTGCTGACACCTTGTCAGATCAAGAGTTTGGCGATGTCGCTGACTTCCTTCGTGCTGAGAAAGGATACCCTTCTGTTGCTGATTTTTGGGGACGCCAAATCGCGAGCACCGTGGTACGCAGTACGCTACCACCCCGCAACCCACATGTAGCTACAGCAGATATTGATAGGATTGCCGGTACCGCAGGACCAGAATCTGATCGATAGCAACAGGTATAGTGTGACTAGCTTATAGATGGTGGCTCAGTGAAGTGATAACGTCAGCTATATAATGATTTTATGCCTTGTCTGTCTTTATACCCTTGTTTGATGTATACCAAGATCTGGGGCAACGGAAACGAAACCAAACAGACTCGGTAGGCACCGCGCCGCCAATGCAAGGTAGCCAGTTATCCTCGTCATTCGTCTTCCATGGCAGGGGATGACAAGATTATCGATTTTGGTCGGCACATGGTCTTTCTTCTTCACTTTTGTCGGATGTGATTCCTCTTGATTTTTTGTCATTTTCATTTGTTGTTCTTGTCTTTGAATTACGATTATAGGTGACGACCGCATCTTGGTACGCGCAGATTGTTGGTTCTCTACGGTCAGCATCAGCTTGCATTGCCGGTAGGGCTGGAGCCTCCAGATCACCGCCTACAATTGATTCGATTCGATTCGAACGTCTTTTGGTTTTCTTGAAGTGTGAGTTCTCTGTGAAATCAAGTCGGAAGACAGGGCATGTTTGTTTCTTGAAGTGTGAGTTCTCTGTGAAATCAATTCGGAAGACAGAGCAGTTTTGTTTTCTTGAAGTGTGAGCAACATGTTCATGGTACATACCGTGCCTAGCTAGTAGCCAGGCAGATGATGCACTCTTCCAAAGCCTACATCGTACCCTGGAACCTCCCTTGCGTGTTCTCAAAAATCTTCAAATTGTGAGGTCGTTTGCCGGTTTATCAATCAGACCAATTTGAGGTGAATGAGCTGGGGAAAAGAAGGGAGGGGACACTGGTCCCGATCATCCGGATCTCATGGGAGCGATCTTTCAAGAATGAGAGAATTACGGTTTTGAAATTTAGTACAAAATCTACATAGAAGCGTCCTTGGAGCACTTCTCGGGATTCCGAAAACAGGTTTGGTTTCTTCAACAGCAGAAGCTTTTCATAAGCGCTCAGTGGAATAAGCTGCATGCGGCCTTCCTTTGGCACGATTTCAGTACCGTCACTTCAACATGGCAACGAGAATAGGATCCTTTGATCCTTTGATCATCTCACAAATCAAAATCACAACAACACAAAACACACAAACAGCAACACAAAGCTCATACCCAACAAAAACAGTCTATCAAGCAAACAAAGTAAACAAAACATGTTGGACTACCCTACAATCAACAACCTCAGCGGATACCAAAGCATCCGTGGCAAACGCCGCCTCTCCAAGTCCTTTCGACCAGGCCCCTTCGATGTCATTTGCGCCAGAGGAAAGGACGCCTATGAACACTCGGGCAACCAACGATTCCGCGCTCTGATTGAACTCCACAGAGCCGAATATGCCGCCGTATCAAACTGCAAATACTTGAAGAGCAAAATCGTCTCCAAGGTCGTCGCCACAGTCCGATCCGCTTCGCCAGAAGGTGGCTTTGTCAAGCGCGGAATGGATGGAGTCTGGTTTGAAGTGGGCGATCGTGCCGCCAAGGAAAAGTGCGGACAATCCTTCCGAGACAGAAATCCCAATCTCTACAGCTCTTCTACAAAGGCAAAGGCCATTGTACGACAACAGCGTCGCACTCAAGAATACGAGGGATCCGCAGCAGAAGCAACCATAGCAACAGCACTTCCACTGACACAACAATCATCGACGCCTCCGTTGTTTGAATACTCGACATCTTCCATTGTATCCGATGAGGATTTTTCTTCTTCCAGTGACAGCGAGGATGAAATGCCACCATCGCCCGCCAAGCAACAACAAAGAGTCTCAATTGAAATCGCACCCATGATGATGAACAACGTTTTCCAACCACAACCACCACAAACCATGCGATCGGAGAGTCTCGAGGTCTTTGGTTGCCACAAATTCCACTCGACAGAAACGTTTTCTCCATCCATCTTTGAGGAAGAACCAGCATTGGAGCCAATCTCGGACGACTCGGAATCCTCCTTTGAGAGTGACTTTCTTTTCGACGAGGACATGAAGCGTGACTTTTGTGAGGTCATGGGTGTCATGTTCTAATAATAATACACTCCTCCGACCGGCAGAAGCTCCATAAACTGATCATCTAATTATTAAATTGATTGGTCAACGACTTATATTTATCTTGTCCGTAGAAGTTGTACGACGGGAAGCTGTTTCAGTGTAGGGTTCAAACTTTGGCCATGGGCGACGGATTCTGCCGTCACCATCAAGTCCACCAACAAAATTTCCATCCGCTCCATACTAGAATCAATGGATGGATGGAGGATGGGTACAGTAGGGTCTGATTGAAATGAGGCCCGAACCTCTTGGCTGTTCCGTGGGCACCCTTTGCCGGTTTGGAATAGCAATAATAATGCTATGTCGCAAAAAATGAGATGGTTTCTTGGAAGCTCCTCGAAGGTCTCTGACACATACTTTTCCGCTCAGCTCCACCCCACCCTGCACGAGCAGCCAAGCCGATGAAACCCGAGACTGAAGACCACCCCCGTCGCTTCTCTGACAGTGAGCAGCGAAGAAACCTACAGAGGTACCTTTGACCGACATATCCGCTCAGGAAGGAAGTCTATCGAGATGCCGACATCTCCGTCCAGCAAAACAAAGCAAAACAAAACAAATCCCTTCAATTGTGCAATCATGAAGACCATAAAACAAAAGCACAATCACACAGAAACAAAAAACAAGTAAACTTTCTCAGCAAGAAGCATGGCTCACATGAACCCAAAACCCAGCATCCCAGAAGGATACACGATTCCCCAAGTGTGGAAGTACAATGAAGAAACCATGAAGCCTGTCCACGGGAGCAACATTCCCAAGAGTGGGCCTCAATCCGATAAAGAACTCCCTCGTGGCTCCCACGACATTCAGCTCTACGGCTTGGGTACAGGGAATGGTGTCAAGGCATCTATCATGCTGGAGGAGTTGGTGGAAATGGACGAAACCTTTGACTACGACGCTTACACTATCAATATCATGAAAGGTGACCAGTTCACATCTGGATTTGTGGCTGTGAATCCAAACTCAAAGATCCCTGCAATCTTTGACCAGTCCACGGGTGCCCGTGTCTTTGAATCCGGGGCCATTCTGGTCTACCTGGCGGAGAAGTATGGCAAGCTCATGCCAACAGATCTCGCCAAGAAGGCTGAATGTTTGAGTTGGGTGTTCTTTCAGGTTGGTGCTGGGCCGTACTACGGTGGTGGCGGTCTGAGCCATTTCAAAGGGCGAGCTCCCAAGAATTGGTGAGTACATTTAACTAACTCACCCTACCGAGACGAACAATGGACACTTGGATTGCTATGTCACTAACCGGACTTGGTTCCTCTCTTGTCGTCGTGGCTGGTCGAACCTGCAGGGAGTACGCCATCGACCGTTACACCATTGAGACCAAGCGCATTCTAGACGTTCTCGACAAGGCTCTTGAGGGGAAACAGTACTTGTGCGGCGATGAATATACAATTGCCGACATTATGCATTGGAAGTGGACCTCTGGTTTGATCAGTCAGGAATACCTCGACGGAGCCTCTTATTCCAATCTTCAACGCTGGTCCAAGACCGTTGCCGAAAGACCCGCTGTAAAGCGTGGTGAGCGCGTTTTGGGTTGGGGAAGTGATGCCATCCCCGAGCGCCATTCCCGCGCCGACACTAACTAGATGTCTTTGTTACATGGTACCTGGTACTTACGAAAGGAGCATTTTACCCACCTCAAGTTAGGTTTCCTCGTCTTGGTTGCAGGTGCCGGTACCGGGAGGCGCACCAGTAGATGCCACGGGGATTTAGAGTAGGTGGATTATCTACGGAAAATCGGCTTGTAGGTTCCATGACTATTTGCTGGAGTTGCTCTCCAAGAGATGTCTGGCCGGAGTCGTACTGATGTCCTTAGCGTAGCAAAGATCGAATGCCTCGGACAACTCCATGCATTTAGATATGATCATGCATCATGCGTCTGATCCCACCGTTGGCCGATAGGATTTCTTTTCTCTTTTGAGCGACGTGACAGAGAAGGAGGACTTGGAGTTCAACCACTATTATGAGCTCCTCTTCTTGGAATCCGTTAACGGCAGGAGCATGTTCAAGAGTAATCCGTTCCCCCACCGATCTCGTTTCTTGCGAGTCTTTGTTCGTGTGGGGAAGACGCAGAGCTTTATTAGCAGTACCGTGGCAGCTACTACATGTATGGCTGCCGAGCACAACCTGCACCAACGCAGCCAGCCAATAAGCAAGCTAGCTAGTGGTAGACTATCGCCAGCACAACAGGAATTGGACTAAACTAAGGCTTGCTTGCTACTGTGCTACATAATAGCTGCAGAGCTTCAGCATCGTGCACTTGAGCTACGGAAAAAATTACCCCTTAGCTGTCGAGTAAAATAGAATAATCCATCCCAGGATTGAACTGGGGACCTTCTCGGTGTAAACGAGACGTCATAGCCACTAGACCAATGGATCACCGTTGCGATGGGGTAAATTTGGAGGTATATATATTATAAGTTGGTAATCAAATCGCTTGGGAATCTTCAGCATCTTGAGGAAACATCCTGGAAGTTGTTCTTGTCACTGCCTGAAGCGGCGGCTGGTTACTTAGTTGTGGAAACGACGACGTTGGTTTTTGTTGGTTTATATTGTGCTTGGCAAGTAAGCTTTCGTAGCAATATGCAAGATGGACCTGCGTCAACTGTTGCATGGCAACCTTGTTTTGTGTTCTGCACTCCTATTTTCTGCTGCATGTTCTGCTTTTTTTGTATGGACCGGGGTTACGTTGCTTTCTGTTGCTTGTATTCCCTGACTTCAAAAGAATGATACAAAGCCCGGCTCAGTAAGCTGTGGTAATAATAATGACTGACGCATTTACAAAGCACAGCCTGTGGTGTGGGGCTGACCTTGGTTTGGTTTGGTTTGGTTTGGTTTGGTTCCACGGGATACTTTTCCTGGGCTTCATGCAACCATCCCGATCATGGGAAGGTCGAACACAAGAAGGGAATACTGCCGTAGTACACAGTCGATTTCTGAGCTACACTAAAATAGGCCAGGCAATACTAGGCCCATTAGTTTCGCGCTCCGGTATCGCATTGAGTGCCCTCTTGGGGCCTTGGGCAGTTGCTGCTTCACTTGATTTTCAGTACTGCGTCGTTCTCATGCCGCACATGCATTCAAAGCAACAAACCCGTAACTATCGAGAGTATTTCCAAAAGTCATCGTCTAGGCAGAAACGATCCATCTCTGATCACATAAATCGAAAGTCAAAACCGCGATCTCGTTTATTTTTTATTTTCTGCAATGGCATCCTAACATGACCAGTTTCTCCTTGGTCCTGGCAGTCAATTAGGTATCGTTCTACTCGCCACAACCACCACCGCCACCACCGCCACCACCACCGCCGCCGCCGCCACCACCATCACATCCACCTCCTCCGCCTCCTCCACCGCCACCACTATATCCACCATAATCACATCCACCTGAATAGCCACCGAACCCACCATAATCGAGGGTGGTCCTGGAATGGTAGTTTCGTCGGCGGTGTCCTTGGCTTGGTGTCGCTGAAGAATACCCACCAGCTCTTTGTTTGCGTTTGTAGCTGTTGACCGGAGAGTGTGAATAATTCACAGGTGTTGATTGTTCGCAGCCCATCCTTGCTTCTACTTTGTTGTTTCTTCTAGAGTTGGTTGTTCTTTGAGTTGTGTTTGTGTTTTGTTTCAAATTGTGAGCATTGACTTTTCCGAAAAAGGGCATATATTTTGCGGACTCGAGTGGACCCATCCAGGACAGAACTCGTGTCGTGCCACGACAGATGACAACACAGCGTTTAAACAAAACAGTACACTGTACAGTCGTAGACGACCTGGCAAGGAGCAATCTTAAAATCCTTCACGACTGGCAATGGTACTGATCGTTAGTCGCGGAAATCTGATTTGGTTTCCTTGAGTACGAGTAGGTGGTACTGGTGCTGGAAATTCGTCTTGGAATGTTGTTTGATTGATTGACTTGATGGATTGCTATTTGTATTATCTAATATGCTATCTTGAGTAGCTTGTAGCCAAAAGACGTACATCGTACACTTACGAGGTCTCACTGGCTGATCGGGCTCAGACAGTCTTGACCTTTCGGACGGTATCATTGCTGGTCTGCCGTTTATTGGCAGCAAGGGAAATAAAAGTCATGACAATGAAAATAGCAGAGGGAGCCAACGCAGCGCCAAAGACAGACTCGATCAGATACAAGGGAGAAACGACACCCAAGAAAGCTGCCAAAAGAAAGATTTGCACTGCGGTAGATGTTTGGCTTTCGAACAACTGTACCAGATCGAACCAAATTCGAACAAAAGGAGCATACCCGTCGTGTTGGCTCTTGTCCTCCTCGTCATTGGGCATGCTGCAAAAGCTGGAAGATACCCCCATGCATGCCATTCGAATCGGGCTCAACGCCAAGTGACTGATAAAGTGATACGATATCTCACTGTTGATTTTGCCATGACCAAGA
This sequence comes from Seminavis robusta, assembly GCA_903772945.1. NCBI lineage: Eukaryota > Bacillariophyta > Bacillariophyceae > Naviculales > Naviculaceae > Seminavis > Seminavis robusta. Next base: position 123,890 of record CAICTM010000032.1, read on the forward strand.
AGCAGGTTGCCTCCTGACACAGAGCTACCTTGCAGGGATACATAGGCCGATGCAGTGACATCATTGACAATCAGAGTTCCAGAAGCCGTGAGAGGGGCATACAAGCCGGTCTTGACAATACTTTCGAGCTTGGTAATGATTCGTTTTTCGTTGCTGTTGGCGGCAGTGAGAATATCTCCAATTTGAAGCTCTCCGGCTGGAACGTACTTGCCATTGGCATGTACCAAGTGTTCTTCTGTAACTTCAAGAGGGGCGTCTTCCTGGTCATTGGTATGGACCTGTAGGAATGTTGCGGATTTTGTCTTGTCCAGGTGGGCAAACGAGTAGATTGGTTCATACGACCCTCCACCCACAAGGATTGTGTCACCATTGGCAAGGTCCTTCATCGGAGTCGACCCCTTGTCGAGAACGTCGACCGTGCTGTCTTTTGAAAAGCAAGCGGAACCCCCGGGCTCGACTTTATTGCAAACAAAGTTGATGGAGTAGGTGGCTCCCTGGGCGAGACTGCTGTCCAGGACGGCAACATAACCGAAAATCATGTCCCGTCCAATATCTGGAAAGTTTGTGACAGAGCACGATTCGACATCGGGTTCAACAAAGTTATTGTCGCCGTTGGCAGCACAGTCGTAATCTTGCGCATTGCCATTCTGGTCTTCGTCAGGTTGGAGAAATTTGCGGAGAAAGAATTGCATGTTGACCAAGCTAGACGCAAGGGTCGCGGTGCAAGTAACTCTAGTGTCGGAACCTGACACTGATGGAGTGATAATCACATACTTCTCTCCGTAGGTTACCAACCCGCTCACAGCAGTCTTGTCGATGGTAACCGTGATCGTCTGCGAATCACTTCCAATGACGACGGTATCAAAATCGCCGGGATCCTGGAGATCACGGGGTGTGAAGGAAGAGCCATCCACTTGCTTTGTTACAACATCAGCCGCAACGGTGAGAGGGACAATCAAGGGCCACAGCAAAGCAATTGGGAAGCGAAAGTTCATGATGATGGTGATTATGACTCGTCAGATGTTTGCTAAATTTTGAGGTGTGCAAAGAGGATCTTCGAAATTGTGGGAGCGAAGGAATGGGCGATGACATCTTACGTGTACTGGTACTGACGTGAGGGGTCATTAATGAACGGGAAACTTCCACGAGACTTCCGGGAAAATGTCAACAAAAAGGACCGTTCTTGAACTGTTCCGAAGACTCGAAAACGCTCAATCACGTGGAGGTCACCGTGTTTATTCTGAGTGTGCCGTGAAATCGCATTGCGGAGCAATGCGATTTAGTTGCATCCCTGTCTGCTATCTGGACAGCTAGCTAGCTAGCTACTAGTAGTATCTCTCCAGCTAGCTAGCCAGCTCTAGAGCTATTAGTACCGTAGAGAGGAATCCTCGAGATGATGGCAGATAAAAGAGTGAGGGCTGGTCCTATCCAGCTTTTAAAAATGACGTCCGTTCGTTCGTGAAATCGAAATAACGGCTCAATTTCCTCCAAATCCACACGTTCGGCGAACCGCAGAAAATGTTTATAGTAAAAAAGTGGAGCTGCGGTTCGCCGAACGTGTGGATTTGGAATTCGCGTAGGACCAATCAGAACTCATTATCTCGCACTATCCCCAACTCTAGCGAGTTTCGAAAATCAGAACTCATTATCTCGCACTATCCCCAACTCTAGCGAGTTTCGAAAATCGAAAAGTGAGATCTCCTCTCGAGCACGTCCTCGAATCATTGAAAAGTGAGAAGAAGTACTGTATTCAGTACATGCATGCATGTACTACTACCGTAGTAGCCATCCGTTTTCACCCTAACCCTGATGAGTTCGGCTTATTCGCGAATGACGTATCTGCGAATGGTTAAGAATGAAAACACATACGCGAAAATAAATGTGTTTCCTGTGCGAACGTACGAACCACATGAATGTGGTTAGGACCAGCCCTGAGATGAACGCACTGAGAGTCAAGAGAGGCCAGAACAGACCCACCAACTTGAAACATCAACTGACGCTAGACAGCTATGTTCGTAGCGGTAAGGTACCGTAGTAGCCTTCTTATATTTCAATCCAGCCAGGTTTGCACATCAAGCAGAGCAGATATGGTACCGGTACAGATCTCGAGTAGATGCCGTATGACTTCCGCCATCAGCCAGGCTATTCAACGTACATTTCGGCGAATAGTGCGTTCTACCTGTGTACTGGACTGTGCGACGGTTTTCACACAGGATTTAAAAAATCTTGAAATTGCCACAACTGAAGGACCCTTTAAAACAATCCCTTAAACAATCCCTTAACTAATCAACTATCCCTTAAACAATCCCTTAAAGATACAATCCCTTAAAACAATCCCTTAAAACTTGGACTGTCCCCTAAACAATCCCTTAACGCCACATGGAAATACCATACAACTATCCCCTATTTCTTCAACTATCCCCTAAACAATCCCTTAAATAAACAATCCCTTAACAACAATCCCTTAACTCTTTGACTCTCCCTTAAACAATCCCTTAAGAAACAATCCCTTAATTGTGCTGGTCAATTTTTTTCAGTCGTGGAAGCTTTTTAAATCCTGAGTGAAAACCGTCGGACGGTCCTGGTTCCGTTCCAGCAAGGTCAAGGAAGCGAAGGAAATTACCTGTGTGATTCAGTGAGCCTGCGGTACTGTACGGGGAGCACCGATCCAATGAAAAAGAAAAATTGCAAAAGAACTGCTTGCTGGCTGAAAGAGTCGAGTCAGGCTGTAGTAAGCAGAGCGCTCGCTATCATTGGAATAGCTACAACCGACCAGCCATCTCTATGTAAAATGCTTTGGAACAGTGCAACGGTGTTGCTCTGATCCATTGGACAACTCTCCATCGAATTTTCACCAACTAATATCTAATTCTGCTGTAGTATCTACTTAAAATACCATTGTTCTTCGAGCAATCCTCATCTTCCATCCGGTCAAGGCAGGTACCTCTGTCTCTTGACATGGATTGCTACAGGCATGTAGCTTTCAATCCTTGGGTTGTGCTGGGAGCCATGGTGGTAGAATGTGTAGGCGATCTTAGGTTCATTCTAAAGGTGAATACCAAGTTCTGCTTATGAAGTATGGAAACCTTATCTGATTTTATGTTCAGCACTGTTTCGCTCTTGGCCAACTTAGAGAAGTGTAGGTTTGCACTGAAGAGACAGGGTAATAGACAGCTAGATGATACAGTAGTTGTCTAATGTACAAGGTAGTGTTCATGGAGGGTTTACCTCACCCTCCTAAAGGGACGTTGTATTGCAGGGACAGTCACAACCACACAGCGTTGGTGAACAGTCAAAGCTGAGCTCCTGGATGTCACACAACTGCTCGGGAATGGTGCCAGTGATAGAAGTGCCCTTCAATAGCAGATGAGCAACAGTTTGATTCAATTGAGATAGCTCTGGCGGGAAATCTCCAGTCAGGGCTTCATTTCCCTCCAAGTTGAGATTGATTAGTGGAGCAAGACCTAACTCTGACGGCACAGTTCCAGATAGATAGTTCGTTCCTGCATACAATGTTGTCAGGTTGCCGAGGTTACCCAGCTCAGTAGGGAGTGTACCTTCTAGGTTGTTGTCGCTGATATCCAAAACAATACATCCAGTCAATGATCCCAGGGAGCTTGGTATGGTACCTGTGAGCTGGTTGACGCCAGCCATGAAAAGTTCAAGGTTAGGCATGGATTCACCAATGTTCGCAGGGAGGGATCCAGTGAATTCGTTCTTGCCAACTTTGAGCTGTTGTAGCTTGGAAAGGTTCCACAGTTCCGATGGAAGTGAGCCATGAAGTTCGTTTAGCACAATGGACAGAAATGCGATTGAGTTGGACAGCAATCCAATCTCGGACGGGACAGTTCCGGTGAGATGATTTCGAAAAACTTGAAAGCCTTGGAGGTTTGTCAATGCTCCAATCTGCGTGGGGATGGGTCCCCTGATTTTGTTTCTGCCCAACCTTATTCCTTCCAAGGAGTCCAGAAGAAACAGGTCATCCGGAAGCGTCCCTACCAAGTTGTTGTCTTTCAGGACCACATTCCGTATTCTTTGATCCTCATAACATATCACGTGATTGTGAATGGGTGCCGTTGAGAACCATTCACACTCGGAATGCTGATATGACAACCATGGTTCAGATGTGATGTTGACTTCAATCGTTTCCTTGCTTTTGAAACCTCCCCTTGCTTGAATACCACCCATACTGTTGCTCTGGCCACGCAACAGTTGCCGTCCTCCCAATGGCGGCGGGTGCGTGGGTGCCGACGAGGGCTTGGGGCTCGTGAATCGTTCCTTGGACTTGTAGGCATCCGTCAGGATTGTCACTGTGCCACCTCCTTGATTGGTCCACTCGGGACCTCCCATGGCATAGTAGAATTGTGCCATGACAAATCGTTGGCACAGTCTTTCTTCGGAATAGTTGGCGATAAAAGGATCTTGTTTCATCCATCGGTACGCTTTGGACGTTGAACACGTTCCGTTGTAGTTGTCCTGCGTCAGGACGTGGAGGGTGGTGTTGGACGTCGGTGGAAAGGGCAAATCCCACTGCCATGGTTGGTTGGGATCGTCTTCGTTGGACATATCCATCACAGCAGTTGCATTCTTTGCATTCTTTTCCGGCATAGTACTATTCCCACTGTTGGAAAGAAGTATAGTGAGCCCCGCCGCTGCCACAACGATACAGCAGAGAGCTACGAGCAATGAAATGTGTAACGAAGAATCCTTGCGTCGATGGTGATGGCGTCTGGTCCTCGAATGGTCGGATTCGTCCATAGGCTCGGCTCGTTCCATATTGGCAGGGAGCTCGGCCACGGGATTGGCTTGCACCAATCCTGCCTCTGCGTAAACGTCCGCCCATCGAACTGTCCCATTGCGGTTGACATTGGCAATAGCTAGACCGTCATCTTCGTCTTCGTCGTCATTTTCCGAAAAGCCGTCACTGCTGGTTACGCTACCCCTCCAGGTAGGGTGGGTACTGTAGGCTCCCGGAGTGAGACTGCTAGCGACTGAGCTTCGTTGGGTAGATGTCCTCGTGGAATTGTTGTCCATGTTATGGGACGAGGAGCTGCTGTCCATCAGGGAGCGGGACGTAGTTTCTGTCGCAAGGGTCTTGGTGTCCTCTTTGTCGTCGTCGTCCAGTCCGGAAGATGCCACGGCGCCTACAATTGTAGCCTCTGCTCGGTGCATGGCTTCCACGTCCTTTTCGCTGGCAGCACCAACAGCTACCTCTTCTGTGCTACATGTCCGAGACTCGTGAAGGCTGTCACCATCAATGATCCTGCTTGCTGTGCTGCTAAGGGCTTCTGGATCGACTTCCCGTCCTGGGGCACCACGCGGCTCCCGCGGCTGCCTCCCCTGCTCTTCGTCTCCTTCTCGATCGCTGCCACTGCCACTGCTGCTACCGTTATCCGGTGATGTAAGGCGCAGAATGGCCATCTTGCGGGCCAACAGCTCTTGTTCTGATTCCTGTTCAGTGCGGGCGTTATCATCATCAGCTACCCCATTATCGTCAATGCCGCCGTAAGCTCCCTCATTGCTACCCTGATGATACCCACCATCACGTGTTTCCTCGTGCCTCTCGTCGTCTTCGTTCATGATGCAACAATACAGCAACTGTTGTTCTCTCAGAGTGAACCTGATGGCTTAGCTAGCTATTAGAGAGGGAGAGAATGGAGACGTAAGTCAATCGCAGCAACGGGAAAAGCTACCTGTGCTGCTGTACTGTAGAAGATGATAATAATAATGAGCCAGTCGGTAAGCCTAGTTCGATACCCCCTTATCTAGCTAGTGCTACTGTAGCTAGCTCGATTCTGACTCTTTCAATGCGGTTCTGCAACACACTTTATTAATGTTAGCGCGATCTGTTCGCACAGGACGACACATGCAGCTGTGGACCACATTCTTCCAAGCAGAGCTCAGCAGTGCCATCGCGCGGGTGATACGGTGATACAATGTCATGTAGAGGTGTGTCAGGAAGCTGGTACCAGGTACTCCGGAGTAGCTGGTACAGTAGTAGCTAGTCCAATACCTTGTAGGGGTGTAGGCCCCGGTGGACCGGCGGCACTGGTCCGAAATTGTACTAGCTGGACCAGTACTGAATAAGGAATTAACTAATGGCCGTAATCCGGACCGCACAAAACAGCGAGAGTAATGATCAGGAAAGAACCCATGTCGGTTTTGACCATTGGCTTAAATCCCAACCGGAAGGTGAACAAAAGCGACAAGCGCGGTGATTAATGGTCATGAACACTAGCTTCCCTTCCGGATCCCTGTTTCAATAATAAGGTACTAGTAACAGGAAATTTCAATAAGCGACAAGAAACGAGGCAGGCCATGCGGTGAAACTTCCCTGGCACACATTGTAAATATTACCAACCTCTACTCGGAGGAGATTTTTAAATTTTTATTTTTGGTGGGGAGAGGAGTAGTTGGCCTGTTACTAATACTATGTACTAGTACAACATAAGTAGCTGGTAAAGTAAGTAGTGTAAAGTTCAGTGTTCTGTGTACCGGTACTATTTTAAATATTATAATATTATATGTGTTCTTGATTTCTGGGTTTCCGAAATTCGTGATGTTACTGAATTAAATCCTCTATTCTCCAGACTAGACGTTTCCGACCACTCGCCAAGTAAAAGCATGAATGTTATTAATATGTATACTACGGATTCGGGAAGAACTGTCCTTTCCCAGTGCTGAAGCGGATTTCCCACCCTCTGAAGGAGATTTTCCTTCCCGGTACATAGGGTGTGTAGGTTGTACGTGAGGCGAAATCCGAACTGGTGGTCAAAAATGGTTGACAGCTAACGCTATCCTTAAACGGAGAACGTCTCTTAAGTGGAAATTTGCTTCTGGACCTCGGAAATCCACTTCCGAGGGTGGGAAATCGGCTTGGGAGCAAGGAAAAGGACAATTCAATCCGAATCCGTAGTAATAGCCGAACCATCAAGTTGCCTCCTATTTCAATAAAACTTGTTGTGCTCTTCTGCTTACAGTACAGTATCCGGTACCGTAAAGGGCTTTTCTCCAATGAAGCTGGATCTGCAAATATTCTGCCACCCACAGCTCAGTGAGTATAAGAACTACAAGACTAGCTAGCTAGTAAAGCTGCTAGTAATAACGTGATTAAAAGCAATTCTCGAGTATTATTTATTTTTTTTGGAATGCGTACATGTAAGTACTCGGAGTACTAGCTACTAATAGCTAGACTAGCTAGTAGATCATAAACTGGCAGGCAATAGCCTACAACCCACTTAGTCACCTACTAGCTATCTAGTAGGCTAAGTGAGGGCCTCCAATATAGGTCCCCATCGGATCATGGCGACCAACACAAACACAAGCTCAATACTACCAGCTGGAATCTACCATCAGCCATCAGCTATTATGCCACTGCTTTCTGCTTCTCGAGAGAAGCTCAAGAGCTTCTCAAGAAGGAGTTCAATCACTGGACTCCGATTCAGGTTGCATCTTCCCTCCAAAATGATACCAGTATCATCTGGCTTCCACCCTTGGCTACAGTGTGAATCCACCAAAAATCCCTCACAAGAGCACTGTCCATTGGCTACCAATGCAGTGTCCTTTCAATTTCAACGTGTAGTGGTCTTCCCACCATAATCGATGGTATGTACGGTACCTTGCTTCTTCCTACTAGATATCAACACGACTGCAAAAACCATGCCGGCCACAACCAAAAGCAACTCCTGACCAAGTTCGAGTTCCAAACACGGCTGTTGGAGAAACTCATTGGAGTTGAGTCAACACATACATAGCACAGGAATTCATCCGCCCACCCCAGGCAAACGAGAAAGTCAATGTTTCACACGGGCATGACCTTGGCAAGGCAGCTGTACCACCAATTATTGGACTAGCCGAAGAAGTCCACTATTCACAACAACATCACTTGATACGGGATGAATGGAGAGTGACAGTCCGCGCTATCTCTACTACATGTACTAGAGTACGTACTTGTACCTCTACCCAGTAGCTAGCATTGGAATTCCACACCGCCAGAAGACAAAGGGTATCTTTTTACTTTTGGCTGGCTTAATTTGCCTTCTGTTTGAAGTGTGAGAGGTTCTTCGAATCTCAGTTTCAGCCAGACGGAGCTTCTTCGAACGACGAATCTTTTAAAAATGGATCCTGTTGGATCTTTTGGATCTTCTTTTACGGCTGGTTTGATCGTTCTGGTTGTTCTGCTGGTTCAGCAGGCAGTTGGCCAGTTCGATCAGTTGGCCAGTTCGATCGATAGCTTGGTCGATAATAGCTACCTTTGATGTGTTTGTCATAAAATAGATCGAAAGAGAAAGAAAAGCAAAGCAAACCTAAACCAAAGATAGTAAGAGACGATGGATTTGAAGTTGAAAGATAAACTCGTGGTGGTGACCGGCAGCACTGGCGATGGCATTGGCAAGCACATTGCCGAAGAGTTGTTCCGACAAGGAGCGTACGTGGTGATTAATGGTCGCAGCCAAGGCTCGGTGGACAAGACAATCGCCGACATTACCAAGAGCAACGCAAGTGTGGCAGAAGACGCCTCTACCAAATTGATTGGAGTTCCGGGAGATGTCTCGAGTGAAGAAGGCTCTAACAAGTTTATTGCCGCTCTGGAGGAAGTGGAAACCAAAATTGGCACCAAACTCTACGGACTGGTCAATAATGTGGGAATCTTTGAAGCCAAGGAATTTACCGAGATTGCCGATGACAAATGGATCGAGTATTATCAAACCAACACGATGAGTGGAGTTCGATTGAGTCGTCACTTTTTGCCACTCATGAAAGAACGCAATGAAGGACGCATTCTTTTCATTAGTTCCGAATGTGGACTGCGACCGTTGCCGCACATGTTACCCTACGGTGTCAGCAAGACATCGCAAATTGCGTTAGCGCGTGGATTGGCCGAAATGACCAAGGGAACCGCCGTCACGGTCAACTCCATCTTGCCTGGACCCACCATGACGGGAGGGGTGCGCAAGTACATGCAAGAATTTGCCGAAATGCACAAGATTGCTTCCATGGAAGAAGCCGTGGCGACGTACTTTAAAGATGCCGAACCCACATCGTTGCTCCAACGATTCTTGGATCCCAATGAAGTTGCTGCCGTTACCGTCTTTACGCTGTCACCCTTGGCGGCGGGAGTCAATGGAGCCTGTCAAATGGTTGATGGTGGAGTTGTGCGGCATATCTAAGAACATGTTTGTATGAAACCCGAAGATTTTTCAATAATCGCGACGATAAGTTTTTGTAGAACAAAGTGAATAACACGAGAAGCACAAAGTGGTGAACAGGAATACGCACGTAATGACTAGAATAAAATAAATATGATGAACAGGAACATGATTAGATTCTAGGACCGCAGTGGGTAGCCACAAACGCTCAAGTTACGTGTTTTTTCAAGCTCTTCTTGTGATGCAGAAGCAGTTCTTTCATGTCAAAGTTGGGATTGAGCCATGCCATGTGAATGGGCGTTCGAAGTTCTGCTGCTGCTTCGTCTTCTTCTTCTGCTTCTTGTACAGCTTTGCCATCAGTTTGGTCACAGTCGTAGTAAAAGATCCTATTGGTTTGTGTACCTTCATTGACAAATCCCATTCGTTCGTAGAATTGGACGTTTCTGGCATTGGTAGACAGCGTGTACAGTTCCACTCGAGCAATATGAGTGGGTATCCGATGAAAAAAGTCTTGGAATAGCTTGCGACCAATCCCTTGCCCTTGTACAGAGGGGAGCACCGCAATGGATACATCGGTGAGCAAGTGTTGAAAGGCAATCGGGGATGTTGGATTCAAGGCATGCATATCTCCCACAATGCGTTGTTGTTTCGTCTTGCAATCATGTTCATCTTCGTTGTCATCTTCTTCGACCGGTAGTTCCGCCACTAAAATGATACCCGACTGCAGACAGGGGAGAAGGAATCCTTCCACAATGAATTCGAGTGTGATTTCTTGTGGTTGTCGAACCAGACCTTGCGGATCCACGGCGGCCAGTTGATGCAAGTACAGTAGATCACTGGCATCGTCTGCTCGGGCTGGACGTATCAGGACGCTTGGTTTTGTCGTCATTATTGTGGTTGCAAGTTCCTCAATGATTGGTTTGGAGGAAGCAGATCTGAACCAGAGAAAAGCTGTGCTGCTGCATGTGTTTTTGCGTCGTGAAGCAAAGATCTTTTGCGTTCTTTTTTGGTAACCAGCAAAGCTAGCAAGAGACCTGTGCCTTGGATCAACTCCATCTCCTATGCAATCAGCAACGGTTAAAAAAATGCTTTAGTGTGGGTACGTCGGTGCGTACCTGTACCGGCACGGTACCGGTATGCTCATAATTCACCGCTCCTACTGGTGTACTCAGTACTGCTTACGATCACTGGATACCGGTACGACAGGTGAAACTTGAGTATGGTACTCGTGGTCCTTAAGACTCAAATTGATCCAGCCAATCTGTGAACAGCTAGAATACAATCAACTTTTCTAATAATCCTATTAATTAATATTCACTTGGTTCACGTTGGGATTTATTACAGTGGTTATGCACGGAAGTCACGTCTTGTTGCGGAAGGGTCACCACAAGAAAGTCTACTACAACCACTATACTGAGCGCGCCACAGGTTTCACATTCGGAGTTCGTAGCATGCTGGGACTTCATCCAACCACGAACACCAAGCCAGCTGGCTAGCAGGACTACATACATACATGTAGATCTACAGTGGTAAAACTCCAAGCAAAGCTGCGTCAGCTCCAGCGTCTTCATCTTTCACCGGCCTTCCAGCCCCCGGAAACACTCAAAAACCGTGGAGGGGAAGTTGTTGTGGCTACTGACTGTATGTATCACAACCAAAAAACTGATTTTTTATTGTGTAGACGAGATGAACCCGTGCCAAGAAACCAACCAGAAAAAGAGCCCCTCGTCGGCAGCTCCTTCTGTTGATGACAGGATCAATATTGATTGCCTCCCACAGCGCGAGAGAAAGGGACAAGATGGCCTCATGAGTCTCAAGGAGCAACATACCGGTATTGACAAACAAGCAACCCAAAAGGATGAGAAAGGCCAACCGTCCAAGACCGAGTCGCCACTTCTGGGTGATAATGTCAAACGAGAAATTCCAAAGGAAGGCCAGCATTCCGACAAGGACATGGAAAATCAAACAGAGTCGACACCAGGTTCTCCTCCTGTCATGGCAACAAAGAACCACGGAATTCAAAGCGTTATCTTTGATGTTACTGACGACATTCAAGCTATGCCGTCTCCAAACCTCAGGCATCCGAATCCAGTACTAGTACCCGGTGCCTTTCATGTCAATGGCGCTTCTTCTACTACCGGTACAACCAGTAGGCCACAACCAGGAGGAGAGACTCTTCCTGCAACCATCGAAACGGCTTCTGCCAATGCGGTCGTGGACAGCATTACTAATAATGATAATAACGACCTGGCAGTGGCCAACTTGGTGGTAGAAGAGGATCTACAGCCAGCATTTCCCGAAGATCTTGATGCTGCTGCTAGAATGAGACAAGAAAGCAACAATAATATCAAAAAGTATGGTTGTCTGGGAGCAATTTTCCTCATTGTCATTCTCATAATTGTTGTTGTTGTTGTGGTGGTGGTTTCTGTGAGAGGAAACGAACCAATGGACTCTGCACTCATGCCATCACTGCCACCAACAAGCCCTCCTACCCCAGCTCCAACAACTCTTCAGGGCTCTTGGCTGGCTTTGCTGCCAGATGAGAGTGTTCATGCTATAACAGATGACCCTGAATCACCCCAATCCAAGGCATGGCAATGGCTCCTCCAAGACTATGACTTGCTTCCTTACTACAATCATGCTCGAGTTGTCCAAAAGTTTGCCCTTGCCACTTTGTATTATGCAACAGAAGGTTCAAACTGGGCTATACAAACAAACTGGCTTAATCGCAGCGTTCATGAATGCAACTGGTACAACAGTCCAGATTATGCATTGATGAATACACTTTCGAAACTGTATCCTGGGTATCTCAGCGGGTTCTTTCCGTCTACAGAGCAACTACCAAAGCCATGTGACGACCATGGCCTCTATCAGCATCTTTGGCTTGATCAGAACAATTTGGCAGGTTTCTTGCCCACAGAGATCTATCTACTTTCAACCCTCAAGACACTTTCCCTTGGATACAATCAGATTGGGGGAACCATCTCTAGTCACATTGGCCAGCTCAGATCTTTGGAAGGACTCCACATCACGACGCTTCAAGATGCTGGAAACATCCCTTCCGAAATTGGTTTATTAACCACATTGAGACACATTGGACTTCGGGATAATAACCACCAGGGGCGTATTCCAACTGAGCTCTGGCTACTCACAAACTTGAATCATCTATTGATGGGGCTCAATCCAGACTTGCAAGGCAGCATTCCAGTAGAAGTTGGAAACTTGTCCAACCTTACTTGGCTTGGTTTAGGGGGTGGTTCTCTCACTGGTATGTAGATATTCTGTGTGAAGTCTGCAGCAATACCAGGTCCTCTGTTTTTTCGTGCTCTTCCTCACCTCAATTCATGGTCCGCTATGCCTGTGCTTCAGGGTCCATCCCTACAGAGATTGGGAAAGCAACTTCTCTTGTATGGCTAATCTTGTATGAAAACAGATTGTCAGGAAGTCTTCCCAGTGAGTTGATGCAGCTTCCAAAGCTACGGATGCTAACGCTTTTTGAAAACTCTTTCCAAGGCACAATCCCTACAGAGTTGGGTCAAATATCCAGTCTGGCTCTGTTAACCATGAGGGATAACCACCTCACTGGTACAGTGCCAAGCGAACTGGGACTCCTTACTGGACTTGCCATCACTCTCAACCTACGGAGTAACCAACTCTCAGGAACCATTCCTTCAGAGCTTGGGCTCTTCTCAGGGCTTGCAGAGCTAGAACTCAGAGACAACCATTTCACCGGCCAGATTCCCAGTGAATTTGGTCAGCTGAAGTCCATGGGCCACCTGACGTTTGCCGGAAATGATCTCTCTGGGACCTTGCCGGAAGAGCTTGGAGCTCTACAACAGTCCCTTCATACGTTGAGGATGGAGGACAACCCGCAGCTTTCTGGCACAATCCCCATTGGTATCTGCAGCTTCAACAATAGTTGCATCTCCAATGCTATCGATACATGTGAGGGTCCCTTTGGGTTGTCTTTTGACTGTTCTGGCTTGCTTTGTGGCTGTGGCTGCATTTGTGATGAGAGATGATGATGGGAATGAGGGGGGCATGCACCAGCTGTCATAGATTAGATTTTATGATTATGTTTGCACACTACTAGCTAGCTTTAAATAGTAAACTAAAAGGGATGCCGTACACAAGACATCGACAGTGTTCGAGTCAAGGCCATTGCAGCTACGGTACCTACTGTTGTCAAGATCAAGTCAACAAAAGTTCATTCGAGGAGACGATGCCCGTATTTATCTGCCCGCATCATGCCAAAACACATTCCACGTACGCCATGCTTCATTTCTGGAAGCTAACTTGAAGAACGGGTAGGTACCCTACCACACATAAGTAAAATTGCATGCTGGGACGGGAGATAAACATAAAAATAACTATTATTACAAAGTAGCTAATTTCCCTACTCTACTCCCCCCTATTTTATTACACGGTATGGCCGGATCATACGGCCCCGTTTTGCTTCTAACACGAAAAAGGGCAGAGGCAATAATAACGAAACTGTTTCAAGAGAAACTATGACGAACGATGCGCATGGGCTGGGCGTTTGGTGGTTCCTTGCGTTGAGGTTCAGCCTGATGGTACCAAGTGGATTTACCGTGGAGAGTTCACAATCTGTCGTGACCGTGGAAGAATCTAGCAGACCGAAATTCGACCATGTAACGCCTCGTTTCTCACGGCCACTTGTGCTCGCCTTTCTATCGAACCAAAACACTGTTCTTGCAAAAAAGACCAACCATGGCCGGTACGGACAATGCCCTAGGAGGCAGCAAAGTCCTCAAGTTGGCGGACTTTGTCGACCATCAAGATGGCCCGTTTGAATGGAAGAACGTGATCAAGACTGTTCGAGATCTTGTCACTTGTATCGTCACGATACTGGAGGAGGACAACCCCGAAAATGATATTGTAAGGCGTGGTTTGATTGTCTTGTGCTTTATCGGAGTGTCCGCCGAAGAAGGTTTTGCCACACTCCAAGATGCCAGCGCCACCGCGAACGCGATTGTCAAGGTACTGCGAGAATTCGCCGACAATGCCGAAATCCAGTCCTTGGGATTGGATGCACTCATCTTCTTGTCGGAGCATCATGGCCAAACGATTGCAAGTACCATCGGTGGGATTCATGCGGTGATTGTCGACGCCATCAAGTCACACGCAACCAACACGAATGTTGCCATTTCGGGGATTCGTTTGCTCGGGTTCCTGTGCCAACGCAAAGCCCATGTCATAGAACTCATTCAGGCAGAGGGAATGACGTCGATTGCTTTGGCCCTGGAGCATCACCAGCATCACCAGGATATTGCATTTCGGGGCTGCAAAATGATGGCCTACATGGCGTACTTTTCTCAAGCCCGAAGGGTCGAAGTCATTCCTGCGATATTAAAGACAATGCAACAGCATGAGCACAATGTCGATGTTACCACATGGGGCTGCGCGACATTCGTCAATCTCGCTCTGTCTCCTTCGTGTCAACATGGCATCGTCGAGGCGGGAGGGATCCTTGTCGTTTGCAAGGCTCTGGAAACGAATAGGAACGATCAGTCCCTCCAGACGTTTGCGATCCAGGCACTGCATAACCTGGTTATTAATGGGGTTTCCAACATGGGGTTGGTGCAAGCTTGGGACAATGTCGGCAATGTGTTGACTTCCCTGGATGCTTCAAGGGACAACTTGGAAATGCAGCGGGTGGGTGTCAATATTTTGCACGTCTTGACGACTCGTGTCGAGAAGATCAAGGAATCACGGGAACGCAATGCCATGGTTCGAGCTCTTCAAAGAGCCATTCGTATCTGTCCCGATGATCCGAACGTTCGAGAGCGAGGGCAGGAAGCACTCATTCTTCTGGGTGTTCCCTTGCAAAGCTCTCTGCAGAAAGTGATTGGACGCATGATGCGCTTGTAGGGTCGCGGGACTTTGGAAGCACATGACGGGTAACATACCACTAAGAGAATTGTTTCAGGACTGTATGCGCATGCGGAGGGACCCATTTGGGCTGGATCGTCCACGTCGATGCGTGCACGTCGTTTCCTTTGGCAAGCTTTCCTCGCTGACCAATAAATTATTATTGTTAATCGTTGTACCGGTACTAGCTAGCTACGTTTACGGTAGCTAGTATAGCTGAATGCGTGGAAACCAACCAATCATGCATTCTACGGAGGCACAGCAGACAGCACATGCGATGGACGGCACCCATGGAAGCATCCATGGCCTTTCACAAAAACTCAAGTCCATGGGATGCCGTCGGCCATTGGCAACAATGAGGGCACGACGAGGAGAACGAAGACCAACTTGGATATTTTTGATACATATACTATTAGTTGCCGTCTTGAAGGCAAATGGATTTCAAACAAGTCCTAAAACTTACCACACGTACCGTGCGAATCAAATTGAATCTAGGGAATGGCACCATCCAGGCGATCGTATTGCTTTGCATGCCAAAAGGGGAGCACCCTCAAGGACTGCGGAAATAGAAGATCAGCGCAAGAAAGCAATCCGCTTGAGACTCAAAATGACAAAGGAAGAGATCGATAGCCTCATTCAGAGAGAGCCTACCAGGTTGCTGAGACTGGCGGAAGAAAACACTGCGCAAACAACGGACTGGATCCAGGAATATCTAGATATTAATGACAAGACACTCAAGAAGATTGTCATTGCATGTCCGTCCATCTTGGGCTATCGTATCACAACACTAGAGGGGAAAATGAAATACTACCAAGAAACCCTTGGCTGGAGTATCAAGGACCTCACAAAAGTCATGGCCATGCCCACCATTCCCATTATGACTTATTCAATTGAAGAAAACATTGAGCCAAAACTACAGTGGTTTAGAAATACATTCAATGCTACGATTGATGACATTTCCAAGGTCTTTATGAAGAACCCCGTCGTTCTTCATGCTAGCCAGAATGACATGGGTGAAAGACTAGAATTCCTCCAGGACCAGTTGGCACTCAATTCAACCGAAGCAAAATGGAAATTGGTTTGTACATCTCCAGGAATCTTGGTTCTCACCAAGGACCTATTGGAGAAGAAGATATTGTGGTTCCAATCATCTTCTCTTGGCCTCACAAAAAGCCAGGCAGCCAATGTGATCAGAAAGCAACCCAAATTGCTCACCATGAGCATCAAAAGCAATTTGGAGCCTACAGTGAAATGGCTTAACCATCGCTTTGGTCAGACTGAAACCAAAAAACTGGTTACAGTCCAACCATCCATTCTTGGATTTAGCATACACAGCAAACTTGAGCCACAGGCGGACTATATCCAAGGAACATTCGGACTCAATGAGACCGAGCTCTCAAATATGGTGTACAAATATCCTGCAATACTGGGCTATAAACAAACCAGCATGGGGGAAAAGATACAGTTTTACACAACATGTGTTGGATCAAGACCTGAGACACTTGAATTTATCAGCAGAAATCCACGTTTACTGAGTGCTAGCCTTGATAATCGGCTGATTCCAAGGTGGGAACAAGTATTGGAGTTTGCGCTGCCAGAACGTGGGTTCACAGTGCCAATAAGCTCCCTTGCATCACTCACCAATCCAAAATGGGAGAAATACTTGGAAAAGAGAAAAGGCTGAAACCAAAGAATTCCAAGGCGGGAACAATTATTTCATGGAATTGGACTTTCCAAAACATGAATTCAGATTCAGGAATGTTATCCGCGAGCTCAAGGAGAATATATTTGGAAGGAAGCCAATGTAGTATGCAGGGAGAAGAAGTGGACGACAGAATCCACTGTGAAAGTTTTTTGATTGAATCATGCAGCTAGCTAGTTGATAGAAAGATGACCATCTTGTTGGATGTGGCTATTGCTGTTTGCTTCATTCCATAGCTAGCTAGATATCAGTACCTCGATCATTTCCAAGCATTTCAAAACTGTACTAAGCTGTTAACCCTGCCATTCACGGTTACTGGCATCAGGGAGCACCACGGCTATCTGTGGCTTGTATTGTACTTCCCTCTCGTCCACTCTGTTGCTAATATATGGAGCTGCAGCACAGAGTTACAGTTTTTTTGTTGTTGAGTATGTAGGGAGGATATCTACCGAAGCCAGTGAGGGCCAGGCTTCGGCAGGGGCAGGCTTGGGCAAATAATTGGCTGAATCCAGGCTCGGGGAATTATGTTGAGGACCAACACGGCCGCGGGGGCCAAAGGGCTTGCTTTCCCGTTACCTGCAATCATTCTGCTTCTGCGCTTCTGCTTGCTAATCTACTATTGGTTTCACAGCTTCCGCTGGCTTCTTTGGAATAGACAAGGATAGTTTAATTAATTAAGCTCGGTGGCAGTGCAGTGCGTTAATTAATTGTTCATTATCGAAGGGGCAATCGAAAAGAAACAATCCCACAATCCCTGACTTGATGCTGCCTAAATCTCTCAAGCTTTTTCAAGTGACCAGTGCGGAGGGGTCAGTTGAATTTGGTGCCATAATTTGGTGCCGGTGCAGTTCTCCTGCACCGTCCTCGCACCGCACTGCACCAAAATTAGGGGCACTTCAACTAGCGTAACTAGAGTAACTGACTAGCGTAACTAGCGTAACTAGCGTATGGTAACTGACGTAACTGGCGTGCAACTGATGTAACTGGCGTAGAACATTGGAGGACGACTAACGTGGTCGTCATTTCAACTAGCTTTGTATTGTAAACAACTCTATAGAGACAACAGAGCAACGCAACACTGTTTAAATGATTACATTAGTTTTCAAGCTTTTCAGCACTTAATCACTGCAGTGCACCTGCCTCTTTTCCAACAGCTGAGCTCTGTGAGATTCATCCAAGTCAGTCAAACAAGATGATGATCCAAGTCAGTCAAACAAGATGGTATTGCTTCTTTGAATCAAGCTCTAGAGCAATACAATTAATTTGGTGTTAGTAGAATTTTAATGATTACTCTGTAGTAGATAAAACCTACTTGTAACTCAGTCATTGATAGCTAGCTAGCTAGTAGCTATAGATCAACAGCAGCAGCAGCAGCAGCAGCAGCAGCAGCAGCAGCACCAGCAGCACCAGCACCAGCACCAGCACAGCAGCACCAGCAGCACCAGCAGCACCAGCATGTAGTATTGGTACATGAGTCCTCAGTCAACATGCCATGGAGATTCTTAATATCAAGGCTTTTAAATTTTTACTTTTAACATTTTTACCTAAAAGTAAAATTTCATTTTTGTACAGGCTGGTTTCTCTGCGTC
This sequence comes from Seminavis robusta, assembly GCA_903772945.1. NCBI lineage: Eukaryota > Bacillariophyta > Bacillariophyceae > Naviculales > Naviculaceae > Seminavis > Seminavis robusta. Next base: position 142,222 of record CAICTM010000032.1, read on the forward strand.
TCCCACAAAAAACACACTTGGTACATTTGCTTTAAGTCTTTGAGTCTCTCACTGGTTAAATAATTGGCTACTCATTAAATACTTAAGAACACTAGGTTCTTCTAAGGACTTAACAACTTCAACTGACGTGGAAGGTGCCATTCTTCTTTAGGAGCACTGCACCAAGGAAATGGCACCAAATTCACGCGACTCGTGCGGAGAGCTGTTGAACTGGCAGCCACCGACAACTTGATCGAGTGACAGTCTTAACTCAGTCTTCGTGCATGTTTTCGCCCTCCAACCCAGTAGTCTACATGTATTACGCCTTCAAATCAAGTCCCCTGCATTGAGCTGAACAGCTGAACCAAAGCACCTGTTATTTCCACAATTACGGTACTGTATCGTTATTACCACTGAGCTTCTTGGATTAGACTACTATACCGTCGTAGTGATACCATGGTATTAGAGGATACTACCGCTGGGGTCGGTGGCAGTGGCATTGGTGTGCCTGCGTTGAAAGAGAGAAAGGAGACCGAGATGGTGGCCAACACGGACATGATCCGCCAGGCCGAAAAAGACCTCATGACGCAAAAGCTGGAGTCTTTTCAGCATCACGTCAGGGGCGAGGAAGTTCAGACTGAAACAGTCCACTTGAGAATGGCCGTGTTGCGAAACACTGGTGTCCTTGAGGACGATGATGATGAGAATGACGATGATAGACTCCAGAAGGAGGACAAGATTTTGGCGCTGGAAGAAACCACAAAAGCAGTGCCTCCTCTGACCTCACAACAATCACGAGCTACCGGTACAACCGCCCAAAGGAGACTGCAAATTCTCATGGATACAGGAGTCATTGAGGAGACGGAATGCAGTGGCACGGATAATAGGATCGTCCACAAGTCGGATGCTATGGACAAACTGGAGAAAAACGTGGCAATCAATAACGTACCCGTAGGCGCAGCTGTCACCGAACAGATACTACCGCGAGCCAAAACTGATAGTAGATTACACAGTGGTTCTCACGACGACAGCGGCGGCGGCGACTCGGAAAACCCCGACAAGAATCTCCGTGACTGTGCCCCTCCTCCTACCCAGCTGGCACAAGGATCCCAAATACTCAGGACCGAGGGAGTGCCAGGCGCTTACTACCATGCGCCTTCCTGGAGACAAGATGATAGTGTGCGAGCTTCTCTGAATGATGCCTCCCTTGTCTTTGGCATAGATCAGGACGATCAAGGCAACACGCGAACTAATGAAGAAGGCTTGGCCGAGGCAAGTCCCGTATGTATATCTACGGAATTTGCAGAACCCATTGATGTTTCAGAGCATCGTGCGGCCCGGCAGCAACGATATCAGAAAGATTTATCCAGGACAGTCAAGTTTGTACTCGTTGGAGTTGTTGTATTAATTCTGATTGGAATTGGGCTTGCTGTGGGGCTGGCCCTCAGAGATTCCTCTTCTACCGAAAGGGACAGCACGAAACAACATGTGAAAGACACGAACGGGACCATGGCACCTACCCAAGTGGACACTTCTTGGCACTGGGATCTGCCATTCACAATTCCCAACACCACCTTGCACTTTCTTCACCGTGACGTGGATGCCGCTGTACAGACTCCTCTGTACCAAGCCTATCAGTGGATGAAAGAAGATCCCTACATTGACACATACTCGGACGCAAGGCTTCTCCAACGGTTTGTGATGGCTCTCTTTTACTATTCTACAATTGGGGAATCTTGGACAGAACAAGGAGGGGGCACTGCAACGGTCCTTGCAGATGTAATTACCACCCTGGAGCTGTCTGCTGCAGGGGTTCCAGCAAGAGAAGCTAGGAATTCAGGACAGTTACCAGACAATGGGGACGATCAAAGTGATCCCAAGCCCGAACAGAGTTCTTCCCAGTGTTGTGCCATAGGATCCAAACCATCCAGACGCCATGAGTTTGCAAAGGTGAACATTACCATGGATCAATGGTTATCCTATGAGCATTCTGAGTGCAACTGGTTCTTCACATCACCTTTGCGATACCCTACAGTCTGCAATCAAAAAGATCAACTCCAGTTCTTTGATTTGATGCACAACAACTTGATGGGGAGACTGCCTGAGGAGATTTCTTTGTTGTCTTCCTTGGAGGTACTCAATGTTGGACGCAACAAGATCCATGGGCCCATCCTGACTCAAATAGGAAACCTGAAGAAGTTGAGAGAATTTCATTTGGTGACCAATGACTTTATTGGTTCCATACCTTCTGAGATTGGCTTGCTGTCTGGCACTTTGGAAATTGTTTCTGTCATTGACAATGACCTGTCTGGATCTCTTCCGCCTGAGTTCTGGGCTCTTTCTCACATGAAAGAACTCAAGATTGATAAAAATGGCTTGTCAGGGACTTTCCCCTCCGACATTGGCTTCCGGATGCCACACTTGCTGTTGTTTATGGTTGCCCGAAATCGCTTTACTGGCACATTACCTACATCCATCGGTCAAGCCACAGATCTGTTTCGATTGGGCATACAATACAATGAAATCACGGGGGCTGTACCATCGGAGCTGGGACTGTTGGTCAACATTACAACAGTGCATGCCAGTGGCAATCTGTTCTCGGGAACGCTTCCATCCGAGATAGGCTTGTGGACCAACCTTGTGGACCTTCGCATTGACCAGAATCCAGGCATCACTGGCCCTGTGCCCCCAGAGCTCTGGAATTTGAATGAAACCCTCCATATCTTGCAACTCCATGGCACTGGTGTCACAGGGACTATTCCAGAGGAGATTTGTGGAAGTTTTGGTTATTTTTCTTTTGACTGTTCGACATCTTTGTGCGGTTGTGACTGCCCTTGCCAGTAAAGAAGCTACTGGTGATGCATACAAAAGAGGGGGGGGCGTGTGAATGTGAATATCCCCCCTTCGAATCGTAGAGATCACCTTTTCCACAAGTAGTATCCATTATGGCTACATTTATTAAAGAGGGTGTATCTGATATCCTGACGGAATACTGGGCCAGGGACCCAAACAGTCATGACGTTTCAGCACATCTAACGATATACACCGGTAGAGTGGAGTCGAAAACCACAGCAAAGCGTCGAAACTTCCACGGTCATGTACACGGGACGATTCAATAGGTCATCCATGCATGCTTCGATTCGAAAGATGTGGTCCTCACCGATTGCTCGTTTGGATAATACGTGTACGTCTGTAGCTAGGTACACTATTTAATAGGTACCGGTTACCCAAGAACAACTTTTGAGCGCGTCTTTGTCAAGTTTTGGGCCCTTGAAAACGACAGACTGTGAGGCATCGAGTGCATGGCTTGCTGGCAAGATGGCAGCAGTCGCAGATTTCCACGGTCCATGCTGAGAACAGTTTGGAGTGCAGTGGATGGATCTGACTGCATGTCTTTCTGCCCGTCTGCCCGCTTTCATACCGTAGAAAAAGTCTTAAGAAATAGATAGTCACAAAAATGAAGACTGTGACTTTATGTTTAATGAACGAAAGCACGTGGCTAGGATCCAATGTCCAGTCACCTGCGGTAATTATGGCATGCGAAGTTAGTTTGCGAATACTGGTTAGTTCCTGAGTCATCTGCCTCGAACGATTAGCTACCGGTACCGGTATGACCACCCCTCTAAAAGAGCTCTTCACTTTGTAAACACTGCAGATCGATCTCACAATTCTTCTTTTCTCACCACGCTAGTTACTTTCACCGTAGCTATTAACAGCTAGCAACCAACACCATGACGAGCAATACTACAACTACATCGACAAGTAGTACGAGAACTAAGGACGGCGACTGTCGACAGAGCCAATTGGCGGCCGACTTGAAAGCCAAAGGCCGTCAATGTTTCGCCGCAGGAAAGTACGATGAAGCGCTCAAGCAGTACAATCGAGCCCTGACCGTGATCAAGGCATCGACGACGAATGAATCGAGCGCCTTGGTGGCCGATTTGCACGGCGACATGGCGGCGTGTCACGAACACCAAGGCGATACCCCCAAAGCCGTGGAACTGCTCAAGAAACGCATTGCACTGGAAACCAAGCTGTTTGGCAACGAATCGTTGGAAGTGGCGCAGACGCATCAACGCATTGGAGACTTGTTACGGAACAGTGGCAAGTATCCCGCGGCCATTTCGCGGCTCAAGAGTGCCCTTCAGATTCTTACGACGATGGAATCCTCCAACCCGGTGCAAATAGCGCAAGTGGACTATCGTTTGGGAGTGTGCTACCAAAATTTGCCGGATGACAATCAAAACGTGACGCTCTTTCACTTGACGCGTGCCATGGACACGCTCGAACATGAGGCAAACCAAAAAGAACCACTTGTATTGTTGGACGCCACCCATTGTTCCAATGCTCTGGCACGCATTATGCAAGACGAAAAGAAAATCTACAAAAAGGCCATTGACTATCACAAAACGACTCTTAGCCTGGCAGAACAATGTACGGGATTGGAGACAGAGGAACAGACCGAAACGGTAAAGTCTCTCATCGTTTCCAGCCACGTCAATATCCCCCTTTGTCGACAAGAACAAGGAAAGTACGACAAGGCATTGAAACTCCACAAGAAAGCTCTGGGGATACTCATTAACATTCATGGATATCATCACACCGAAACGGCCTCGTGTTTGACCAACATTGCCATTTGTTACGAAAAGCAAGGACAGCCGAAGGATGCCCTACGATACTACACACAAGCCGAAACGTCCCTTTTGCAATCGTCATCGGAGCAGGTGCAAGCACAAACGCGTCAGCTCTACGTCAAACTGTGGCGCTTTCATCAAGCGCAAAAGAATCCAATAAAAGCCCAAGAATACTACGACAAGGCCCAACGGGTGGCATCCGCATTGGCGGGGGACGAGTGGCAAGCCGTCACGAGCCAACAAGTGGCTCACTGCGTCGAACTCAAAACGGGTTTGGTTTCGACAGCTGGTGGCAACTGTGGGGGTACACCCGATAAACTGACCAGCCATACCAGCCGCAAACTGGATCGTCGTCATCGTCCTCGAAATAGATCGAAAAGTCCTGCAAGGCATTCTCCCGTGGTGACTGGCAAATCCATTCGACGAACGGTGGCAGCATAACTCTATCAATATGTATCATAGAACAGCTTACAAAGAGAGAGAGAGAGACTAAGAGCTATAGCTAGCTAGATCAAAGAGATGCATCGTGAACACTATAGCGAGCGAGAAGGTGTATCGATTTGACATCATCGTTTCCTTTGCGGTGTCGTCTATGCAACCATTCCACAGTCGTCTGAAACTCGAACATGGATGCAAACATATATGGGTGGAGGAAGAGGAGCTGGTGGCTAAAGTGGTAACGTTACAAGTAGCAATGCTGATGCTGAATGCACCTACAGCGAGGCCGAAAAGAACCCGTAAGACGTTTCTTTCCTGAGCTATTCACCAGATTCGCAATAAACCGTACGTACCGGGACTACCGGTAGGTCTCCCTACCCTACCCTATAAAAGGTTGCTGCAGCTCACTACAGCAACTCTATTCGCAACGAAGAAGAAAACCGTACTAGCTAGTTTTCCCCAATACGTGCAGTTTCCGTTCAAAGGTTGCAGCTGGCTCCAGGATCTCTATTCGCAACGAAGAAGCCAGTGATTCTTATGATAACTCCTTGGTCTGTTGCTGTCGTGCTTCGGCAATCCCCAGTACCACATCGGCCGCCGCTGGTCCCAATTCGTTCATTTTGTATCCCCCTTCTTGCAGGACCAAACAAGGGATACTACTAGTAGCGCCGTGCAGTCTACTCCCAATCATGCGACCCAGGGGTGTGTAATCGGGCGGTGTCATGGCAAATCCCGCCCGTCGCAGTGTGACGGGATCTCCCTGCAAGGTATCCAATCCCATCGAGACAATGAGGGCGTGTGCTTGAAACTGGTCGAAGATCCGGTCCAAACACTGAGCGAGGGCGGGTTGGTAGTGTTGTTCCCACGTGGCTCCAGGAGGCAGTGGAGCATGATAGGTGGTTTCATTGTTATCCTCGGTAAAGCCACTGTGAAAGGGATAATCGTGATCGGGATGACAATGAATGGACGCCACCAGGACGTGTGGATGATTGTAAAAGATGGATGCCGTACCATTGCCGCAGTGATAATCGATATCGAGAATGGCCACTCTTTCATAGGCGTTTTGTTGTTGTAAGAGTGTCTGGGCGGCATGGGCGGCTTGATTGAGGTAACAATATCCACCAAAGGAATCGGTGGCGGCATGATGACCGGGATGCGTGGGAATGGCATAGACGACGGCTTGTGGCTGAGACGTCGCCAATTGTAAGGCGTGTTGTACAATGGCGGCATCTTCTTGTAGTTCCGACAGTAGTTGTCCAAAGATGGGAGTACAATTGTCGGTACAGTAATATCCCATTTGTCCCATGACGTTTCGACTGGGTCGTTGGTGGGGGTCTCGTGGAAGCGGGGTATTTCCAGGGATCAATGCCGGAATGCTATTAGTGTGGGTATTGTCTATCTTCTTGTCATTTTGTGTCGTCGTGCTATTCAAGGAGGCCATGGGATCGCGACCCTGTTCGCCTAGATCACTCCATTGTTGCCACGCAGACTCCAAAAACTTCAACAAGGCCACATTCTGGGTATCCTTGTACAATTCTTGTAAGGATAATGAGGATTCCGATGAAGAAGAAGGAGTCTCAAAGGAAATGGATAAGGAAGAAGATTTTGCAGCATTTTGAAATGCCCGGAGAATGTAGGATCGTCGAATCCTAGGATGATTAAAGTCGTCCAGAGCATCCAAACGAGATTCCTCATCCGAGATGATTATCACTCCGTCCTTATCAAACTTCAGATCCTCGGGAGTTATCTTGGAGACTACCACCACGGAGGAACTACCACCACTATCAACGTCACCAGAGTCTGTCATCTTGGCTTTGCTTCCCTATTATTTGTGAACTTGGCAAGCAAGGCAATCGGATAGCATGCAAAGGTTTTGTTCCGCCAAAAGTTAGATCCAAAGATCCTTCCACATCGAAGGACAGACGGCGTTGGATGCTGACGTATCACTCTTTTTGTTCCGAATTCTCGAGTGGAACAAAAAGCAAACGCTCCTCACTTTTTCTCACAACGTTTTGACATTCGCTCACCATATCATACTTCTCCCTTTGAAAGGACCGCCTCAAGACGTTGCTGCTGCAACAAACTAATTGCCACCATGATGATTCCCCGCGTCTTTCTCCTTGTCTCTGCGTTACCACTCTTACTACTAAGTGGCGCATCGGTCGAAGCTTACTTGGCAACACCCCGACTGTCGCTGTCAAGGTCCACTACACCATTATCATCTGCTTTGAACATGGCAGCGCCCTGGTTTCGTCAAAACTTGGCTTCCACATATGCCCAACAAAAGCAGACCGCTACTACCGTGGTCGTTGAAACGGTAGAGTTAGTAGAGGCGCTGGAAGACACAACCACAACCACAATCCCTAACACCAAAGCGGCAGTCCAACCAGACGAAGCAACTGCCCGTGCCTTGCTGACATACCGTTTGCAACTCGAAATGGCAGCCAGAGCCAAGGAGATGGCCCAAGAAGAAGATCCAGAAGTTGTTACAGCCGCGCCTACGAAAACGACACTGTCCACGAATCCTGTCGTCGACGAAACAACTTCCCGTGCCTTGCTCACATACCGGTTGCAACTGGAAACCGCCGCCAAAACATTCCAGGCCAAAGTCAAGGCAGAACAACAGGCTCGCTCCTTGTTATCGTATCGATTGGAACTCGACAAGACGGCCCCAGAAGAGCCCGCCGGTGCCTTGGAGTCCTTGGAATGCTCCGAAAGTGGCGGAGGCACGATGAATAATAATAGCCGCAGAATGATCCCACAGCCACTCTCGGAACAGGAAGAACGGGAACGTGCCGCCAAGTACGCTGCCATTGATTGCATGGAAGAACGAACCTTTACCATGCTGCAAGATTTGGGCATGATTCAACCATCCCTCGACTTTTCCATCTAAGCAGTCGAACACAACGAATAAAACGAACGCAAGTGGCTCTTCCTTTCAAGCAACCACAGCTTTCTCCTATCGTTTTAGGTACTGTAGCCTTGATCTTTTTATAATGAAGAGTCCCACTTCACTGTCTCAACCTCGTATGGCACAAGCAAGAAATAGGATGAATCGAATCAAGCCAGATATAGATAGGACAAATCGAACAAACGTCTTTCATCTGTTCCATTCGGGACAGCGCCAAAGTCACGAAACCTCTGCCAAAGACCACAAGATTGTTGATCACAACTCGTCCAACTGGTCACCAGCTACGGTACCGTATCGTCTCCCTGTGGGCAGCCATTCTTGTTGGCATACGCGACACTTCAAATCGACGTTTGTGCTGATTCCCCATCGACAGCGATTTTCTTGTTGTGCATACGGCTTGAGGCAGTCCAGATGGCCACCCACGCACGTCAAAGCCATTTCTGGGCTTCCAGATGGCCACCTCGTGCAGCATTGGAGCATGTCGTTGGGGGACGACGTCTGGTGCGCATATTGCAGCATGTCCACATGACCCTGCAAAGCAGCATTGGGCAGAAAACACCATTCCTGGGCCACCTCTTTGCAGCTTCACAACTGGTCACTTCATTTCCACTCCACGGACAGCCAGTTTCATTGGCGTGGTATACGAGACAGTCCAAATCACCACCACCTACGCCACTTGCAGTGGAGTAGCTCCAGTTCAAGGGCTGTCACTTTCATGGGTGAACATGTACAATATATGACGGGAGACGTTATGGGTTAGAGGGGACTATGGGGAGGATGGGTGGCAGAGGAGGAGGGCAGGACGCAAGAACGCAAGCCAAACAACCGCTTGAGTGAGCAGAGCAGCATCAAAACCAAAGAAGGAGAGGGTGGCAAGAGAGGAGGGCCGGCAAGTCGGGATCCCTGTTTGCATGACATTCCCATTGGTTTGTGCAGGAAAGTTCCCTGCTCCTTTCCCCCTGGGGACAATGGACAGCCACACTGACCAGCCAAGCTAGAAGCAACATGCTCAATGTTACAAAGGTACCAAAAACACACACACACAAGACTTCAACCTTGTCAAATTGCCATCAAAGTTTGGGTGCCAGGACAGACTGTTCTACTACAGTTGTAATAATTGCCAGTCATATTTAAACCCTCAAGTCTTCACCAGTTTGAATTGTTCTTGGGGGAGAATTGCCACAAAATCCAAAGGTCTTGGGTGTAATTCTGTTCAGACTAGCTAGCTACTATACATGTACTTGCCTAATCACAAAGTTGATTATATGCAAAATTTTCTTACTGTACATGTTCAGATAGTGAGTCAAGTCTGATCATTCTGGTTTGTAATTACCTGATGCACCTCATCTAAAGTCATGACCTGTAAAGCTGCCCCTAGCAAGGAAAAGTCTGCCTCATTCTTTTTCCGAAGTGTCAGGAATTCGTGGACATGGCTGATCATTCTCTGTCTTCCCGCTTCTTCTGTTGGCATTTTGTACAGTCCATCAATGCGCCGTCCTTCAAAACCTGGAATTTGATATCCCAAATGATATTTGCCTTTTTGATCGTCGCGCAAAAATCTCTTGAACAAGGCCCACCAAAAGTTGATCGTTGTGGATGGATTGAGCACAAACACGTTCTTTGTGTTTTGGGGATACGATTTGAAAAGGTGATGCCCCGATTTTTCAAACAGCTCTGAATCAAAGGATGCCATTGTTGTCCCCTCACATTCACAAACCAAAGTAAATCCTAGTCGAATGGCCATAAAGTTTGGGTACATACTGTTCCAATGGTAATAATGGCCAGCCATATAAACCCTCAAGTCTTCATCTGTTCTAATTTGTTCTTTGGGAAGAAGCTTTGCCATATCCATGGTTTTTGTGTAATTTTGTTGGAATGGCAGGTGATCCACAGCAAGCATGTGCCCCGGACACATGAGGGAGAACTCGTGAAACAATTTGGCTCCCTCTTTGGGAGTGTCATTGATTCTGTATTCTTGTCGAAAACATTGCATCAAGTAGACACGCTCCAGAACTTGTTCTACAGTTTCATTGATGTTTGTGAGGGCATACTGAACATATTCAAAATCGGATAGATTCTGAATTCTGTCGTCCTGCTCGACACTGGCCTTGATGTTGACAGCCCTGGCAATTTCCACCTCAGTAAGCTGCATCAAGGGATCAACAGGCTTTGCCTTGATGACATTGAGGCTGTGTTCCAGTTGTTCTCGATCCATGGTCTATTGTGGTGGGGATGTATTGTGTGAATGTGCGTGGGTCTGTTGCTGTTGCTGTGGGGCTGCTTCGCTTTGTCGCTGTCTGAGTGTCTGGTGCCCACGACCCACGGATGACTGGCTTCCGCCTGCAGTACTTATTTAACACCGTGCCCCGCCAGCTATGTCATTAAATTTTGTGTTCTCTTCTGGGTGCCCTCAGAAGGTTTGAGGTTCAAGATCCAGCCAGCAGCGCTGCAATTCTTGATTGCGAAGGTGAACAATCCTCGGGCTTCCCCCAAGCAATCATGCATCTGCATTGGTCACGCAAACCACCACGGATCTATCCTCTCACCATGCGACCATGATCCACTGACGCCATCAAAACCAATAATATATATCAAGATCGATCTCATACAAAACTGACCCTTTGTTTTCTTTCTTTCCTTCCTCGGAAGACTGCTCAGTATCCTCGTCGCAAGCCTACTTGTCCTATCATGGCACAGCCCCAATCATCATTGTTGCCAGCGTCGCATCAGATTCTGTTTCTAGCAATAGTGGCATTGCTGCTTGCAGTGGCAAGATCCGAATATGATGGTCCACTCTGTGTCTCGGAGAATAAGGTGTTTCACGTTCGAGTGGATTTGTACTCGGGAGAGCTAGGTAAGCATGGATCGATCCTGTGCATACAGTAGAGTTCGTGGTACTACAGTATCCTACTAGCTTATGCTCACCTCTTGGTTTCTCCTGCTCACTCACACACTTACACACACTCCTACATAAAGGATACTACGCCTTTGAAGAATGCGGTCTGGAAAATGTGAATCCCACCGTGGCAATGGAAATTGGAGAAACGTACACGTTTATTCAGAAACACCGGAGCAATTACTTTCATCCCATTGGATTTGCCTACTCTCCATACGGCGATGAAGAACTGAAAAAGGAAGTCACTCCCAGCACCAGCGAAGGCAACCCAGCGTGTATTGGCAATCTCACGTGTGCCGCACCCATGTACTATTTGAATGACGAGTATTTGGGGCACTACAGCAACAATCCGACGCTTCTCCAGAATGTGACGGTCAATATCAGTGACAATGGATTGGATGTCTACGAACCACTCTTCTTTCGAAGTCCCGCCGAATGGACGTCCATGGGAACCTTTAGTATGAAAATGAGATTTGATGATGCCGATATTAAAAAAGACATGTTTATATTCTGCCACATTCACGAGTGGATGGCTGGACGCATCAAGTTTACCAAAAATGGCACCGTTCTGAACGAACTGGATGTCCCTACGTTGGGCTTTGAATTTGACTACAATACACCTCTGCTGTCGGACTTTGACAAGGAATGTGGAACCTTTGGATTGGGAGACTACCAGATTCCGGGACATCCCCACTGTCCCGATCAGTTTGTCTGTGACAAGGACGATCCCGCCATTGATCCCAAAATGGCACAATTCGGTAGTTGCATTGATGCCATGAATTGTCACATGCTGGTTGGCATGACCACAGGGATCAAGGCACAGGATGAACGAGCCCTGTTTGTGCATCAAATGATCCCGCATCATCAAAATGCCGTCAACATGGCCAAGGCATTGTTGAAGCGAGACAAACTGCAATGCGAAGATTTGACGGACCAGGAAACTCCAGATTGTGTTCTCGAGGGAATCCTATATGGTACGTGAAAGTGAAGGAATCCTCTTTCTTCTCTCGAAATTGGATGGATTCTTCTGTACTTGTGCCAGCAAGCTCATCATCCTGCATTCTGCAAACTTGCATACATCCTTTTCGGTTCTGTGCGTTTGTTGATACTATATGTATAGAAATCGTCAATACACAGAACTTGCAAATCCAGGCCATGTACGATTACTTGGATGCGATGCGCATGCCCGAAGTGGACAATTGTGACGTGAAACTGGAAACGGTGGCGGATGATACACAACAACAACGACAACAACCAGCACAGGGCAGCAACGCAAGGGGACTTGGTTACTATTATGATTATGGGAATACTGTGGTTGTAGTACTGGCAGCTTCCATGGTATGGATGCTACTGCAAAGGTGATGCAGGATGATAGTACAGTATATACGCACCGTACCGTACCAATCCACATTCAAGTACCGTACTTGTAGATGCCGTAGGGTTCCATGTCAAGCAGAATTGCTGGAAGGAAAACAACGCTTGAAATCCATTTTGTAGGGAATGCATCGTAATAAGGTGTACATAAAATAATATCTCCAAGCTTGCAACTCATGCAGATCTAGCTAGATCTAGAGCTAGATAGAATAACCGGTAGCAAGTTTTTGATCGAGCAAGATATATCATACTCTCAAGCTCCCATAACCCCCCCCCCCCCCGTATCTATTCTTCCGTAGATAATTTCCCTACTCTAAAAACCCCCGTTATCTATCATCTGTTCTTTGACAACGTCTACATCCTGTAGCTAGCTATAGAGGGCGTGACTTCTTCCATCCAGATTTCATTCATTCGTTAGGGTTCAGGCTTTGGGAATCATGCCGCTCTGCTGCTGCATGCTTCCGTCAAAGATCCGTCGTTTTTCGTGTTGAAGCGACGAGAATTCAAGAAGAGATGTCGGATTCACCCGTAGCGGTAGCGGCAGTGAATGCAGAAGGTAGCAAGGACGGCAAAGAGACCATGAATGACAAGAGTGACAAGAAGGACAAGGAGAAGAGAGTAGGTGGATCCGGTGGCGAAGAAAAGGAGAAGACGAAAGAGTCCAACACGAAGAAGCGCAAACTCCAAGACAGCAGCAAGAGCAGCAGCAAGAAACCTTCCAAAGTGAAGAAGAAACCCAATTTGGCGCTTCTTCCCTTTGGCTTTGTTCCTCCTCCGCCCATGGCCATGATGATGCAATTCCAGATGCAGGCACAGTCGCAACAAGCCGCGATGCAAGCCGCCCAAATGCAGATGCAAGCCCAAATGGCAGCAGCTCAAATGCAGGCTGCTTCGGTGGCCGTACAAGCTCAAATAGCCGCACAGTCTCAAGTGGCCCAAATGCAAGCTCAGTTGCACATGCAGCAGCAATCTCCCAAAGGCAACACCAACACCAACACCAACACCAACACCAACCAATCCAATAGTACCACAAAACCAACCAAGAAAAAGAAACAACAGTCCCCGCATAATAAGAAACCTGAAACCAAGAAAAAGAAATCACCTCCACAAGCCAAAAAGAAACCTGGCCATGCCACCGCCAGTACGAATAAAAAGCCACCACCTCTCGTGGAACCTCACACGACGATGCTGTTTGGCCCACAAGCCATGCTGACACGCCAGGAACACGAACAGATCCTGGCAGCGGAACGAACCCGACATTACAACGAATTGGAAGTCTTGCGCATGAAACTACAAGAGGGCGAATCCTCCTCCTCCAAGCGCAAGAAGTCTCCTACACCCAAGAAACTCTTGCAAGAACAAGAGCGATCGCGCAAAAAACTGGTACGAATCGAAGCCAAACTCATCAAGGAACAACAAGCCCATGCCAAAACCAAACGAAAATTGGAAGCACTCTTGAAAAAGCAAGACAGAAAGAAGAAGAATGGGAATGACAAATAATAAATACAATACGTACAGTAGTCTAGATGTACAGGATATCTCAATGGTGGTAGCAATAATGCAAACAGTATAGCTACCTCAATTGTCATAGAATGACAGTGAAGTGGGGTAATGAAAAGCCGCAGAGAGAATCCTTCTATAAAATATATCAAGGTCTCCCTGCAGGCACTCGATCGAATGCCTGGCTCACACGGCACGTCTTGCCATGTGCTATAATCTAAATGACAAATTGAAACGACAGTTTCGATTCTCCTCCATCGAGACGCACCGATACTTGACGATGCGTGGCATTCGTCGTCGGAGGTCGCGAGGTTGATGTGCCGACCGCCGGCTCTGTAGTATTGTTGTGAGAAGGCTGCACGGAGACTTGACGACGAATGCCAGTGGCAGGTTTCGGTAGGCCTCGTTCCTCTTTGTGATGATTCGTATCACTTGGAAAGGTCACGACAAACTTGGAGGGAGCAGCCGGACGGACGGAAGCTTGTCGACCTTGCATTTTTATTGGATCGGGACCTGGACTAGTAGTATCTGTCCTTGTAGTAGTTTCTTGAATGGATACTTGTCGTGCCGTGACTTGACCGGGACGTGTGGGTGTAGTGTCGACGTCATCTTGGTCTTGCAGTGCCTGATCCAAGAGGACCATGATTTCCAAATCGCCCTCTCGGGTAGCAAAGGATTGAATGGAAATTTGTCTAGCATCCATGGACTGAGGACGTGTGAACGAGGGCCATTGCTGCCGACTCGTTGGATCCTGCTCTTCGGCTGCCAATGCAATCATGATAGCTTGGACTTCTTCCGAGGACAAACTACTTTCATTCTTGTGGTCACCTTCACTGCCAAAAAAGGACGTGATGTCCCAATTGGAAAACACAGGAGACGTTTCCAATGGTTCCATGATGGGTGGCACCGAAGACGACTCACTTTCTGGACTCGCCACTTCCTCGGCCACAATGGCCACATCCGACGCCGACACTGTTCTCATGGCAGTACTACATGTAGTGCTGGTATTGGAGGGCAACCCCACCAAGAGTCGTAACTCCCACGCATGCAACGTGTACGTTGCATCCGCCTTCGACGAATCTTTCTGTAGCTTTTCCCGCAGCTCTCGAATCAAATCGTCTCGCGCCAAAGCATCCAACGTAGACAGACTACATACAGTAGTATTCTTTGCCGAAATGGGCTCTTCATCTTGCGTAGCTGGGGGATTTGTGGACAAAGGAGGACTTCCTCCGGCCATCCAAGAGGCAAGGTACGAAAGACCGTTTGCACTTCCTTCTGTTGCCATGGTCGTTGCTATTGTTTTGTTTCTCTATTATCGTGGCAACATTCCTATACTCTGAACCTTCTTCGCATCCAGTTTTCAGGTGTTTTGTCCTCCTGTCGCACTCGCGATCTTTGCCATCATAACATAACGGCTAGGACGAAGCCATGTTAGGGTTAGCGTCACGACAAAGATCCATCTGAATTGATGGCCACGCAACTTTCATGAGCTGCCAATCGAGACTTCAACATTCTTATGGTCCATAGTAACCATTCTCATGGTCCACATCCTCATCCTCATGCAAGTGTGATGAATCTATTGGCTCTCCAGCTAGAACCAAAATGTGTGCGCAGGGTGTCAAGAGAGCAACTGCTCTGTTTCTCCTAGTACTAGGCACCGGCTCTATTTTCCACAAGGCATGTGGGTTTCAGGCTCCTCGCAAGAACAGGAATTGGCAGCATTATAATGGACAGCCATCAACTACTAGTACCGGTATTCGAGGGTACTGGAACGCTCCCATATCAACAACAACAACAACAACAACAACCACAACAGTTGCTTTGCATGCCAAAAGGAGTGAACAAAAAACTGCAGAAATAGAAATTCAGCGCAAAAAAGCAATCCAAGAAAGGTTCAAAATGACAAGAAAAGAAACTGACACAGTGGAGAAAAGGTGGCCACAGATTCTGAAATACCAAAAAGAAACTATCATACAGAAAATGGACTGGATCCAAGAATATCTAGACATTAATGACAAGACGCTCAAGAAGATTTTCACCAAATGTCCTTCCATCGTGGGTCAAAATCTCACAACACTAGAGGGGAAAATGAAGTACTACCAAGAAACATTGGGTTGGAGTATCAAGGACGTTGCAACAGTCATGACTACTTCTCGCATTATTACTTTATCTACTGAATTCAACATTGAGCCAAAACGACAGTGGTTAAGCAATACTTTCAATGCTACCAAAAATGACATCTCCAAACTCATCAAGAAGAACCCAGGACTGCTTAGTGCTAACGTTGATGACATGGTTGACAGATTGGAATTCCTCCAGGACCAGTTGGAACTCCATTCTTCAGAAGCCAAACAAAAGCTTGTGTGGAAGGTTCCATGTGCCTTGGCCTTGACAAAGGACACATTGAATAGCAAGGTTACGTGGTTCCAATCATCTTCCCTTGGCCTGACAAAAAGGGAGATGGCCAAAGCAATCAGAAGTCGACCTACATTGCTTACCAGTAGCATTGAAATGAATTTGGAACCTTCACTGAAGTGGCTCAATGATCGCTTTGGCCAAGCAGCAGCAAGAAAGATGATTATGAGTAATCCTCCGATTTTGGGATACAGCATCTCAGAGAAAATTGAGCCACGGCTGGACTACCTCGAGGGCACATTCGGACTCAATGATACTGAGCTCTCCATTATGGTGTGCAAGCTTCCATCTATACTGGGCCTCAACCAAGCAAGCCTAGAGGAAAAGTTACAGTTTTACGCAACATGTGTGGGATCAAGGCCGGAGACACTTGAATTTATCAGCAGAAATCCACGTTTACTGAGTGCTAGCCTTGACAAGAGGTTGATTCCAAGGTGGGAACAAGTATTGGAGTTTAAGCTGCCAGAACGAGGGTTCAGAGTACCCATGTTGACTATGGCATGTTATCCATCAGCTCAATGGGAAAAGTATTTGGCACGAAGAAAGATGCTAATATTGGAAAGTCAACAAACTCTAAAGTAAGGGGTCAGATTTTTAAAAGATTCAGCGAATACTTTGGGATCAGCCCCAGCACAAAAAAGCAGGGCGCACCCAAACCATCTACTAGTAGGCAGAATGTAACAACAGTCTTACAGGACTACCGTATGTTTTAGTTTACACATGCTCCACACACTGTATGCCGGGTATCGACGATAGCTGATGAAAGCTGCTCCATGCACAAAGCACTCAAGCTAGAACAGTTTGATGGCTCCAAAATTGAGCGTTTTGAGAGGAGATTTGGGTCTACCCACGGTCTTGTAGTTTCGGGCTGCAGTATTCCGAGGTGAGGACGTCAGGGGGGTTGCGTTTGCCACTGGAATGGCTGCGGATGATCCCGTGGCAGGTTCCGCGGCGACAGTAGGACCTCCTGGGCCAATGTGAATTGGAATGCGAAAGGAAGGATCCGATTTGCTGCCTTCCGTGACGAGAGTCACGACAATCTCGTGCGAGACAGCGATTCTGCTCGTGCTGTGTGTGTCGACCGCTGCTGCGGGGATTGCGGGGAGAGTAAAGGATAATGCCTTTGTGTTGTTATTGTTGTTGCCATCCTCGTGATTTAATGCAGAGGTAATCTGTTTCATGTTTTTCGATTGACATGCCTTGTCATTGGCTCGCTGGACGCGGGTGGTCTCATCCACCTTGGGAGCGTACCCCGAGGGAATGGCATAATTGGCCGTGACGAGATTCTTGGATGTGCCCGAACTGAAATCCCGGGCCGTCCACTTGGCCGTCTGCTCTACTGCCATGTGAATTTTGTGAAGACTGGCGGCGCTGTCATTGATAATGGCAAGACAAATGTGTGGTCGTTCTCCACGGGTGAATCGGGACTGTGACACTTTGGCGCCCACGTACACCCGCCCCTTGTTGGACAAACCATTCTTGGTAATGCCTTGATATTGTGGCTTGAGAATGGCAGGGACGATGCGTGTGGGCGGCTCCGGTGCTGCTACCACTTCAATCACTTTTTTGGTTTGATAGTCGTTCAAAACGACTCCCGATCCACCAAAGACGGCTCGGAGCGAATAAATGATGCTGGCTTCACTGTCGTACTCGCCCAACTTTTGCGATGCAGGGATTTCTGCAGGAACACGAAAGGAAAATGGAATCTTGTACGTTCCTGGTTGGATATGGCCCTCCTCTTCTTCTTTTTGGGTGATGAGAGACTGTTCGACTGGGATCTTGGTGTTCAAGAAAGTATTCTTTTCGCGATAGGTTTGTTGATTATGGCCAAAACCATGCATGACGGCGGTGCATTCTTTGCCATGGAGGCGCACTGTCAGGGCGCCACAAGGAATTTTTTTTGTGGCTGTTACGGTCAAGCGACCGGAAAGAATCTCTCCGGCAGTTACCACCGATTGATCGATCTGAAATGAAGAATTCATAATGTTCTGGGTGTGTTTTTGCTGTTGTGGTCGTTTTGTTGTGGCAGATCCATGGAAAAAGGTCGATCGACAAGCTGCGACGGTGACTGGCTCTATGCTGGATCTCGAGCAACAATGAAACCAAGATCCGTCCTTTCCTGCTCAGTATTATCCCAAGCAAGTCGCACCAAGGCAGTTAATGTTCTTGTTCCAGTCGCGCGGACGTCTGTCTGGCCTCCCGTGTTGTCTCTATGTTTGACTTCCACGTGGAAGCAAACGGATCCATTGATGTTTTTTGGCAAAAGCCTTGACGATCGATGGACGCAGCACTTTTTCGTCCTCCTGATTTCGTTGTCTGGCTAGCTAGTAGACCACAGCTCGCTTTAAAATAGCTAGTCTAGTCTAGAACGAGTCGATTGTTCTACCTTATTACGGTAGCAATATAATAATGAAGCAGCTGGTGGATTGTTGCCCCGGAGGCGGCATTTTGTTGGCGTTGAACGACCGTGCCTTTTTGGTGGTCTCGTCCAAAAACAGGTTGGTGGAACTGGTGCTGACCAAGGACAAGGATAACAATAGTAAGGACAACTCCACAAAGAACAAGAAGGACAAGGACAAGACCAGTCAGGATGAGAATGAGAACGATGAGAATCCCATTCAAGCCGTGGCGGTCCATCAGGTTCACGAAAACGGCAGTGACCATTTTTGGTGTGCTGTGTCTCGCTTGGACAAGACGTTGGCGATTTACCAGTATACATGTAGTAGTAGCACCACCACCAACACCACAACAAGCGAGAACGACAAAATAGAAACAGCGACACCCACAACCGTCCATTCGTGTCCCAAGAGGGTGGCGTGCATTGCCTTTGCCAGTGTTCCCAGCAACAGCCAAAGTAAGGATGGTGGAATGCTCGTGCTCGTCACGGGTGATTTGACGGGAGATTCTTGGGCTTGGCCACTCCACTCCGACACTGACAAGAAAGAGAAACCGCGATTGTTATTGGGCCATACGGCATCCATGTTGACGGGGGTTCATGTATCATCATCATCATCATCTAGCAAAAACAAAAACAACAAGGTGCTCTTGACATCCGACCGAGATGAAAAAATTCGAGTCAGTTCGTTTCCCCAAACAACAATCATTCAGGGATTCCTACTCGGGCATTCCGCCTATGTTTCTTCCATGGATATGGTTCCCTCCTCCAATTCATCTGCTGCAGGTAGCAACCACCACTGTGTAAGCTGTAGTGGGGATGGTACGGTGCGTTTGTGGGACTACCAAGCTATGAAACAATTGGCCAGCACATCTCCATCTCCCCAAGAGGGTAACAAGGATGGCAGTGACAATCATGAAATGGAGGAACCAACGGATGGTGCTGCGAAACAAGATCCTGATGGTGAGGACAAGGATGGCACCACAGAAGATGCCAAAAGGGACAAAGAAAATGACAACACTGCGACCAATGACGACGAGGCGGAGCAGGCAAAAGAAGAAAATGACAATTCACAAGAACAGGGCAGCACTAGCCACAGAATTCCTTCCAGGGTGGCTGTCAGTCCGAATGGAAAGGACATTGCTGTCATTTACGATCAAAGCAAGCAGTTGGATATCCTGCAAATTGTACAGTCCAAGGGCAACAATAACAACAATGATGGAGAAGAATCATCATTCCAGCTCTGTTTGACACAATCCATTGAATGCAAGGACCAGCCTTTGGCCATTGCTTTTGTCCAAAACAACAATGATGATGAGGTTGACAAGAAGAATACCCAGCAACTCATTGTCACAATGAAAGATCCATCCTACCTGCAACTCTATTGTCAACAACAGCCCTCCACAGATGCTTCAAACCCTGCTGCATTATTTGTACCCACAACAACCACAACAATGCCAAGTGCTCTGCGCAAACTCCAAGAATTGGCCCAAACATCCAGCATTCCCATGCCGGACGGTGTTTTGGAAAAGGACAGGCAAGGACAACCCACGTTGGGCAAGCGTGTGGAAACACGGGGAGGTGCTGCACGATCCATGCAAGACATGCCATGGAACAACCCCAAACGAATTGAAATTGCCAAACAGCGTAACAAACGACACAAGAGGCGGCGAATTGAGAAAACAAAGGCTAGCAAGAAACAGAATCAATCTTAAAAAAAGAAACAGCACTTTATTGAGGGGAAGGTTGGATCGGATTGATTGATTGATTGGTTTACATGATTGATATCGGCATGGTTGAATTGGTTGGTTGGGAGGCTTGGAAGATTCTTGTGCCATGCCCGGCTGCAAGAGCAATGAATTGCAGTTGAACGAGCCATGCCTGAGTTTGCATTCCGTTTCATGGTACACCAGTAGCATGTATGGCAAGACTTTTCTTTGCTGCTCTCACTTCAATCCTACCGAGGGGAAGAAGCAGCTGTTTCACGCTACAATTCGTTTCGATACGTTCAACGTACCGTTTTAGGGCTGAGCCTAGCTAGCAGCTAGCTAGCTACATGTAGTATGTGGATTCATTGGCTGTACCCTAGAAAATCGTAATAGCAGTGGTCAGCGAGAAACAATATTCCAGTTGCATTGATTTTTTTTATTAAAAACTTTCCATAGGGACAACCTCTTTTGAGGTCGGTTGGAGGTCGATTTATCGTGATTCAACGAGTCGTAATCGAAACCACAACTGAGGAACAACATGGGGTTTCAAATAAAAGGCGATCCCCAAGACAGACACGTGTGACTGGGAATCATGCGAGCGAGCCGTATAAGAAGAATCGATGCACTCCTCAGAGGCAGTAAAACAATGACAATGACACGAAAGATCCACATCGAACTACGAAACAATGACAAAACAATGCTATGCTCATTTTGCAATGGCGTCTAAACTGTTCGAAAGCGTCGACTGGAAGATCGAAAATCTAAGATCAGCGTCATGCCAATCTAAATATAACAGTGCAAGAAATATAACGCAAGAGTTCTTGGATGGTTTTCAGTCGAGGTACGACCTTCGACCTGCAAAGTTTGAAGATCTCCGGTCGTCGGGGGGTCTTCCCGACGATAGTGATGTTGTGGACATCCGAAAATGGTGGTTGGGTTTCTGGAGCGAGTTAGTAGATTATTGGGTTTCTCGTAAGAAAACTGATGGGACGTTCTACTCACCAGCAACGGCAGAGCGTTACTTTACAACAGCCAAGTGTAGTCTACAACAAAGATTAGTTTCACATCATACGGTGTTTGAAGCTTACAAGGCTGCGTTGTCGAATCTACGAAAAAAATTGACAACAAGAGACGCCCACGTGAAGAAAACGAAAAAACGTTGTAGCTACACAATGGACGAAGTTTTATGGATCAGTCGAAGATGTTTATGGTTAAACCAACCGGAGAGCATACAACTGTACATCCTTTTGATCATGACGATACATTTGAATAGTCGTGTCTCGGAAACGTCACTGATGTTGTTAAGTGATTTTGAGTTGAAGCAACACTACAGCGGAAAAACGTACTCGACGTTGTTGTGTTTCCTTGATCGACAGAAAGGAAGCGGTAAAGGCCAATGGCCTGTTGTACCTGGTACACGAAATGTGCTTTTGGGCCCGGTTGTTGCTATTGGAATTGCTATGATGATACTACCAGCCGGGGCGAAGACAATTGCACCGATGTTTTCAAAGTTGACAGGAGTTAAGAAATCTGGAGCAGCAGATCTGTACGAAAAAACTCTGAAAACTGTTTCGACTGTGTTCCCACCGAAACCATTCGAAACAACAAAGCTGGGAACATCCCATTTCGGTAAACAGACTGGGCAGTATTTTCTTGATAGTAAATCAATGAAGCTGGAAGCGAATTTATTCGCGGGTCACGCTCCCACGAGTGACAATAGAAAGTACTATTGTCAATATCACGAATCTTATCTTCTGAATGGCGCGACTTGGATGTCTGGATGGAAGGACACAAACGGGGTCTTCCCTGAAGTGAAAATCCCTACGTTTGAAGATATGGATTGTGTTACTCTCGGCAACAAAATCAGTTCGGTGTTATTCCATGGTGATGTTGATATCAGCGTCAAATAATATGTTTGTGTGGGTCTTCTCAGACGTTGGGATGAATTGATCTATGAATGTGCCGACCATGGGTATGGCAGCATTTTACTCAAAAGCTTGGAGGATCGATTCAAGGTAGGATTGGATCGAAATGAATTCGACAGACTGAAACAACTTTGTCGTGGAGAGCGTCAGTGTGATCCGGTAAGGACTACCGTTGCAAGAGTGGTTGCAATAAGTCCACAACAGGAGCTCTTCGGGACACGTGTTGATGCGCGTGTCTTTTTGTCGTTGGTTCAACCACGGGATGACCCTGTAGTGGTCTTCAGTAAGTTCATGGAACATTGGGATCAAATTGTATCTATCGACCCTGTTCCTAAATTGGACTACAAGGAGATAAGGCAATTACGAAAGCTGAAACAAGTGGTACGTGTTGTCTTCCGGTTTCTTAAATCCTTCCCAAAAAACAAAAAGTTCGACAGAGATGGACTTCTACGAGATCTTAAATGTGGGTTGGCCCGCAAGAATGAAATGAGATTCAATCGAAGAGTCGTTTCTGAAAATGAATGTTTTTTTGTCATCAACAAAAATGAATTCCCTCTTCCTGAGACCTACCGGTTGATTTGCGACGGTATTTATTCAAAAACACACATTATTATAATTGTTAATTTTAAATTCGACGTACATTGTCCATAGTCATTTTCATTTTCTTATTGGAACATGTCGTGTTTGTTTTCTTACTAGAAGACTTACTAGACGACTTAGAACAGCTAGATGTATGATTCTTGGATTTGGACTTGGACTTACACGTCGAGTTCACTGGGTTCCATTGTGTTATTAGTCGTTGACGAATAGGTATATGGTGCTGTGCTGTTACGGAGTGAAGCAGTAACATCAGTACCAATGAAATGAAGCTTTTCATCTTGTTTTTTCTCTATTCGTATTTGATTTAAATGTACCCAAGCAGTAACCAGAGCGTCACTAAAAGCAATAATGGGGGTAATGATGGTGAGCACTACAAGCAGCGAGTTTTCACTTGACATTTTTATGACGTTATTCTTAATTAAAGTTTTCACGAGTGTGACTGACACACGTTTCAGATTTTACGGAACTTCAATTTGCGCGCGGAGGTTTCATCGAGATCAGGTAAGAAAAGATCTTCGGGGTATTCGCGTTTAATACCAACGGGACCGGCAGGAGCGGGGGGTGTCTGATAATCAGAAGACCTAGTGACAACGACTTCAGAAGGAGGCATCTCGGCAACAACAGAGTCGACGGCAACACTAGCTGAAGTGACACCAACAACAGCCGCAAAGTCAGCCGAGAGTCCATCAACGCGATTGTCTTCTTCTTCGATAGCCTCCAAGAGACGGTGACGCGATTTTGTGCCACTTTCGTTCAAAACGCTCCTCATAACGGAACGCCTGTCATAGGTAACTTGAGCCAAACGAGCAATACAAGCCGTCACAACGACAACATGCTGATAAATCTTGCGGTACTGCATACTTGCGTCAACCATGTCGCGGACAAGCACGTTGTAATCGTCCAAGAGACCCGACATAGAATCGACGTCATCTTCGTGGAGAAAACGGTCCTTTCGATGAGGCCAAAAACACGGTCGATTTGAATCTTGGTGAACTTGTTGCGTTGGGGGATGCGACCACCGGCACGTTCCGTCATTGAACTCAAAATCTTCGTGGCTTCATCGTACACATACTCACGTGCGCATACCTTACGAAGCTCGTAGGTGGAAGAGACGATCTGATCGAAAACCAAAAGGCGGACGTCGGTGCAAGTGCGGTTGAAGAAAGTAGTAATGGGTTCCATGGTGTGTGCTTTTGTTTTATAACTCTTAACTGAACTTTTTGTGAGCCAATATGTTTGTCAACAGGATTGTCATTGTTCATTTTTTTGGATCTTTCGTGTCATTGGAACAGATCTTTCGCAACCGACTCGTTGTTATCCCAGGCGATCTACTTACGTCCACGGGGGTACAATAGATCACCAATGACCAAATAAACGCGGTGATATAGACTGTCGTCCAGTTCAACTCCCGTTGCCCCTTCGTAAAACAATGCGGCGTCGAGTCTGAAAGATACTTTTGCCAAATGATATGCATGTTCAATACAGGCAGTAGCAATAACAGACCGCTTTACGCGAGCCAATCGATTGTCCACGGTTACGATCTCAGCGATGCGAACCGCAGTGGCTTTGGCGTGTTGAAAGAAAGGACTGGTGAAATGAGCAATGATGTATCCGAAAAAAGCGTCCACGAAGGCAACAGTAGTAGGGACAGTGACCTTCCAGTCAATCACATTGAGAATGTGCATTTCCAATTGTTTAATCGTCTGACTTGACATCTCGGGGATTGATTTCAAAATCTGTTCGAGAGACAATGCTTGGTTTTCGGCTTTTGTGGTTTCGTACTGCCCAGAAGAGAATTTTGTTGCGATCCAGTACGAAACCAAGAAAATAGGTTTCATGGCGCAGCAATGGTAGGTGATGTCGGGTTCAGCCATCATGTAACGATCGGCGATGTCAAGAGCCAATTCCATCTCGATTGGATTGTACCACCTGGGGGATACCCACCACATCCAAGATATACGTTCGTGCCAATACCATTCGGGAAGAAACTCAGGTGATGTAGCAAGGGCAGACCCGCACCAGCCTTTGTTTCCTTCCAACAATATAAGACCACGGATGTCACCAATGTGATCATGGTCATAAATTAAACTACTCATTTTTGGCAATGGCAAAAGGTAAATCTAGATCAAAAAAGGGAGGTCGCCGTTCGAAGTCGACTCCAAAATATGGAAACAGAGAAAGGGGGGGTAAACGATACGGATCCAGAAGATCCAAATCGTCTCGTTATGTCACGAGTCAACCTATGCGGGAATTAGCGGTTTACATGAACCCTATGTCTCTCAAGACTCAACATCCCAAAATCCCTGATGGGTCACGAAACATGACTCTTGGGGTTAGCTATCGCGCTCAGCTAGACGTGACTAACCCTCACATCCAGGTTTTGCTTTTACCTGGGTTTAGTACTTTTGGTATCATTAATGCAACAGGTACTACTAACATACCGATTTGGGATAAAATATCAACTTTGGATCCGAATGCAATCCGGACCGCAACTAGACCACTTGGTTCAGGCGTACTTAACACTGGGATGACAATTTCAGGAGGAGCTATTGTATCTATACCCGACCTAGCCGTACCAGATCCAGATTTCGCTATTCCAATCACTAATCTACCGTCTACGTTGGAATCATGGCGGATGGTATCATGTGGAATGAAAGTCAGGACAGTAAACAACGACGAACAAAACGACGGGTACTGGAAGGCTATTAGGCTAAAGCAATGTCACAACGACAAATCTGTCCTTGTTGACGGAGGTATGATTCCAATCTTGCCAGACGTACCAGGTTTCGCGTCGTGGCCAAATGACAATTCATTCAGCTCTGGTCGTATCAAAGACTTGATCCGGAAAGACTTCATTCTAGCTACAGAAGATCAAACGCACCCTTGGCGGGAGTTCGATGACAAAAGAAATAATATTTTTGATCCGGCCGTGCAAGACCAATTTTACGACAAGTCCTTTGACATGATCCTACTAGATATTAAGGGATCTGCTCATACACATATGCTTATAGACTTTTATGGTAATTACGAGTTCAATTACAGAGCGAACTCTGACGTGGCACAATTTATGTCGGCATCACATCAAGTGTACCCGTCTACATTAACGGGTATTCAACAAAAGAAACGCATGCGAACCATCAAGGCGGCGTCGTAACAAAACGATAATTAATTTAATTTAAGAGTGTTATATAGGTCCTCATTTAATTCAATAATATTATATCGATCCTCGGAAAGTTTCGTTTTATCTGGTAATTCGTTCATCATGACTACAACGTGAGGAGAGTTAAATGTTTTCATACGCGATTCGTATTTAGATGAAAACACGTATCCATTCTTAACTTCTTCGAGAAAGTCGTATTAAAATGAGAGAGATATCTAAACAGGGTGATTTCATCC
>CAICTM010000033.1:0-45336 GCA_903772945.1 Seminavis robusta
CCCGACCAGCCATTGTACATGCAATTGCCTCAGTACTATCGACCCAAAGATTTGAAGGACAGGACTGTGTTTTGAAACTTAAAAGTCCATCTATGGGCAGACCGATTCATCCAAAATTATTTATGAGCATTCTATGTCGTGGGATGATCAAACTTGGTTCTGAAACCTCGAGCAGACCCTGTTTATTTATTCATAAGGAGCATAAACTCATGGTAATAAATTATTGTGAATGACCAATCTGGCTCAGCCCAGACAATGTTTGATTGAGTCCTATGTTGGACAGCTCCAGGAGCTTGGATATGATCTCCACCATGGAAGACAAGGGAGAAATCTTTGGATTCCTTGGTATTAATTTTGAAAGACAGGGAGACAATGTTGAGTTACTCAAAAGGGCTCATCAACAGGTTATTGATACACTGGCATGTCTGAAGCCAGCTCTAAGCTTTCTTCTGCTGCCACCGATCGCTCGGCGCTGACAAACTGGGGCCCATTTGAAGAAGAGTGGACTATCCAGCTGCAGTTGGATGCTGCTTTACATTGCATCCAACACTCGCCCAGACATCACCTTTTGTGTACATCAGGTAGCACGATTCAGCCACAACCCCAGCATTCCCATGCCAAGCCATCAACGAATCATTCGGTACTTGATTGGCACAAGTGACAAAGCATTTGTTTTAGCCCTAAGCTTGATCAAGGACTTGATTGTTGGGTGGATGCTGACTTCGCGGGGTTGTATGGATATGAGGTGATCAGGATCCTGTATCGTCAAGTCTGCACTGGTTTTGTTTTGACTTTGTTTGGGTGCCCTATCATTTGTCCAGCAAACTGCAGACTGACATTACTTTGAGCTCCACTGCTGCTGAGTATGTTGCCTTCAGCATGTCAATGAGGGAGCTGCTTCCTATGCGAGCCTTGCTCAAAGAAATTGGTAACAAACTGAACATGCCCGTAATTACTGACAGTCTCGTGCGGTCTACAGTGTTCGAAGACAACCAAGGTTGCCTGTCTCTTGTGAATGTTCCCAAGATGTCAGCCCGCAACAAGTATTTGGCATTAAAGTACTCTTTCTTTAGGTCAAATATCGGGGAGTCAAAGGGCATCGTGGCCAAGTACATTCCGACTCTGGAACAACGGGCCGACATTTTCACTAAGGGTCTTCCGGCTCCACAGTTTGCGGTCATTCGAAAGCTCCTCATGGGGTGGTAATTTACCTCAGCACTTTGCTGGGGACTCTCTCCTATCGTTTCTTGCGACAGCTTCATTTCAGCTGTAAGGGAGTGCGACGGGATACAGCTTACAATTCAGCTTTACAGCTTTACTATTTGCAGGCTTATTCTAGAAAATAATCAATAACTGCTCACTTATTTGGAAATACAAACTTCACATCTCTTAGATCGTTAGACTAGTCAATACACAATGGTATTGTCGCACTTGTCCACCGTGCCGCTACCCTAAACTGATAACCCCCACAAACACTGGGGCGGAGAGAGTTGGCCCCCTCAACCGGGAAAGTTTAAAAACCCAACCGAGGCAAGATATTAAGAGGGAAGGTCACCATGCAACTGGATCCGCCCGTGCTGCTGCTGTCATCACTAGCTGCACCATTGCTGATAGTGTCAACGCTGCTGTCGTCTAAATCTAGATCAGACCCGAAAGCCTGGTCCAAAGTTTCTGCTGCCTTATGGAAGGCTGCGGCCAGTTGTTGCTGCTCTCTGCTAGCTCTGTCCACCACTGGCATCCAATTTGAAAGCCAGGCTTTGATATCAGACGGTGCCATTTCCATTTGTTCCTCTAGTGGCCTTTTGAAGATGGAGTTGACAAGAGACAGTGGCACCTGGTCTGCCTGCTCATACAGAAGCTCTACTTCCCGTTGAAGCTGTTGCTGCTTCTTGATCCATTGCTGCTGTTTATCACGCCCATGCCTGGCTGCATTGCGGTCACCCCAAAGTAGAAACCATTGTTGGAGTATGAGATGGGCCAAATTGGTAGTCCAAACCATTTTTCTTGGATGTATGCTTTTGAACATGATGGAGATAGTTTCCCTGGTGTTTGGTCCACAGTTTGGAGAGTCGGCCATTGAGGAAGTTGTTCCACCCAATGTGGTTCTGGTCAATGACCAGTTGATCATACCTTTCTGGGAACTCAGATGGGTAAATGTGCCTGCATGCGAAGGAGCACTCGAGCCCTTGCAAAGCAATGTCTAACAGGGACGTAAAGGTAATTTTTATACAAGCTCGTTCGGCAACGGTTGTGCGGTGCTTAGCCAGGCAAAGGATGCCCTTAAAGGAAGAAGGAGTGTCGCTAGCTAGAGGTAGCAGAGAGGTACATACAAATTTCTATCTTTAGTGAAAACTTAACTTTAGCTGGAGCCATATTTACCTTACCTGGACTACCCTTCTGATCTGTCTTCCAGAGCTGCAGGAAGGGGCCTTACCTACCCTTCTGATCTGTCTTCCAGAGCTGCAGGAAGGGGTCGTGAGAAGGCTGCAAGGTGTCAACCTCTACCCCAATGATCTAGTAGTTAGTATTATGTGCCACATAGAGGATCCAACACAAACTACGCAGTTACAGTTGCCAGTAAGCTACACTGTATTTTAGAATAAGCCTCTCCAGCTCACCAGAAAAGACGGACGAAAGGGTACATGTACCGGTACCACACAAACCGCGCAGTTGCCAGTAAACCTTTTGCTTCACTACATGTAGCTAGAATTAGACCGGCTTAGAGGATTATGAGGATTCCAAACACACTGTGCAGTTCCCTGTAAGTTGAGTCATCGCATAAATAGACAGAATTAGAGGATCCCCCATAAGCTGCATAGCCACATGTAATAAGCTACTACCTCCGATCGAAACCGGTTTGACAAAAAGAAGTCATAACGCGAACATTTGCAGAAAACACACGATTAATCGATGACTTGAAACCGCAAACGCAGCTCAATGGTTGAACCATGGGTACCCGCCCTGTCATGTTGATCTATGGGGCTTGCCATCATTCCTTTTGGTCCAAATCCGCATCTCACAATTTGTGCTCATAAAGTTTCTCACAAGCCCTCAACTTGGGGCTTGGCCCAAACAAAACGAAGATAACAGCTAAGATAACACAGAAACAATGAAGTCTCTCTTGAAGTTCATCACCGGTGCGTCCACGAAGAAGGCCAGGTTGGATAGTGAGATCACTAAAAACAAGAGTAAGAGTAACAAGGACAAAAAGAGCAAGAAAGAGAGAAAGAGTAAGAAGTCTACTGCGGGCTCTGTAATCAGTGAACAAACCGAAGCTACTACCCTCCTCAGTGATGCTGCTGTGAACGAACATTTGATTCAGGATTTCATTTCCAAGGTCAACGAGCAACCAACTCTAGAAGAGCTGCTCCAATTCTACGCCAGCGATGATGTACCCGTCAAGTTTGATGACATGCATATCATGCCTGCGGTGGCTGTGCAGACAGAGGTTGTGAAGCTTACCAAGAGCTTTCAGGATTTCAAGTTCAGCTATGAGTCTGTCAAGGAAATCAAGCCGGGTACAGTGATCGTAGAAGACTTGGTTGTGTCAGGAACCCACAATGGGGAACCCTATAAATTTATGGCATTCCCACCCATCCCTGCAACTGGCAAGCATGTTGTGTTGGACCCAGAGAGAGTCTGGTTTGTTATGAAGGATGGCAAAATTGTCAAGCACATGATCTTAGCACTTGGCAATCTCACGGGGCCTCCTGGCATGTACATTTCTATTGGAGGAAACATGGACGGGCCACCCCCTCCGGGACCTGATGAGGAATCGCCTGAAGAGGAATCACCCAAAGAGGAATCACCCTAGCTTCATGCTTCATGGTGAGAGACAGTTACAACTGCATGCTGCTTAAGGCTTTGTATTCTGTGATATCGTAATGCCGACGTAAAAAGACTGAACCAAATGAGGTCCAACCAAACCAGAAGAGCTCACTGAGACAGAAGTAGGATTGGTAAACATAATGGTATATAATATTTTAGTTATCGTAGCTTTCTACGCACTAAGCTTGTAGATAGCCAGGATGGCATTGACAGTGTGCAAGGACGAGCACCGCAGAGGGATACATCAGAAGGCGGTAACGAGCGCATAATGAAACCATGCCATAGTGCCCTTGCCCTCTTCCGCCAATCCTGCCCCCCCTCGCCCTCTCGGAATTCTAGAGCTCTAGCCTACATGTAGTGTAGTAGGATTCATTCCTTCTTTCGCTCCTCTCTTAAAAAGTGCGTACAGTACCAGCTAGTACACCACATCACAGAAGCGGTCACAATTGCTTCTTTGTGCCTGCTCTGTGAAGCAGTCTTCATTTGTTTTGAAAGGTTAGGGTTTAACGCCAATTAGAATCCACCCCGAATTAGGGCTAACCGGTGGTCAGATGTGACCTATGCTTATTTTTCACATTGGTCAAACTGACCCATGCAGGTAGCTTTCGGGTAGGTCACCACAGCATAAAAATACCAGAATGAAGGATGAGCCATGGCGGCATGTCTCCCTCCAACAAGCACTAAGTTGGATCCAATGCTGACATCCACGCTTGCTACAACAGAAAGGATATCGCAACAACAGAAGAAAACAATCAACCAATGCGTCTCATTATATCAGCACTATGACAACTCGCAACAACAACAAGGAAAACCAAGGAGGAGGAATCAACTGGGCCGCCATCATGCAGTCTGATTGGGACCATGACATCAAGCTGATCGAACAGTTTCAGAATGGTTCTGTTGTTGCCGACATCCCTCTCTCGCAAAAGCACTCAGTCGCGGCGAAGAAGACTGAAAAAGAAGATAGTGGTGATGAAGGAGAATTCGAGTTTGGCAAGGAGGAACCAGCTGATGTGGTCGGCGGTAAGAACTTGAAACCAAGGACGCCAACTGATTATGGATTCAGAGTTGTGCGATTGACTGACCTTGTGCCTGATGGCTTTCCCCAATATCCAAATGGATCACCCATGTTCCCTCGTGGTGATGATTCACCTGTCTATCCAAACTCGGACTTCAACGAACATGCCGCGGCTGATCCAACCATACGTCGAACCAATTCCCCACACAAACCCAAAGCGCTGGACTACAAGAAGGAAGAAAACCCGGAGCCCCTCTCTGCCAGGACTTGCGGCTATTGCTGCCAAGCTCCTTGTTACATGCTGCAAGACATGATGGGTGGATCCCTCATGATGACTGCAGATATGATGAAGGATGAAGGATACGACAATAACAAGATTCGAAAGGCTCTCTACAGTGAAGCCTCTCGTATGATCAATGGCCGCCTTGGCCCCGGAAAGAGGATGAAGCTCCCTGTGTGTGTCGAAGGTGAGATCAAAGATTGCTACCCTCGAAAGAAGACTGACCCGGAGTACGTGGGCTACAAAGCAAACTAGTAGTTGCACTGTTTCAGCGAGCACTGTTTCAGCAAGCGATTAGCCAGTCGCCAGAGAGTATCAACGGCCACTGAACTCAGAAATGTTCATCGCCACAAAGTAGGATAATGTCTAGTAAAAGTGATCATGTCTGTTACTGGTAACGTTTGGAACTAGTTTCTTAGAATGTAAATGCACTAGTTGTAAATGTCGTTGTCGCTGCTGTCATAGAAAGTACCGGTATTTTTCTTCTGCACATCATCGCTGTTCGAAGATTTGGTGGATTGGTCATCTCCCTCCTCGTTGTTATTGTCCTTGTCCTTTCTCTTGCGCTTTCGAGTCTCTATCTCTGGCTTCCCATAAAGCTTTCGAAGAGTTTTCCACAAAGGGGCACTCCTGCAGATTGATCGTGGTCCCTTGCAGTGATGACGATCTCGCAGTTGCCACAGAGCCACACCATCAGGATGATGTGCGATTTGAAAACAAGTCTTGTCCTGGAATTGCTGGAGATTGTGGATGTGTCGATCTGAGTCCGAGATAATGTGGTTGTGAGCAAAGATACCGCAAATCGAACACATTGACAAGCCAGACCTGATACCGGCCTCGCCCAATTTTGGATTGAACCATTGCCCACTCTCTAAGCGGCAAACAATGCAACGCTGTCTATTGTTTGCTTTCATCTTGGGTTGGAGAGGAAGGTGGTCTTTCATGGGATCGTTCTCTGGTGTGTTGTCGGGATCAGCGGCTTCAGGTTCATTGTAATCTAAAAGGCACTCTGCTACAAACAGCATGAACTCATGCCGCTTCAGCGCATTCCTGGGTGAAGTTTTTTCCTGCACAGACAAGTTCCATGCAATGTGCGCATTCATCAGCATGACATCAAGAATAGCAAGGAACACTCGCTTATACCATTTTTTGAAGTGCGCTTTAGTTGAGAAGCCTCCGAAATGGGCGCGCATCTCATCACCTTTGTCGACACCAAACATTGTTTTTTGGTAGCCAATCATTGCTGCCGGACAATCCAGCTGTCTGGACATTGGACCAATCTGCCTCTTCACTGTACCAACAGTAGTATCATTCTTGGTGGTGACCATCGTAACTACTTTGTTGTCAACCCACTGCATCATTAGCAATCGATTTACTCGATCAGCGACAATCTTGTACTCACCGCGACCGTCTTTCTTTTCTAAGTCGAGAAGATCTGGAAATCCCTTCCTTCTTCGTCGACATGTCCCAGTACTGTGACATCCACACTTTGTCAGTAAAAGAACAGCAAGCTCGGGGCACATGTACCGGTTATCCATTGCAATGTGTCGAGATCCCCCACCATCGTCTCCAAAGGTAGACATGACAGAATTCATCACAGCTTTCTGAGTTGTCGGAAGGTCTTGGATCGATTCGTCAATGCCAATATTCTTGGCATTCCTTCCCTGGTACACATCAATGTGCAAGATCGCGTAAGTCTTTGAGCATGCCAGTATGAAGAAGTCAACTCTGAACTTATTGGGCTTGTCCTTGTTGTATTGCCTTACAGGACAGAACCTTGAGCGGCAAGCCACGCCACCTTCGTCGAAGGCGCAAAAAGGACCAGCATCGAATGTGGATTTAGAAGCCGTATTTGTTGAGTTTATTGCCCTCCTCAATTGATAACACTTGTCGCTCGCACCAGCTGCCATTTCTTTATCCTCAGGATGAAAAGCAGCTCTTATTTGCTTGAAGCGAAGCAATGTCATGTACTGAAAAGCCCAGCCTTCACTATTCTTGATTTCCTTGGGTTTTGCGTTGTTGCTGTAATTGATGCCTATTGGTTCTTTTTCGAAGTATGCGTTGTAGCCACCACCATCAACAGGAGACAGTGATATTTTCAACAAGATGCCCAGGAATACATGCATCTCTTTTACATTTATGTCTTTCCATTTCCCACCACACAACTTCTTCTTTCGGTCTTTGTCTAGCAGATGATTCTTTGCATAGTCGTTCGATTCTCTTGTCAACACAGTCACAAAATCCCTGCTGCACCCAAGAGCTTGGAAGCACTGGAATGGATCGTTCCATCTCCTTCTTACACCAGACTTCAACTTAGTCTTCTCCTTTCGCATGTTTTTATTGTCCGTAAAAGGAACCTCTCCAGGCACAACTGATTGGAACTTCCATTGAAGCTTCTGTGCTAGTTTGCCATATGTATCTTCTCTGGGGATGGTTGTTCCGTCAGTTGCTTGAATTTCGTAGATATCTTCATCACTATCGTACCCTTCACCCATGGGTGTTGCATTGAATGCATCATCATGTTGATCCAACTCCTCGCCATCATCAGAGTCAGACTCATAACCATCAACATCGTCACCTCTTGTAATGCGTCTACTCTCTCTTGCTTCAGACACAGCGTTCACACTGCTGCCTGTTGAACACGCAGTTTTTAGACTGGCATAAGCTTGTGCCCTTTCTTCGCTTGTTGGCAACACATTCCCTTTCTTTGGTTTGGCGGCAGGTGTCTTGACTGTTGGCTCTGCTGAAGTCGGTATTGTACTCTGGCTATCTGCGGGAGTGCTTTCAAGATCCATTGACAGCTGGCTCTTTTCTCTTTCGTATGCCA
Organism: Seminavis robusta; assembly: GCA_903772945.1. NCBI lineage: Eukaryota > Bacillariophyta > Bacillariophyceae > Naviculales > Naviculaceae > Seminavis > Seminavis robusta. The sequence goes on from CAICTM010000033.1 coordinate 7,954, forward strand.
TTATCAGACCTTTCAGCTTGCTTCGAAAGTCTGTTGAATTGTCTTTGTAATTCTGCGTCCATCGGACATCCAAGAGGGTACCTGCTGTAATCCATCTAAAACACCATCTTTTACCATTCTTTGCCGTAGGGCATTGTGTGACCTTCCCCACGATATCCAAATTGTTCTGGGGGTATCTTTGGAGGAAAGCTTCTCTGTGAGTTTCGTCAAGAAACAGATTACTGTTGCACTTGAAGTGTCTGCCGGAGAAGGAGAATGTTTGCCTCTTCTTCTTTGCGTTGGCTGTGGCTGTGGTATCTTGGGTATCTTGGGTTTCGGCCTGTTGCGGGACCACTTCCTCGTCTTCATTTGCTTGATTTGGGGGGCCTGTAACATGCGACGCAGCACCAGTGATGAGATCTCCAATGTCCAGAGCCTCCCTTACTATACTATTAGCGGATTCCCCACTATGCGGTCCACTCTGCCTTCCCAGAGGCGGCATGGGAGGGTCGGTCATGGTGTTGCTTTGATTCGATGCCACTTTTGCTTGCGATGTCCCTACCTTTAGGCTGCCACAGCGCCTCTCTGGTTAGAGATAGCCCATAGTGACCCATATATACAGAGAAGCAGTTTTCAGCGCTCTTTCGAATGGTGCTATCTAGAATGTCTATAGTTGGACTTCTGAGGTAGGTATGCTTTAACCAAGTCTGCATAGGTCGTATGTGACCTATGTAAGTTCTACGTAGGTCGTATATGACCGCCGCCTCTGATTGGCGTTAATCAATTTCGGAATCGAATCAATCAGCATCAGCTACAGAATCGAATCTCTAGCCGATTCGATTCGAAATCGAAGTAGTTTTCTCCTCCTCGAGCACGATAAGGGTATTTTAGGAGCCCCCTCCCTTCCCCAGCAATCGATGCCCATCTATTATAAAGAGAGCCTTGAATCGAATCTCCGGGACAAAATCAATCGCTAATGTAGTTATCATTGTAAGAAGGAAGCAAGCTTGGGCCAAGCTTTAGCGAACCAAAAGACAGCACTCGGGACAAACATCCGTGGCCAGCCGATGGGTCGGGAGCACAAAGGAGGCGCCGTGCTGGAAAATACACGGCTTGAGGAGAAGTTGGAATGGAGGGATGTTTCTTCTTATTGGTACAATGCCATAATGAAAAGAAGACACGACATTGTGGCAGGTAGCAACCAAGCTACGTTTTGTAGCCATTGGCTCGCCAATACCTCCATGTTTCGTTGCCCCGCAGCCAACCTACGGACCGTGGATGATTCTTCGAGGGAGGAGGAAATAATAGTCGAAGTTTCCTGAGAATCAAGAATGCAAGGGGTTTCCAGCCGTCCACCGATGGCAACATAGAATTGTGCAGCGCCTGTCAGGTTGCCAGAAGTAGTTTTGACAACCTCCTTGATGATCTTCCCATTCTTCATTGTAAATATGACTCTCTCTGGGTCCAACACAACATGCTTGTCGGTGGACTGAATTGGTGGGAATCCACCAAACGTGTAAGGCTTCCCGTTGTGGGTTCCTGACACCACCAACTCGTCTACCAGTACGACGCCAGGTTTAATTTCCTTGACAGAGTCATAGCTGAATTTGAAATTGGTGAAGCTCTTGCAGAGGATGACAATATCTGAATTCTTTGCCATGGCAGTAAAGGGAGCCATTTCATTGCGGCAGATGGGAACCTCATCATTTGCATAGAACTGCAGCAGCTCTTCTACAGATGCATGTTCATTGACCTTGGCAATGAAATCCTGGATATTCTGCTCATTCTCGTTGACTGGGATGGATGTTTCAGTTACTTCCACCGGGATGGAAGTGTCAGTTCTTGTTCTTGCACCAACAGAAACCTTGGATGTATTTCCCAATCTATCCTTCTTGCTCTTTCTCTCCTTTTTGCTTTTTAGTCGCTCCTCTTGCAGTGGTGCTGCGAGTATGTTCATGTTGCAGGGCCTGTCAGGTTTCCAAGGGCTGTGACTGTCTGCTTGGCAATCTTTTTACCCTCCATGGTAAACCAGACTCTTTCCTCCAGCTCCACACGCTTTCCAGTGGCTGCAATGGCTGGGAATTGTTCAAACTTGTATGGCTCCCCATTGTGAGTCCCTGCGACGTAGAGGTCCTCCATCAATACTAAGCCAGGTTTGACCTCCCGGATGTAACCATAGCTGAACTTGAAATCCTTAAAGCTCTTGGTCAGATTCACAATCTCCGTTTGAAGAGCCATGGCAGTCATGGGAGCCAAGTCATCGTACTTGATCAGTACATCTTTGCTGGTATAGAACTTGACCAAGTCCTTGGCAGAGCATTTGTGAGCATTCACCCTAGCCGCGTACTTTTCAATAATTCGCTCGTTTGGGGTTCCAGTGCCGGAGGAAAAAGTGGTGCTTGTGCTGGATCTACGCGACTTGAAAGTCTTGCTGCTGCTTCTTCGTTTCCCTTCCTTGCTTGCCTTCTCATCCCGGCTGCGATCCCTGTTAGGAGTGTCATGGTCGGCCTTTGTGGCCTTGCGGCTTGACATCCGATTCACGAGCTTTGATACGGCTACCATTCTATCTGTCTATCTGCTTTTTGGGTTTCAATGCTCCAGCATTGGGAATTGTGGGCTTGATGGGTGGCACTAGTCTACTCCACCACTTCAGAAAGATTCGAGTCCGTGTGCCGTGTTCCGGCACAAAATTTGATGTCTGCTCACCAGCTGCCCTTGGTCGGGGATTGGGATATTGGGATGGTCTGAGAAACGGAAGCAAGGCACAATCAGGAACACCCAAGAGATAGTACGATTTAGGATCATTCTCATTCTGATCAAAAATGTTGAGAAACCTTCTGACATTGATCAAAATTAATACTCCTACCAGTTTCCAAAAAGACAGTCATGGCCTATCCACTGACATTCTCCGAAGTTCTCGTAGACATATTATTTATTAGGTAAGGCTTGATCGTGCTCGTTTCTGAGTTCCAATTGTCGCCAGTGCTCCAGTTAAGAAAAGACGAAGTCAGTGGCCGCAGTGTGATGACTCTCGAGCTCTCGAGCTCTCGAGCTCTCGAGTCACTCAGCACTTCCCACTCAATCTCGTTTCTCGTTTCCTCGCTCTGCGCGGGCGATCCGTGGTTGCCCACGTAAAAAGATCCAAGACGTGATTTTGGAAACACACAAAACGATCCATGGCCGCGATCGGCTCATCAAAAAGCCAAGGCGCGGGTCAACTGCTCCCGTTCTTCATAGGTAGAGAGATGGATGGATAGAAGACGACAATGAAGGAACCAAGCTTTCATGTTGATTGCAAAGTAAAGCCTTCCAAGGAGCTGGAGCCACGTGACGATGTCGACCATGCTACCAGTACCCAGAAGCTGGAGGAAGGGCTGGGCGGCTGAGACTGTACCAAGTCAAAACTGCATCTGTCAACGATGGCAAGCAAGATGGACCAAGAGGAACAATTGACAAAAGAAATGTAGCCCGAAAGTTCGGAAGAGACTCTGGAGGATGCATCCAAAAGCCAGGAGAGGGCGGCTCCTCTGATGAAGTCAAGCCGTCGCTACTATTTCCCCGTGTTGTGCTTGGGAGTAGTTCTTGATGTGATGTTGCTGGTGATTGGGCTTCGTATTGGCCCCATGAATCACGAAAGGATTCATCGGCTATTTGTAGGTGGCACCATTGCGTTGGTTTGATGGCTGGCGCTGCTGGTCGCCGTGGCTGTATTTGTGCGGTACAAACTCCAAGACGACAAGGAACAAGCCTGGAGAACAGCTTGGAGCGGTGCCATTGTATTGGTGGTGGTGCTAGCCTTTGTCCTCTTGCGTTGAGCGATCGAGTGACAGTCGAATCAAGATTTGAACTGGGTGGCTGGCAAAAGTACCCATATAGCTAGCATGGGCCCTTCTTTGCCTCCAGCTTGATGCCGTTACTAGACTAGCGTGGCAAAATAGGTTAATAGCAATAGTCTGAGCAACGCAACAGCAGGCGATTCGGGCTCGCATGCATGGTTTTGGCGGCCTCGCTGCCTCTTGTGCCATACATTGCGGTCCTTTTCTTCAGTGCAAAAGGGTTGCCAGGGAAGTATCCACAAAGCCGGCAGAGGGTGAGGCTTAGCTACCGTAGGAAAAGAACAGGGAGCCGAGTCAATTGCTGTCCCATGAAGCACGGTGAAGATAGAAATCGAGAGCCATCTGCATCCAGGTAATAAAACGCCCCCAACAAACCTCATTGTTACTTTGATATAGCTACCAGGGTAGCCATAGGGAAGGGAAGTTATCTAGGGCGGCCAACAGTGAGTTTGGCTTCGGAAAAGAAGAGGCCAAATAGGGGACTAGGTTCCCTGGGATCAGGGACGACCTCAGGTTTCGAAAGACGTTCGTTTTCCTTGGACTGATAGCGGTCTCTTTACCTTTCCGTGACTTGTCGGATGGCCACAGCTACGGATCAACTGTTCCGTTCTAAATGGCTTTGACAAAGGTCTGTCTCCTCGACATTGCATCATTGCTGCGTGTGGCATGTTAATTTTAAAAAGGATGCGATGCAAACCGGCGATTGATTTCTTCGCTGTATGCATAGTAGATTGTTTGTCTCTCTCTCTCTTTATAATATTTCCTTCGTTTGGTTATTTTTCCAAAAGGACTTTATGAATTGGATCCAATGCTGTGCCGTCAATCGTTCGTAACGATATTCTTTGGCCTTGGCAATGATGCGTTGATATTCTTGTTCGAGCCATTCCGGTGTGACATTGTCATGAGAATCAATCCATGCGACGGGCAATCCTTGAAAGGATCGGTACCATCCATCGGTTCGATTCAAATGCTCAATAACAGGAATGGTGCCTAAATACATGGCTTCCCAATGACGATAACAATCCAATCCCAACCCGCCCGGACTGAGAATGAATTTGGAACGCATCATTTCTTCAAAAAAGGACTTTTCGGCGGCTTTGCCCTTGCCAAATGTATTGCGTACGGTTCCTTGAAAGTTGCGAATGACGGCTTCCATGGCTTGTTTGCGCATGGGTCGTCCTTTGCAATTGAGCATGAGTAGTTGAGTGCGTGGTTGTTGGTGGTGTTGATCTAGAAAATCGAGCATAAACTTGATTTTGTCGGGTGTCCGTACTCCCAATGGCAAGGAATGTACCTTGGGATGATCTCCAAAGAGCTGAAACTGTGTAGTGACCGCCAAGAGTGTCTCGGGATGATTGATGTATTCCCAAATGGTACTATTCTTGCATCCCTCCTTTTTCCAAGTGGCCATCAAGTCGGGAACCCAATCGGTGGTTTTACCAGGAATCTGTTGGGAAAATCCACCCCAGTTTTCGTCCATGCGAAAAAAGGCAATGTGCGGATAGGGCGTTGCGTTGAGTTGTCGTCGATAGCGATTAAAGTTTTTTGCCAGAATGCAAATGGATCCAATTTTCAAGTACTTGTAGCCCTTGTCGTGGTAGTCTTGAATATCTAGTATTTGGGAGCGGGATTCGGTCTTGTTGACTCTCCAAAGTTGGGCTTGATCAAAATGCTGCAGGAATTGTTCAAACTTTTGTCGTGTGGCCCAGTAAATGACGTTGGTGTGCCGAAAGTTCCCAAAGAGTTCTTGCATTTGCTGGTAGTGATAGTCGTAAAAGTCACGTTGGTTCTGGGAGATTGTAGATATCACTTGGGTATGATTATCTTCCCTGAATACATGTACCGGTACCGGTAGTACTGAGGGTATCACAGGGGTAGCAGGGGTATCTGAATCTTCTCTTAATAGTGCTGAGGGTAGCATAGGGGTAGCATTTTCCAGTCTGGTGGTACCATTATCTTCTTCCTCTTCTTCGTCATTGTCATCGTCATTGTCTATACTAGTAGCTATAGGAGTATCCAGGTTGACTTCGATTATCATTTGTGCAGCTTGAAGCTCTGCCCCTGTGGTTCTTGACAATTCTTCCTTTTGCAGTTTTTCGTTTACCAGAAAAGAACGAAAGCTCATCAAAACCAAAACTGCTATTATGCAGCCGACGGTCTTCATTGATATTGATGGCATCGTCTTCTCTATCTACCGGTATACCGCAATGCAACCATCTGCCGTCCATGGCATTTCTTGCTTTATGATCAACGGTGGTCAGGAACCGCGCCTCGAGCATCCAAAAGCAACTTTACCTCTATCCTTAATCTGCATGGTCAATGAGACACGAGCTTTGGGTACGATTGTACCGGTACCAAGAAAGGACAACAAGGCTATCCATCGACGGTGTAGAGAGCTATTAATAGCTTGTAGCCAATTGCGTCCAGACTGTCACTCAGTTCCTTTCAACCTCTACGGGTGTATACATACATATAAGGTAACATCGCTTCAGGTTGGCAACGTACACGTACATTGGGTGCAAGCATGTGCTTGTTCATCAGTCATATGCATAATTGAATATTATCTTATCTTTGTACTTCTACTGTACGATACTACGACTCATGATCCTGGTTGTACAGTTTGCTTCCATCGACCTCCTCATCATCAACACCCAGCATGCAGCCAGCACTCAATCACCGTTTTCTTGCTTTGGTTTATTCTCCAGGTGGCGTGGCAGGGGGCATGTCCATCGTACCTCCAACTGACAAGTACATACCAGGGGGTCCAGTGAGGCTTCCCAATGCAGTGATCTCCACCCGATCAATCTTTCCATCCTTCATGTAAAACCAGCATCGCTCAGGATCCAACACAATTTTCTTCTGGGTTGCTTCCACGATAGGAAAGTTGGCAAACGTGTACGGACCCGTGTGCGTTCCAGTCGTTTGCAAGTTTTCCACAAGGACAACTCCTGGCTTGATTTCCTTGATGGAATCATAGAGGAAGCCCATATCATTAAAGCTGCGGTACAACTTTTCAATCTCAGTCACCATCACACCTGCGTCCATTGCCTGGGTGTCATCAAACAAGACTCGCGACGTACTGGAGGCGTAGTGCTTGAGCAGTTCCTCTGCTGATGCATGAGCGCTCACAGCAGCCACGTACTTTGCAACCAATTCTTCATTCAAGTTGTCAGTACTAGTACCAGTAGCCTTCTTGGGCCTTGTCTTCTTGCTGCTGCTGCTGTTGCTGTTACTCAGGCTGTTGCTGTTGCTGCACACAGAGGTACCATCTTGGCTCTCTTTGGCGAGAGCCTTGCCATTGGTCTTGGTCTTGCTCCACCGTTTCCCAGAAAAAAGTTTGAACATCTTCAGGTCCGTCTGATGGCAAAAGTGCAGAAAACTAAAATAGATTTGGCTTCCAAGAATTGTGAGAGTGCTGAAAGTGAATAATTCTGACGGACTACAACGTCCGGAAACAGGCGAGGTTTGAGATAAATCCAGTCCCAAGGAATCCGTTTTATATTTTTGTCTCAAGTCTGATACTGATTGCATGGACAAAATCAACCAGTGTCCCGTTTCCGGACTGCGTACCGGTACAGTCGTATTGTGGTCCGCTTCCCTTCAAGTGCATGTGTACTTATTTATGTACAGTACTTCAGACTTCAGAGAACTGTACTGAGGTCATCTTAAGCTTCAAGGAGAAGACCAGAAGCCTTGCTCTAGAGCCGTAACGCTTTATGAATACAGTGGTCAAATGCTTTAAGTCCTATTGAACTAGTGGCTTTTAGAAACGAATTAATTAACATTAGTTACGAATTAACAATCCACCAAAGCGTGCCAAACTTCCAAAATCCCAAAACAAAAAAAGACATAACACATAACACAACCTTCACATCTTCTTTTGTAAATGTTCTGGTCGAATGTCAATCGATTCCTGAAACCCACCGGAAACATTCCTTACCTTTAAAAATCTGACCTTGATTCCAGCAGTAAAAATTTAATGGTTGGAGGGAGGCAGTATTTTGGGTCCTGCAAGGTTGTACCGGTACCACTGACTGGATTTGGATTTAAATGATGTTTCATCGCGGCAAGCTTTTGTGACCACCATGACCCATCGAATGACCGTACGAACCGGCACCAACCTCCTGCCTCTTCAACAAGCGCTTGCTTGATGATCAAGGATCAAAATTTACTATCTAACCTTTTAGTTAAAATTAGGATCGAAAGACGACGTTATGCATTGGCCGTGCAACAACCCCGCAGCCCAGTCGTAGCTATAGCTAGCTATAGAGCAAGGAAGGTCCATGGGATCAGCCATGACAAACTGGATACCACATCAATTGAACAAAAATTCTTCCAAATAGGCGATAGCACCCTTCCACCAAGCGAATGCCCTGCTAACAAAATTGTCCTCTGCAGGGCTTCCACCAGTTCCGGTGGTGCCTAGGTTGCCAACTTGAGGCAAAGGATTCAGGATAGGAGAAAACGTGGGAAAGTCAGTTTGTCTCCACGTTTGGATAAGACCATTATCTTGACCTGACTCATCATAAAAAGGTGCTCCAACAAGGACTTTTGTCCCATCTCCAGAAACAGCAACACTATATCCCAACTCATCAGTTGCCCCAATTCCATCAATATCAAAACCTTGCATTCTGCTGATCTCTTGAAGGACCCAATCAGTGCCGTCAAACTTGTAGATGCGAACATAACCACGAGAGACTGCAGATCCAGCAACAAGGGTTTTGCCATCATTGGATAGATCAATAGAGAACCCAAATCTATCTCCTTGTTCATCTCCAATGAGATCACTATGTACAGTACATGTATTATGTATCACAAGTCACAAGTCACATGGGGCAGAGTCAGTAATCCAAAAAACACATGAAACAGTCCTCAATGCTTACCTTCCCAATTGGACCCATAATTCATCAGCTCTTTGAAAGACTTGCACCTTGCCAATTTGGGTAGCAGCAAGCAGATCAAACCGAGGAGAACTGACTGCAACAATGCTGCCATCGTAGTTTAGAGCCACCGAATAGCCAAAATTGTCAGAGATGGTGGACCCAAACATGGCTCCACCATCAACAAAATTTTGGTTGAGTATGCCATCACTGGCATAAACACGGCATTCACCAAACCTTGTAGAGTCAGAATCAGAGGGTCCAGATCCAGGCATTCCAACAGCAAACCAGTTGCCATCTCCAGAGTATGCTACAGACCACCCCATCTGTGCCAATGCATTTGGTCCATACAATCCAGAAACAAAAGCAGAGAGATCATTAGGGTCGTCATATTGCTCTCGCTGCCAGTCAGTGCCATCCCAGAAGTAGGTTGTTGCAAACCCAAGTTGAAGGTTGGTTGGGGTATCATAAAGAGGAGCCCCAACTACCACTTTGTCTCCATCTGCTGACAGAGAAATGGCCCAACCAAAGGAGAAAATTGGCGAGCCATCCAACTCAACACCAACAATTGTACTGTCTCTTTGCAACCACATTTCTGAGCTGCTGTTATATTGGAACACCACAACAACTTCATTGGCAGAAGAGCTGACAGCAACAATGCTGCCATCTCTTGATATGGCAACTGTAAAACCACTTCGAAAAGGTAAATGAGGAAAACCTGTCAAGTCTTGACCTTTTGGGGTCCATACCGGTATATTGGCAGCAATCTCATAGACACGAACAGTGTCAGTTCCCCTTTCATGGACTGCTATTGTTGTCCCTGCCTCGTCTATGGCCACATAGCTTCCAAACAATGCAAGATCGGTATCCCCTGCAAGATTAAAACCAAATTGGACATAGCCGCTGATGGGAGCCAACCAACGATGCTGTTTCATGCTTTCCGCATTCAGGTCAATGACTTGCAAGGATTGCTGATTCTGAGGTTCACTGGTACCGCTACCATCTACTGACGTGAAGAGAATTGCCAAATTGACACACAGCAGGATGGCCCTTGAGAAACGTCCTTGATGAGCAGGAAACCATTCGGAAAGATCGAAATTCCACAACATGGTGATTGTTGGCAATTCAGTTATTCGAAAATTCAATTCAAGGCAAGTCGATCAACAGATGGAGCAGTATGGGGCAAACTTGGATTCGATTCATTCCATGGCAGGCATTGGGATTGATCTGGAAGAAACGGGGTTTGGGGTAACGGGTGCCCAAACCGAAACGGCCATAAAAAACGGCGAATCGAAAACGGGTGTTGGTGCACCCCCCGCCCCACTCCAATTGAGACGACTGAACGTCGAGTCGAGTCGAATGATTCAATTCAATCCCAGATTTCATTTGGACGAACAGATCCATGACCGAACCATTGGCATTGGGAACTGTGGGGGAAGCAACCCCCAAACAAAAAAGGATGAAGGCGCACGTGCACCTCGATCCGAGACCAGCAAAGAGCATGACGAGGTTGATGCACTAGTAGCTAGCAGCTAGCTGCGGCTAGCAAAAGCAGCTACGATAGCTCTTGCAGATATGGCTGCTGACAAGTCTTCCGAGAAAAATTTAATGTAACCGGAACTCTCTTCCCGGAACAATTTGCAACCTTCGCGCACCTGCGTCCAACATCAAGATTGCAAGTTTTATGCCTCATTATCGATAATGAGATGAGCAAAGAATAAGGGGACAATGACGAGTATTACCATGAACGCAACAGAGCACGAGAAGGACCCAGAGCAACCGGCAGTGGCGCCTCAGGAAAACTGTTTGATGCGTCACGTCAGTGCCATGCTAAACATGCCACCGCCAGTACCAGTAATAGTTATCACGGACGACCAACCAGACGAAGAAAAGCAGTTATCCCCACCACCACAACAACAACCGCCACCATCGTCACCACCATCGTCACCAGCATCCCCACCACACAGTAGTTATGTGACAAAACAGAGAACGCCGCCATCCAAGCTCTTTCACAGATTGGATCGAATGCAAAGAGCACTGTATCAACGCACAGTGCCGGTTCTGTGTTTGGGGGTAGTGCTGCTGATGGCGCTGTTGGTTGTTGGCTTACTGTCTGCCAAGGACCAAGGCAACGCTCTATGGGGATTCTTGGTGGCTTGTCTCATTGCTTCGGTTGGCTGGATAGCTGTGCTCGTGGCAATGCTGGTGTTTATTGTCCAAACCAAAAGCAATCACATACTCCGGATTGTACTGCTACTGCTGGACCCGGAGACGCGCGAATTTGAAGTCCTGCGACTCGAGTTTTTCTATTCCGATTATTCCAAGGCGTTGGTGGCAAATGCTCTGTCTCCAATGTCTACCCATGCAACCAACAAAATGTTGAGCACCAAGGCATACACCGGTGTTTGCAACGCAAGGGGCGCCAAGGAATGGAAGAAATCAGCCCATTTGGTAGACTTTTGCCAAGGCTGCGATGTGCTCATTGCTATACCAGAAGGAACTTCTGCAGAAGAGATTGCGCAACTGGCCAAACCCATTCTCAGAGATGAAAATGTTGTCAGAGTTGTAAGTATTGTTCTCTCATCGTTCTGTCATTTGATTGCATTGAGGTTATTGAATTTTCCCTTCTAACCATCATCATTTCTTTTGGAATGGCATCCTCCTTATCTTTAGCTCTGTTCTGGTGTCAACAAGGCCGATCCTTGGGCTTTGGGGATGAGGCTTCTTTACTTTATTTCTTCCGTGTGTTTGGGGATTCTGTTACCAGTGTTCTGGGTCGTTGTGGCACACAGTATCAGCCAAGATGATACAAAAGTATGGTTCGTGGAGGCTCCCCTGGTTCTATTCATTAGTTGGTACGTGGCATTCCTGGTGGCAGAGGCATCCGTCATACTTCAAGTCCTCCACCACCGAAAACAGAAACGTCGAGTCATTCAAAACTATGTCTTCAAAATGGTTCTGGTGATTGCCGTTTATTTGGCTCTGGCAGCAATCATTGTACAGTTTGCATAGTCTAGCTAGTGTAATTATAAAGGTCCAATGATGATGTTCGGGTACAGTGTAGACTGTGGCGCAGCCAATGAATGCGCAGCACGAGCGATCTCCTGGGCACTGAATTGGATCTACTATAATAATAGTAGGGTCCCAGCTCTGCCTTGGATCTGCCGAATGTGTTTTTGAGCTGGCTCCAGCTTGAGTCTTCAACCAATGCATATGCTGCTGCATGTCGACTCCCCTTGTAGACACTGCTAGCTAGCCACTACGAAAGGCGCTGCAAGAAACCTGAGATGCATAGATTGAAGAAGTTGCAGCACCAGCGCAGTGTGGTTTAGGGGTACTGGTAACGAGGTGTGTAGTACCAAGGTCAATTAAGGAAAACGTGTAACAGGACGTCAAACCACGCAGCCCAGAAGGCATGGTTAAAGGATCTCTCAGTCGGGGTTCCAAACGTTTAGTCAACGTTCCAAGGGAGAGACGGAGGCACAAAATTGAAAACGGGGGTTTAGAGTAGGGAAATTATCTACAGAAGCCAGCACAAAATAGAAGGTTCTCCCTTCTGCACTTCTGCATCCAGCGTTGATTGCTTGATCATGAGCACCAACGAAGGAGACGACGGCGACAAGAAGCCGGCAGCCGATCTAAGTGGGAAGAAAGAGGACGAGGAGGGCCGCCGTCTTCGTGGTGGTGATCCCGAAGCTGTGGGAATTTGGAACTGCACTCCTGACTCCTTTTCCCTCTTTCCCAACTTTGTTCCCCTATGAAGTCGACATTGCCCATGAAGACCTCCCCAAGAAGAAGAAGAGTTGCAAGAAGAAGAGGAGCCCCAGCAAGCCCAAAAACAAATAGTATGTCGAGCCAAACGAGCTTGATATCTTGGGTGGGCGTGGGGGCAATTCCAACGATTGGCCCGGCAATGAACGCTACCACCTTGCCATTGAAGACGCCAAGCCAAGGTACCGAGAGTGCCGAAATTATGATGAGAGGACAATCCTGAGTCAGGAGATTGTCAAGCAGATGACGACCGAGGGGCGTCGATTCCTCGCCATGGATAAACACAAAAACAAATGGTATATCGTCCCCGAGCGCACAGCCCGCTTAAAGACTGGACTAGCGTTGCAGGAGGAGCACAAAACCAGAGGGAAATCCGCTTAGAAAAAGGCAGAGGGAAATAGAAAGAGCAAAGGTGCGCACGTCCCTGGTGCCGTAGTGGGCATGGAGCGCCTCTTTCCTCTTTCGTGAATATGCCAGCGCGATCGAAACGTGTAAATGCGGAGGAACCAGACAATGACGACGCCAAAGATGACACGGCGAGCAAGTACGGTATTCTATGGTGGTCAGCGAACAAGAGCCTTTAGATTTTAAAATATAACGATTCGATTCTCGACAACGCAAGGCTCTGTTGCTTCTTGAGGTTCCTGAAGTGGTGCGGACTGCTCTTGCTTGAGTTGTTCCAGCTTGGATTGCTCTTGTTCCCGTTCCTCCTGGCACAATTCCTTGGCGTCATCGTATGCCAACCGGCGAGCCATGGCCTCGAGCTGCTGCAGTTTCATGGACTCGATCTTTTCCATTTGTTCGTTGCAAAGATGATCGATCATAGCGTTGAACGCTTTGGTTTCATCGGATTCTCGCAGGATATGTTGGATGTGTTCATTGTTGCTGCTTGCTGTTTGTTTTTTCCACGCAATCTGCTGCATCATGGTCACGCCTTTTGGGCCATGACAAAGCGCTCGGCGCACAAAAAGGGCCGTGCCGTTCTCCCCAATGGTTCAAAGTACCTTGACTCGAGATCCGAAACCGTGACATCCTCCAGAACGACAAATCCATGATCCTTCTTGAGAAACTTGGTAAATTCTTCTGGTGTCCACCCGGAAATCCATGGTTCTCCCCCTCGACGCACCCGAGCTACTACCCGTGCCACGTCTTGTGGATCGGCACAGATGCCCTCTTGTATCCATGACAGCTCTGACTTTTTCTGTAATACAGCTTGATGGACGTAGCTGACTCCTAAAATGGATCCTTTTCCGACCATGGATTGCAGTTGTTTCAATGTCTCGGCAGTAGACTTTTTGGGAATATAGTAGGTGACGCCTTCCAGAAGTATGATGGTCTTGGCCCCTCTTTGAAACTGTGGGTGCGCTTCGAGTTTGTCTTGGAGTGATTCGTTGGAGTTGAAATCTACGGAAATCAAGTGTACGTGAGATAGTTCCCCTTTCTGGATGGGAAGGCTTTGCAATCCTAGTTTTTTGAGTTTCTGGACTTTTGGTTGATCCACTTCAAAGCAGTGTATTTTGGTACTGTTGTTGTTGCTGTTATTGTGGAATAGTCGAATGGCACGGGTATCATATCCCGCCCCGAGAATGATCATTTGGGTACACGCATGATCAGTAATAGCTTGATGACAGACATGATCTAGAAATGCCGTTCGAGCCACGACCATGCTGATCAATCCAGGATATCTCTGATTTACTTTACAAACCACATAGTCGCTCCCCAACCATTCCAAAAAAGGATGACCAATGCTAAAGTATTTGGCGTACGGGTCTTCAAAGAGTCTGCTAGCTTCAGGCTTCCGAGCATGTTCCATCCAACGAATCCGTGCCACACCCATGGCAGTGTTGTCGTGCCGTTTCATTCCGGGAATATCTACATGTCGAGATACATGGGCTCCCATACTTACAATAACTCCACGACTTCTATGCGGTGAATCTGTGCTGTTCAGCGGCCGGCCTTCATTGTGCTGTTGGTGCGTGCTGCGGCAAAATCTTTGGATCTTAATAAATTTGGATCGTAGTCAGTCATGGATAGAAAATTCAACCAGCGATGCTTAAATCTTCAAGGACGCGCGGGAACACAAGAAAACAGGGAACACGTACCGTATGCATATAAACACAAGAAAACAGGGAACACGTACCATATGCATATAAACAATTTTTGAATAGAATCAATTTGGCTGACCACTTGTCTACTGTGCTGCTACCGGTGCCCTAAACTGATAACATGGGGCAGAGAGATTTGACCCACCAGCCAGGGAAATATTAATAAAATTCAACATATGAAGTTAAGGGACATGTGTCGCCTCGTGATTGACCCATCCTCGTTGCTGCCATCATCAGCATGCTACTAGCTCTGCTACAACAATTGTCTATTTTAACAGTGCCCGAATCCAAACAATGTCAGACTCAAATGCAATTCCTATAAACTAAAGTATGACTTCAGAAAACAGCTGCAAGTTATCTGTTTTTAACAATATTCAGTAATTATTGACAATAAAATAATTAAACTAGTAAAAGTAAAAAATATATAAATATATAAAATAAATAGATTATAACAATACAACTAATTTATGTAATATTAAAATATTTTTCTGTTATATACACAAGTTTTTCTACAAACTAATATTATTCAGAAATATTAAAATACATCTAAAATAAAAAAGGATAAATGCTTGAATTTTGCTCAATTTTTAAACATTCTTAATTGAGAAACCCAAAAACAATTTAATGATCTATTAAAATCATTCATGTCGCCAGTGGGTATACACACAAAGGGGACCCCAATACCCACTGGCTAAGTTGTCTAATTAAATTAATGAAATACATCATTGTGAGTATTCTTTTAAACGTTATGCAAAAAACGTCGTGCAAAAATGTCGTGTAAAAATGTCGTGTAAAAATGTCGCGTAAAATGTCGCGTAAAAATGCATGCAAAAATGTCGTGCAAAAATGTCGTGCAAAAATGAATGTCGTGTAAAAAAGAATGTCGTGTCAAAATGTCGCGTCAAATGTCGCGTCAAAATGTCGCGTCAAAATCGCGTCAAAATGTCAAAATGTCGCGTCAAAATGTCGCGTCAAAATGTCGCGTCAAAATGCATGCAAAAATAGTCGTGCAAAAATGTCGTGCAAAAATGTCGTGCAAAAATGTCGTGCAAAATGTCGTGCAAATGTCGTGCAAAATTTCGTGCAAAAATTTCGTGCAAAATTTCGTGCAAAATTTCGTGCAAAATTTGCGTAATGTTGCTAATTAGCCACACAGCGTAACTTTATCACGAATGTAATTTTTGATGTCATTTGGAATTGCAAAGTTATCTTAAATTTCGCGTAATATAGTTGTATTCGTATGTCATGCAGCTCATTATCGCATAATACAGGTAGCTACATTCTTATGTATGAGAGCTAGATTCTCGCGTGTTTGAGCTAGATTCTCGCGTGTTTGAGCTAGATTCTCGCGCGTTTGAGTTAGATTTTCGCGTGT
The DNA here is from genome assembly GCA_903772945.1 of Seminavis robusta. Taxonomy (NCBI): domain Eukaryota; phylum Bacillariophyta; class Bacillariophyceae; order Naviculales; family Naviculaceae; genus Seminavis; species Seminavis robusta. The sequence continues at coordinate 23,900 of CAICTM010000033.1, forward strand.
TTGAGTTAGATTCTTGCTTGTTACAGCTCGACTCTTATGTTTTTGAAATACATACTCGCATATTTCACTTTGTTATTAAGCAAAACTTCTATGTCAGCGAGATTTCTTTTTGGCACACACGTAAGAGAATATATTCTCGTCGCGTTTTTTGCTTTATTGTCTTGTGAATACATTGGTTGTCATATCACACTTGTGCAAGAGCAAGAGCTATATTCTTGCATATTTTAGATTGCTCGTATTATGTAATGCAAACTGACTTCAATGTCGCGTGATAGAATTACATTTTTCGTGTTAGAGCTAGACTTTTGTGTGTTAGAGCTGAATTTTTGCTTGTTTTCGGCATTAGAGCTATGTCTTACATTTTCTTGTGTTACAGCTACATTCTTCTTGCATGTTAGAATTATATTCTTGCGCATTTTAGATTGTTTTTATGCAAATTTCAGTTCTCTTTCTAAATGTCGCACACGCGTTGCAGAGCTACTTTCTCATATGTTGTGTATTAAATGCATGAAAAAATACTTTTTCTCGCGTTTTAGTTGTGTCTATATCATGACAAGAGCTACATTTTGGTTTTTAGAGTAGCTTCCTTGTGTAGTATTAGAGTGCCGCTCTCGCATGTCAGTTTTGACTAGTACATTCTGATGAGTATTTTAGCTTTGTTGTTGTATTCTAGTGAGTCTCTTTCTAGTACACACGTGAGAGAACTATTCTCGTGTGTTTTAGTAGCTTTATTATCATGTGAAATACATTATCTTTGTTATGGTGTTACATGAGTGAGAGAGCTAGACTTTCGCGCGTTTTAGCTTTGGAAGTACTACATCATCGTGCAATTTGGCTTTGGTGTCAAGGAGTGTATAGAACTACATTTTCGCATGCTATCAGAGTTTCTGAATCAGTCGGTACGTTAAGAGAGTCTACTACATTTTGGCTTTTGTGTGTTAGGACTACACTATCACGTGTTTTAGATTTGTTGTTGTAGCATATTAGACTGTGTAAGATTTCTGTGCTGTGAGCCGTCACAGAACTATTCAATGTATGTTAGCTTTTTTTTGTCATTGAAATGCATTTATTGTCGTGTCATACGTGGAACTTTGTCTGTATTATGCCATGCAATTTAGCTGCCAAGCTATATTTTTGGGTGATAGAAGTATACATCATTGCGTTAGAGTTACATTTTTCGCGCAATAGAGCTACATTTTCGCGATTAGAACTATATTTTGTGGGTCAGAGCTGTGATCTAATGTGTTAGAGCTATGTTCTTATGTGTTAGAATTATCTATAATTTTTGTAATAGAGTCGCGTAATGTTGTCGTGCAATGTAGCTATATAAATATGTTTGGTAAAAACGTCAAAAACATATATTTTTACATTAAAATGAATTCGTTTTTGTATTTTTATTTTAGAAAAAATTTATTTAAAGTCCAGTACAACAGTAAAATAACGACTGCCAACAGTCAACAAAACAACGTTTTGCAATTGGACATTTGCAATACACAGTTCACCCCCCAGCTTGAGCAGCTACAGATAGCTGGAGTAGGTATACATCTGCTTAACTCTCAATCGGTTTGGCACCAAGCCTTGCAGCTGCGACGTTCTAGCAGCACCTTTATTCCACTCTTTTTGAGGCTTCCAAACAGCAGTTAGATGCCCATACAATTTTCTACAGTACCAAAAGCACCTTATTGTTTTACGCGCACTACTCTACAACCCAAGGCAGCTACTGACTTCCCGCTCATATAGATGTTGAGGAGGGCTACAAGCTTGATCCATCCTGCACTGGTTGTACGCAAATTCCATATGAGCCTCTCACCTCATTGCCTTTCGTTATTTGCTAGTCTACTTTTTTTTTAGCTCCTGGTGAGTCGAATTTGTTATTTACATTGTTTTGCTTTTGGACTCTCACTGGGCCCCATATCCCAGCTCGAATGGCTTCTGGCCGGCCGGGGACGCTCGCGCCGCCGATATACCAAGTCGCGAAGCTTTTTTGGCGAGCCACAAGACCTTGCAGTGGGAAGAATAAGTAAGCAGCAGAAAGTACACTCACCACAGGTCGATCGATCGCGATCTGTCCATGGACGCACCGATGCAACTCCACAGATTTGCAGAACACAGCACATCACAGAGTGCAACCGTATTCACATATAGTACGTATGATTCCTTCAATAATTCAGTTTTCCTCGGACGGTCAACAGGATTGGAATGTCGTACTGAAAGCCACGAGACCTGAAGACAAGCTCGTGATTCCTCCTTCACGACCTCAAGAACCATCCACACTACGAGAAGCATGTGATGACGACGGCGGCGGCGACAAGCCAGATCTAGTAGATGATTCCATCAGAGCTTCATTGAGTGAATGCGCCATTGGAGACGAAGATGACGATGACGAGGAATACTTGGAGGAAAGTGGAGACACGCCCGTGGCTGGCAACGAACAAAGCCTGATGGTTCGAGAACCGGAACTAGCTTATGTTACCCAGGAGCGTCCACCCATGGAACCTCCGATGCCTGATCCTGAGGTACTCAAGCTCATCCCTCATAACGAAGAAGATGATATCTTGACGCAGTTCCGAACTGCCGTGGCTGACCCCTCCTTGGAAGTTGCCACTGTCAGTTACTTTTTGGAACAGTGCCGCAGAGATGTGCAGGCTGCCGCTGCCATGTACTTGGAAGAAAGTCTTGACATGTAGCCCAACGAAAAATCGGATCCGTACCCCAATAAATCTATTACAGCCGTAGCACGAAGAAGCCTGTCATGGACCTTGTGATGAGTCTCATCTCAGCCAATTTTCGTGAGCAGCTTTCCAAGAGTGTCATTCATCCTGTTGTTGTCCTGTCCACAAAGCCCAATATTTGCCCTTTGTTGTTCGAAGAGGTATAATCCAGTCAATTCCTTGCCTTCCATCATCAACAACGATTGCAGCAGTCCGATAGTACGCATACATGTACTTCAATAATTTTGGGGATGCGACCAATTACGTCTCATGGAGACGACGCTCCTTTTGGTTACCCCCTCAGTTGCACACCAAAATCAATTTGCCGGCGTTTACTGTGGTAAAAAGAGTAGCCGCACTTCAGTTGCAGAATCAACGGTCATGTGTATCCTTAAGTAACAGGTTCTCTTTCGAAAGATTTAGATCCATTCGTGGAATAAAAGAAGGTTAAGGATAAACTGTTCTTTATTCAAGCCGACCGATCGAACGAGGTACTAGCTAGCTAGCTAGTAGTCTAGATCTTTAGAAGCTCATTATCAAGCCTGTTATTGAAGGTCCAGCGCTGACTTCTCTCCCTCGTTGAATTTCTATGGTATTCAGGAGAGAATTCCAAGCTCGGCCGTCAACAGGTGAGTTGTTCTTTAATTATTATTCGAATCGATCGGTCGATCGCACCTCTACTAGTATTATCTCTATTGTCAAGCCTCACTCAAGCCGGTCGTCTCCGGTACAGATTCGAAAGCCATCCCTCATTGAATCCTATGGACGATGGGATGGCAGTCAGTTCTCGGCCCATGACGGCCAAGCCTGGTTTTCTTCAGTTCAGCACAGAAAACAAAACTCATATCTATTTGTTGTTTTCTCTGCTGCACTGCCGACGGCCGGTGGGCTACCATTGTCGACGGTCGATCGCTCCGGATAAGAAGAGGAAGAGGCTGCCGTTACGGAAGAGGAGGCTCTGTTAACTCCAGCCCTACCAACAGCCTGAACAGAGGAGCCTATCGTCGTTGAGTCATTGAAAGGCAACAGCCACCGGAAGAGGCAACAACACACAAGAGAGTGGATCCTCCTACCGGATTCATCCCTTCTTGTTATTTCCTACTGTTTTGGTGGTGATTCCTGTGTCGGTACCCATTTTCCCGTATGCGCAAGTCAAGTACTATTGCCACTAGCTATACGGCAGCTGGCTACAATGGTTGGATTGACAATATTCGGTTGTGCGTGTATTCGTCATAAGGATCCAATGCGAGGTAACCGAGTGCTGCGAGCAAAGTCGAACCTGAGTGTGTTCGGTACTGTTGCCACTGTCACCGATCGATGAACTCTACGATAGCTGGCTACAACGGCTGGATTGACAATGTTCGGTTGTGCATGTATTCGTCATAAGGATCCAATGCAAAGTACCGGTAACGGAGTGTAGCCAGTAAAGCGGAACCTGAGTGTGTTTGGTTCTGTTGCCACTGTCACGGATCGATGTAACTCTACGGTAACTGGCTACAACGGCTGGATTGACAATGTTCGGTTGTGCATGTAATCGTCATTAGGATCCAATGCAAAGTACCGGCAACGGAGTGTAGCCAGCAAAGTGGAACCTGAGTGTGTTCGTCGCCGATGTAACTGTACGGTAGCCGGCTACAATGGCTGTATTAATAATACTCGGTTTTGTGAATGTATTCGTCATAAGGATCCAATGCGAGGTAACCGAGTGCAGCGAGCAAAGCCGAACCTGAGTGTGTTCGGTACTGTTGCCACTGTCACCGATCGATGTAACTCTGCGGCAACTGGCTACAACGGCTGGATTGACAATGTTCGGTTGTGCATGTATTCGTCATAAGCATCCAATGCAAGGTACCGGTAACGGAGTGTAGCCAGTAAAGCGGAACCTGAGTGTCACGGATCGAGCAAACTGATGAGGAAACAGGAGACGAACGCTGAAAAAAAGCCGAATATCAAGGAAACGTACTGTTTGGATGGGTAGTTGCGGTATATATAGGGTTAACATTATTATTCATATGCCGCCTGGGTCGTCTCCGTTTCCATAAATCTTTTATTACCAACACCTGAAACAGTATTCGCGCGCTCCGCGCGCTCATCCCTTTCTTTTTGCTTCGCCCCGAAACCGAAACCGAAACCGCTTCCTCGCTCGAGCTCATTCAGATCCCTCATTCATGCGAAAAATGTGAAGAACGCAAGGCGACTTTCATGTGCATGTACATGCGTTGACTGTATCCCGTCAATACAATACTAGTCAAATACTTAGACTTCTACAGAGGCCTCTAAGTAATGCACGCGGGGTATAATTCAAACCTCCACTCCCCATCGGTACCCTTACCCCTAAAAGCAAATCGTCTCCGGGAGACGAAATTTACTCTGAATCTTTGTATTAAATTCTATTTTACCACATCTACCTTAACTGCAGAGTTGTCTTCCTTTCTACCGGCGGCGTTGCCAGAGCCAAAAAGAACAGTCTGATATCGAGGTTCATGTATACTACTAGCTAGCTAGCTATTATAGTGCCTTGGATGGAAATCGGACAGGAGAATTCGTGGAAGGTTGGGTTGTTTTGACGTTATCGGCACAATATATTGGATTGCACAGCGGTATTACACTCGTTGGCGTAGCACTAGGCTCCCCACCAGTTGTTGCTGCTGGGCTCAGAGTTGTTGGGCTTGCCGTAATGGACGCCACTGTTGAGGGCGCAGTAGGTGTTGGGATGGCTAGCCCAATGCATCACCTGACCAAATGGACCATACCTTCCAAACCATCTCCAAGAGGGGCTGCCATGATGACCAAATTTTTCTTGAGCCATCACCAGTATACCTACGTCCACCATTCCGAGGATTCTGAAGGGACATTTACAGGGGATGGACTCGGAACAGCAGAGCTGGGAGAAGAACTGGGAGATGCCCTGGGTGCTGGATCATTCATTGGTGGGACTAATAACTGCAACCAACTGGATAGAAGACAAAGTTTTCATGAAATACGGCATTGGAAGTAGACCCACAACCCATACAAACTCCAGCATGCTCTCCTGATTCTGCAAAGCTGTAGTAGTTACATCCATCAGTCTGAACACACAGCTGTTGGCATGTTGCTAGATCGGTGCTGCGGTTCTCAGCAAGCCTGGTGCTTCCTTGTTCACACTTCATGTCCTGTTGCTTAGAATCACACGCAGCTCTTGGACTGCTGCTGATTGGTGCAGAGTTTCTTTTGCTGGTCTGATCAATGCTGCGATGGGATTTCGTAGAAGAACTTCGTGTGGAGGTTGATGCTTGAAGAAAACGGCGACCTTTGCTGCTGCTAGGAGATGCACTTGATTCGCTCGGGGCTGCACTAGCCATGCTTGGCGCGGCACTTGATTCGCTCGGGGCTGCACTAGCCATGCTTGGCGCGGCACTTGATTGACTTGGTGCGGCACTTGATTCGCTCGGAGCTGCACTAGCCATGCTTGGTGCGGCACTTGATTGACTTGGTGCTGCACTTACTCGAGCTGCACTACCATGCTTGGTGCGGCACTTGATTGACTTGGAGCTGCACTGGCTGCGCTGGGAGCTGCACTTGATTCGCTCGGAGCTGCACTAGCCATGCTTGGTGCGGCACTTGATTGACTTGGTGCTGCACTTGATTCGCTCGGAGCTGCACTAGCCATGCTTGGGCGGCATTGATTGCTTGGTGCGCACTTGATTCACTGGGAGCTGCACTGGCTGCGCTGGGAGCTGCACTTGATTGACTAGGAGCTGCACTGATGGCTCGGTGCTGCACTTGATTGGCTGGAGCTGCACTTGATTGCTGGGCTGCACTTGATTCACTGGAGCTACACTAGCATGCTTGGCGCGGCACTTGATTGACTTGGAGCCGCACTTGATTCGCTCGGAGCTGCACTAGCCATGCTTGGTGCGGCACTTGATTGACTTGGTGCTGCACTTGATTCACTCGGAGCTGCACTAGCCATGCTTGGTGCGGCACTTGATTGACTTGGTGCTGCACTTGATTCACTCGGAGCTGCACTAGCTATGCTTGGTGCGGCACTTGATTGACTTGGAGCTGCACTGGCTGCGCTGGGAGCTGCACTTGATTCGCTCGGAGCTGCACTAGCCATGCTTGGTTCTGCACTTGATTGGCTGGGAGCAGCACTTGATTGACTAGGAGCCTCACTTGATTGGCTGGGAGCTGCACTTGATTGGCTTGGTGTGGCACTTGATTCGCTTGGAACTGCACTAACCATGCTTGGTGCAGCACTTGATTCACTCGGAGCTGCACTAGCCATGCTTGGTGCAGCACTTGAGTCACTCGGGCCCACTGCTCACTTGGTGTTGCACTTGATTGGCTTGGTGCTGCACTAGCCACCTTGGAGCTCACTGCCGCTTGGAGTGCACTTGATTCGCTCGGTGCGGCACTCGACTTGCTCGGAGCTGCACTTGATTCACTAGGTGATGCACTTGATGCACTCGGAGCTACACTAGCTGCGCTGGGAGCTGCACTAGCTGCGCTGGGAGCTGCACTTGATTCACTGGGAGCCGCACTTGTTGTGCTGGGAGCTGCACTTGATTCGCTCGGAGCTGCACTTGATTCACTAGGTGCTGCACTGGATTCACTAGGTGATGCACTTGATGCACTCGGAGCTACACTCGCTGCGCTGGGAGCGCACTGCTGCGCTGGAGCTGCACTTGACTCACTGGGAGCCGCACTTGTTGTGCTGGGAGCTGCACTTGATTCGCTCGGCGCTGCACTTGATGCCAGACTGGGGTTACCACTGGGAGTAGTGCTAGGAGAATGAGAAGAGCTCGGTGCTCCACTCGATATACTTGGTACATGACTGGGGGCAGAGCTGGGGCAGAACTTGGAGACAGAGAAGAGCTCGGTGCTGCACTCGATGTACTTGGTACAACTGGGGTGGAGCTGGGAGATGTACTAGGATAATGTGAAGAACTAGGTGCTCCACTGGATGTGCTTGGTACATGACTGGGGCAGAGCTGGGCGCAGAACTTGGAGACAGAGAAGAGCTCGGTGCTTCACTCGATGTACTTGGTACAAGACTGGGGGTGGAGCTGGAGATGTACTAGGATAATGTGAAGAACTAGGTGCTCCACTGGATGTGCTTGGTGCAAGACTGGGGGCAGAGCTGGGGGCAGAACTTGGAGATTGAGAAGAGCTCGGCGCTGTACTTGGGGCAGTGCTTGGTTCAGGAATGGATGGATGGTTGCTAGGACTGGTGCTTGGAGTGACGCTTGGGGTAGAGGTTGATGGACTTGCTGTTGCAGGCGTAGCTGTGGGACTTCCCTCTGTCACCGTTGGGCCAAGAGTTGTTGGGCTTCCTGTAGTGGGTGTAGCAGTTGAAGGCGTCGCAGTTGAGGGCGCCCCAGTTGTCGGGTTGGCCGTTGATGGGTTTGCTGTTGCAGGCATAGCTGTGGGACTTCCCTCTGTCACCGTTGGGCCAAGAGTTGTTGGGCTTCCTGTAGTGGGTGCAGCAGTTGAAGGCGTCGCAGTTGAGGGCGCCCCAGTGTCGGGTTGGCCGTTGATGGGCTGGCTGTTGTGGGAGTAGTTGAGGGAATACCAGGAGTGACTGTGGGACTTGCTGTTGTTGGGCTGATTGTAGTTGGGCTTCCAGTCATGAGTGTCTCACTGATATACATGCCTGAAGTTCCAGTTAGGCTAGAAAAGGCAGTAACAAAGTCAGCCCTTTGTGTGGCACTCCCCAGGAAGGGATTAGCACTTGTCTCATCCACCGTTACAGAAAGTTCCAGATGAAAGTTATCATTTCCAACTTGAAAGCCAATCTTCTGTGTTATGTTCACATTGGTCACAATTGCTGCACATGTATTTTCTGCTACAAAATCATTAGCCCTTACAAAATTTGAAGTCAAGATATCAGCTTGGACAGAAGAGATGTCATTCGTGAACCCCATATAGTACGTGTTGGTGACGGATGTATAGCCACAAGTTGGGGCAGCAGTTGGAACTTGCGTTGATGGAGAAGATGTTGTGGGACTACTACTGGGCCGTCCTGCTGATACTGATGGTGTTCCTGTGGTTGGTGCTGAAGTTGGTGGATTAGTTGGACCTTTTGTTGGTTGGCCTGTTGGCGGTGGTGTGGGGGCTGATGTTGGCTGTGGGGTGGGTTGGTTGGTTGGCCTAGATGTGGGGGCTGCTGTAGGAGAGGGTGTAGGCTGTCCTGTAGGAGCTGGAGTGGGTTGGCCAGTTGGTGCTCGCGTGGGGGGTGATGTTGGAGATGGTGTTGGTGCTACAGATGGATTCAAAGTTGTTGGACTTGCGCTGGGACTTCCCTCAGTCACGGTTGGGCTCAAGGTCGTGGGACTTCCTGTGGAAGGAGTTCCTGTGGGTGACCCAGTAGTGGGGCTTACTGTACTTGGTCCAATAGTGGTGGGGCTGGTGGTTGTGGGATTGCTCGTGCTGGGACCTGCACTGGTTGGGCCACCCGCAGTTGGGGCGTCAGGAGTTGGGCCCACGGTTGTTGGGCCCACGGTTATTGTGGCATCAGGAGTAGAGCTAGGAGTGGGGCTAACAGTTGTTTGGGCGTCAGGTGTGAAGCCAGCAGTTGTTGGGCTGAAAGTGGTAGAGATGGCAGAGGCTGGAGCTTGGCTATTTGTGCTCTCAGGTGAACCAGTTTGCCTTGATGCGGATGCTCCTGGCTGTGTATCTTTCGATGGTGCCTGGGTTGTAGGTTCTGCAGTTGTTGGGGTAGATGGGGTTGGCTCTTGAGTTGTTGGGGCAGATGGAGTAGGTTCTGCAGTTGTTGGGGCAGATGGGGTCGGATCCTGTGTTGTTGGGGATGCATTGGCAGCAGCACCTGTTCCAGTTGGTGCACCACTACCACCTTTTGAATCAGTCGTTTCTGTGGGCATTGCAGCAGTCGCTGATGCTGCAATTGGCACAGCTGCTGCTGGGGCATCACTGCTTTCGCTTGGACCCAAGGAAGGTGCTGTAGTTGGCTCTTGCGACTTGCTTGGGGCATCCGAAGGAGCATTTGAGGGCTGGGTGGACAGTGTGGGGGGCTCTGTGGGTGCCGCGGTATAAGCAGTAAAATAGCTTCCAATAGGCGCTGAAGACGGGGCCCCCGAGGCTGCTGTTACGATGACTGCAGTCTCTGTATTTACACTGGTCTCTGCAACAATGTTGTCCTCATCATTAGGATCCACAACAGAACCATAAAACAGTCGAACAGTTTGTTCCACACCTCGGTCTGGACCTTGTCCTTGTTCAGGTACAATTGGTAACTTTTCTTCAATTTCAAAGATAAAGGCCTCGACAAAGTCAGAATACAAACGGTTGTTGGAGAGCAATGAGATGCCACTTTGCAGAGAACGTGTCTTGCCGACACCGTTCTTCTCCATTGTGACTTCACTGGGTCCAGTTGAACCACCAAACAAGCAATTCTGATCAGGACATCCCACACAAGTCATGGTAATCTTCCATCTTGTGTACGTAAAGAGCATGGCTGGTCCAGCCTGAACACTATTGATTTCTGTCAATACAACGTTGTGGGCCACACGTAGGAACTCTCCACTGCACATGCCTGAGAGAGCATTGTAGCTGAGCTTGAATAGTTCTTCGAGTCGGGCTTGGTTGGCTTCTACAAATCCCAGAGGGAGGCCCTGAAGAACCAAGTTCGTGATGCCTTCTTTTAGTTCTGTGACTTCTTCAAAGCCAGGACACACAGACATTGACCAGCTGTAGGCAGATTCATTCAAGTTAATGACAACATCATCAAGGGGAAATCCATTTTCAACAGGGACCACTCCTCCAGTCTGGTTTGAGAAGGTGGGGGCGCTGGTTGCAGGGACAGTGAACTCAGACCCAAGGACATTGTCGATACCACTAGGTGTGCCGTTGTTACCGAGATCAAGCCCAAGCCCAGCTGTAGAAGCACTGGTGCCATGATCATCAAGGATTGTGTCGTTGATGAGATTGGTTCCATTGATGGTCACAATAATAGTAGTAGTATTGGTTTCTTCCATGGCACTCATCATGACCATTCCAGTGGAAACCGCAGTGGCAGTGACAATGGCAGCAGCTCCAACAGCCACTGCTAGCTGTGAGGTGAGTGAGGCAGATGCCACACCGGCCAGTGCCTGTCCCACAATCCCTGTGGCTGCTGTGGTGCCAGCCCCCGCAGCGGCGGACCCTCCTGCAGCAGTGGAGCTAGCCGCCCCTTGAGCAGCTGATGTGGCCATGTTCTGTGTGGTCCCTTCGAGTGCCCTGTGGGTTGACCCAGAGACCAATCAAATAGAACCAGCAAGAATTGTCAGTGATCGATGAGCATCAGTTGTTCCAAATTGAAGTTTTGGGAGTGTGTGTCAGAGAGAGGATGAACTTACAAAAAGGTTGGATTTGCCAAATTGGCAATGGATTGTTGTTGTGTTTGTAGGATCATGGCATTTCTGGCATTCCCTACCACTTCATCCGCGGCAGCTTCCGCTGCTTCCTGGGCCAGTTCGTTCGCCCCAGGTGGGTCATCCCCGTTTCCCATGCATTTTTGACACAACTTGGAAATTAATTTCATGCAGAGGAGTAATCCACAAGCGGACAAAATAGCAAAGAGGAGAGAGCTTCTGACTTGCTTTTCCTTTGCTTCTGCCATGTCGACGGTGGATGGTTCGTCCTGTTGGGAATCACTCATTTCGGAATCCTGGTTTTTGCTTTCCTCGTCTTCTTCCTCTTCGTAATCTCCTTTTTTGCCACTAGTATCCTTATCAAGATCCACATCTGCCATGGGAGCATCGGAAGTAAGATCCCTGGGATCATTGTGGCACCCCAATAAGGGGTCTCCCCCTGTGTCCCTGGCACTACCTTGCTCCATAAAGCTATCTTGATCACTAAAGGAGTCTCTGGATTGACGTGGCTGGAGAGCAACTCGTATCATTGTTGAGTTCTCACTATTAAAAAAATAAAAGAAACAAAGAAAGACGAGTGAGTAATGATACAGTAAAACGAAGAATTGGGCTCCCCGAGTGCTCGTTTCTTGGTGTTGTTTGGAACAGCACTCACGTAGGCGGTTCATCTGCTTCGTAGTTGTCGTCTTGTTCTTGCTCGTCTTCTAGTTTTTCTCCTTCTTGCTCATTGTCTTCTTCTTCTTCGTGTCCTTCCGTGACAGTCTCTTGGTGTTGTACTTCCGCGGTTCCTTGCCCCTTGCTGCTCTTGTACGGAGAGGAAGCCTCTTCCATGAGAAAACTCAGATTCATGGAGACTTCCGACATGTTGTTGACATCGTCCTCCTCACCGTCCACAATGTGAAGGGGGGGACTGTCTCCCTCCAACCCATAGGTAGAGTCATTATCGTTATCGTTCATTCTTCTGAGCTAACTAGTGGCTAGTGGTATCGGATATACTAGGACCAACGTTGTCTTGCCGTTCTGTCTGACTAGCTAGCTATGTACCCAGTAATAGAGCCACTCAACAAGCGATCACTACAAGAATAGAGACAAGATGTAGTAAGCTATTACAAAAAGACGAGTGATGAGAATGTGCTGGATCTCTTCTTCTGAAGATTTTGAAGATGATAAAAGTTGGGCTTCGCAAGATGAGTGATGGTGCTTGTTCCTCGGTGGTGGTGGGTGTGTTCGTACGGTACCCGCTACTGTGGTCCACTTATGGACGGAAGGATGAGGTTCTTGGGTCACTATGACTATTGATGGCTACACCATTTAACGAAGCGTTTCGAAGGAATTAGTACATGACTATGTAGCTCTTACATGTACTTCAAATCTTAAGTACAGACGACTCTAGATTTACGATCTCCGAAGAACAGTGACATGAGTAATTTCCCTCCTCTCCCTGATATTGTTATAAAAATCTCTAACCCAAAACCGGAAAATTGGGGTACAATCGTAGCCAGCGGTAGACCGCGGGGTATCGTCGGGGATCTACTAGCTAGTACCAGTATCTCTTCGATCCGACGAACGTACCGATAGGTTGCACCGCCCTTTGGCCAGATAGCTGGCTATAGCGGTGTAGCTATAGACTGTCTGCCCACTGAGGCTTTGGTCGCCTTTGGTTGGAACACAGCACGCCAATGTTATGCATGCATACCATAGTCGAGCTAGGCTACCGTAGGGGCAATATCGTATTGTTTTTGACAGGGTTGGAACCCAATCGATTGGTCTGCATGTAAATTGCAATCTATTGGATTGCAATCCAATTGCTGGCTCCAGGAACAATTGGGCAGCAATCTTTGCCCATATGGACAATTCCCATCCAATATGATGCACCCCTAACTAGCATTTCCAGTACATTCACACTCCCAGAATCTCAAAATGCTCTAGAGAAACCATCTAGTAGCTTCACAGCAGCATACTTGCTTACCTCCTAGTGAGCTAGTAGTGGGTAGAATGGATTGCAATTGCTGCAATTGGTAATTGGGAGATAGACTGAGAATTGCAATGGCAATTATGTGGAAGTTGAAAATAGCAAGCCAATGTTGTGATTGGACCCATGGGGGACAATCCCTTGCAATACAATTGGACACAACCCTGGTTTTTGACCACGAGGAACAGTAATCTCCGCCCGCTACGTATTCACAGTTACTGTTTCAACCTACAACCATCGTATGGAATGAAAGTATACCACCCATCGTGGATCGTATATGCATGCATTGACGCTCACTCATATGGATTCTCCAGTTTGCTGCCGTGGCGGACCCCTCCTTGGAAGTTGCCACTGTCAGCTACTTTTTGGAACAGTGCTGCCGTAGAGATGAGAAATGTATACAGGCTGCCGCTGCCATGTACGGTACTTGGAAGAAAGTCTTGACATGGAGCCTAACGAAAAATCGGATCCATACCCCAAGCAAGAAATCATGCATCTAGCTAGGTTACGGGGTGACAGCTATAGCCGGCTACAGAACTAGAGAGCGAGCTCCTAATTGAAAATTCATTGTTTTCAGCTCTTGCCAAACTATACTAGAATGTATCTATCCAGACATGGCTCCGATGGGGTTGTCGTGGATCCTTTGGAAACTGCAACGCAAGTGGACCAAAGCATTAGGCGCGCATTGGGCTATTTGAGACCACGGGCGAATGTTGGATTAAGAGTATAAGTCATGCTGGATTGTCCTTCAAAACGTTTACCTGCCAAAGATAGCCAAGTCTTTAGAATACGGTATCAATATAGACAGATCATTGGCGTTTTGTCAAGAGCACAAGGCACAGCAACCCAAACGGAACTGAAAGAGGCTTTGTGTCAGAGGATGAAACTTCTGCTGGTTGACTTGGTCCCAAGATTTCATCACTGCTTTTGTCGCTGGCTAGGGTGGAAGAATCTGAGGCTGCAATGACAGTCGTGTTGGTGACTGTCATTGTCTTGTTTGCTTCCCACGTGAGCGCTTCATTGCCTGCTATCAATGACTTTGTTGTCGCGGTGGCAGTGCGGTTCAGGAGAGACGACTCGGATGCGGGCGTGAACGAGAGGAAGATTTCCTTTGTAAACTCGATGTAGCTGCAGGCGCTGTTGTCAGGTTGAAACACGGGCTCCGTTTCCGCCACTGTCATCATTTCTTCGCACTTCCCCGACAAGGGATACAAATTGTCGCAGATTGATGACGTGACGGTCCCACCTGCAGCAGCCGCATTGCTGCTGGTACCATTGTTGCTGACGCAAGGCAGACAGTCATTGCCAACAAGGCTTGATTGGTTTGGTCCACCGAAGAAGAGATCAGAGTAGTTTTGGAGTTCATTGGGCAGTTTCTCCTTGTTGAGTAATTCGGAAGCAACAATGGTACAAGAGTTATCCGTGAACAATCCCAGTTGAACGCTGGAGCCCCCGTCGCTGCAATAGGGTCCAACGTAGAGGTTTTCTCCTCCTGAACCAGCTCGATGTAGCCATATGCATTCCAAGAATGCCGGCGGGACGGATGATACTTGCTGATTGTCATTGTTGCTGTCTTGCGCATAATAGGGATGGTAGTACCGCAGAAATGTATGGAGATCCACCGTATATTGCCCACACATCATGTCAGAGGAACAGGAGGAGGTACGGTTGTTAGGGCACACTCCATAGTGTGCTAGGCGTCGCGTGGCCAAACGAACATCCTCATGTTCCCACGCTTGGGGATTCCACTGGTAAAAGTGTTGACATCCTTGAAACTGCAGAGCATAGTCATTCATCCACGGCTCATGCGGCGGTTGTTGGGTATTACTACTCTCCCACCAACCACCATGATCCCTACTGTAGTCCCCCAAATATCGACCATCGGTACCATCCAGTTGCTTCTTTGTTGGCTCTTGCTCAGTATTGTTGCTTCTCGCATCCATGTTGTTGTTGGAATCAGACGATGATAGCCATGAAAGGGGTGCATCCACATAAGCCCCTGCTTGGATGACTTTCAGGAACTCACAGACAGTCTGTTCCTGCTCAAGTTGATTGCTAAAGATTGTTGGGTTGGTGAGCATGCCATGATTCATTCCATGCGGGGTCTCGCATTTGGCGGCACGGTCGTAGAGATCCTCACAGGCGGGTGTCACTGTAACGGCAGAGTCCATGGACTGGTCGTCGTGAAGTGTCTGGCTGCACCGGATGCAGTTCCCATCACTATATACTTGCTTGAGCAGGGCATGACTCAGTCTCAGTTCATAGCCATCATTGTCCTTGATGTAGTCATTGAGGCTCTTGGACCAGTCCCGAAAGAGGCACTCCTCATCGGTAAAGACGGCAATGTTGATTTGGGTTCCTTGACCGGCACAGGTTGGGCCTGCATAAAGTTGCTCCAGGGCGTCGTCTTCCGGATCGAAGATCAATTGGCACTGAAGAAATTGGGTAGCATCAATATACCCATTTTCTTCCATGTTTTCAATCTCACGGCATTGATCAACACAGGTATCGCAGTCCACCACCAAGTGGTCGTGCTCTGGATCTTGTTTCTCTTGCAGTACCGGTAGAGGACAGGAATCGTAACAAATCTGGCATTTGGCTTCCTGTAGACCCTGGTAGTGCTCCACCGTAACATCCAAGTAGGTTTCCAAGTCCACGAGGTACTCTCCAAAGCCGTGCTGGCACTGACCGCACTCGTCATGGGGACACAGTCGAAACGATACGAACTGCTGTGGGCCGACCACGGTTGCGTCTCCTGTGGACGATCGTGGTGGCCAAAGGTCGCCCGTGGCGACTTCGTCATTGTACGTGCGAATCCGGTGGCACTGCTCGAATTGGACCGAATAATCTGAGAGCCACTCCACCAACGCTTGCCTACTGATGATGCTACCGCTACTATTTATAGCACTTGTTGAAACTATTACAACAGTCGATAGCAGCACTTGCAAGCTCAACATCGTCTTCCACTGGCAAGCTAGCTATACTCAGTAGCTGTTTGACAAGAAGGCGAGAGAAAGTCCCGAGGACCCAGCCAAAACGCCAAAACATTGGGGGTGCGGCGAACTGGTACTGGTAGTCCTGTCCCAGTAAAACAGTATCCAAGACTGACAATGAGCAAACAGCAGAGCAGCCAATACATCCGCTGGCCTCTGCGCTGCAATGCTCGCAGCGACCAGCCCAGCACTCCAGATACAACTAACTGCGGGCCTCGGCGTCGGATATCATACAATTCACCTCTAGAGCCCAGCACTGGATTTCCTACAACCTCTAGCCCACCATAAGATTTCCTACAACTACTGGCCCCAGCACTGCAACCCATACAAGAGTTAGCCACATCACTGGATCCCACAACAGATACTACGCTATAGTAGCCCCTTCGCTGAACAAATCCATACGATACTGAGCCCCAGCATTGGATGTTGCTTTATGGATCACCCCAGCAACAAACCTAAAATATAACTTTACTTTTACCGCTTCATCTTTATGAAAGGAACGGCCATGGAAGGCCGCTTGATGTGCGATTGAATTGATTATGGATCATGTGCGACTGACCAGTACGTGTGCCGGTAGCATACACGTATCTGAATCTATATCTACTCCGATGGCCATTCTCGTGGCATCTTCGTCATTGCACCTCGAGCTCTTTATCTTGGAACCCGTGCATCCAGCGAGGGAGGTTTGAAGGCGTCATTGTACCGTACCTACTGTTCACATCCTTCTTCCAAGCTCATTCGATTGTCTTAGGTTAGCGTATTTGAAAAGGATGACGAAGCAGCCTGTTGGAATATGGTTGGTCAGCACCGTGATCACCCTGTTGTGCGTCAACTTTGCAAGAGGCAATGATCATCTTGGTGGACAGCATTTTACAGAAGAAAGAGGAGAAACATGTCCTTCCTTGCCCTCAGTTTCCGTCACGTTTGAAATTTCAGCATCGCGGTTGGAAGACGTGTATCAATCCGCAAAGCTCATTACCCTGTCAGCCGTTCAATCTATTGATAAGCTGGTGGAGGAGAATCAGGATAACTACGACCTATTCCAGGGTTGGGCTGATTGGGATGACCGCACAATCCTCGCCAAGCTCAACGGAACTTGCTACGTGGCTTTTGGCTTTCCAGAAGGCACTCTGCTGGATCCCATTCAAAACTTGAATCCCCTTACCCAACCAGTGGGCGACTGCCTTGTTCGCCGTGGGTTCTTCGATGCTTACAATACGTCCTCTTATGCCCAAGAGTTTCGTCAAGAGTTAAACACCTGTCTAGCTTCTTGTTCCTCCAATGGGCAACGTCAACAATGCCCCTTGGTCACCACGGGATACTCGCAAGGTGGAGCTGTGGCGGTTGTAGCGACCATTGATCTGCGGCGGCATGCACCCACGTTCATTACCTTTGGAGCCACCAAAGCTATTCTTGACGATGCATCCTGTCGCAATCCTGTCGAGCAGCACCCCTGCACGGATTTTCGGGTGGACCAGCACTATCAGTTTGTCAACGTGCTCGAGGGAGATTACGAGGACCTAATCCATTTTCAGCCACTCATGTGGGACGACTCTTGTTTCTGGATGAAAACACGGACTTTGTCATTGGATCTCCTGGCTCCATCAATGGGGAAAATGTCAACGTTACGACCACCCGAAGTCCATGGTCCAACTCGGTTCATGATGCCAATCTCTATCGACAGAGAATTGAACGACTCTACAGTCAACAAAACTGTGCCCCATTGCCAGTTGCCAGGTGGGAGTCCAATCATGTCTGCCACTACAATGATGAATGCGACAGTGGACTGTGTCAAGAGGATACCAATGTTTCTTCTTAAACACGACGATGCAAGCTAGCTCCGCGGTGCCAGTAGGGTACATTACGGGACTCGTGTGTCAAGCAGAGCCATGGCCCCCGGTCAAGAGCTCAAGCTCGAGTGATCAATTGAGGGGAGCAAGGTTAGTTCCAGAGCATCATGAGATGACATTTAGAGGGCAATTTCTAAATTAGACCAGCTAGCTAGCTGTAGACTGGCTATTCTACATCCATTTTGGTGGGCTCAATGAATTGCCTATCGTTTCTTTGTACCGATAGATCAATCAGCCCCCCACATCCGTCCACAAATCAAGCTTCTGGCATGAGTTCGGTTTCGTCGTCAATATTTGGCGGTGGAATTTCCTGTTTGGCTAATCGTTCTTCTGTCGTTCGTTGATGTTTCTTGATGTGTTGGCGGTAAATGCACAAGGACAAGATGGATATCAACCATACCAATATGACGAGTCCAAAGATCATCAATGGTTTCCACGGACTGTCTGGTTCAGCCGTTTTCACAGTCAGGGTCATGTTGGCCAGCGGATTGGTGTCGGTCCAGCTACTACTACTAGTCGTAGCAGAAGTCGTAGTAGTAGTGGTAGTTGTAGTGACTTCGGTGGGTGCCGCAGTAAAATCGTCCACGGGAACACAGTATTCAAAATCCCCGGGATGAAATTGTATGCGTGTCGCCAGTTCGGGATGCGCTCGTCGAAAGACTTGTTGTAGCATGCCTTGTCGATATCCCCACAAAGTACCATTGTGCAAGAGGTCACAGACGAGTTTGGGATCTTCTCCGACCATTCGGATTCCAAATTTCGCATACGCTCGATGGCATTGGGAAAGATCGGGAGGTGGTGCATAATATGTGTTGGCGTGTTTGCCGAGGACACTGTGGGCATCCTTGGGGCCATTGCACGACGTGGAAACCAAAAAGGTGTAGACCTGGAAACTGTTTGTGTCGTAGGAAACCCACAATTTGCGGCGTTGTCCCACACCCGGGTGATTGTTGTCATTGTTTTTGGTTTTGGTGGCGGTGGCACTAGTACCGGTAGGCAATAAAGGCTGTACGTTCATGTCTTGCATGATGGTTTGTACAAACTCTGCAAAGGCTTGTTTGATTTGTTTTTTCGGCAGATGTTTAGCGAGACGTGATGTTTCTGTGGTAATGATAAAGGACACGCCCACGACCAAGTCTTCTCCTGCCAAGTTTTCTTCTTGTTTTTGTTGTCGCGGTGGTGGTACATCGTGTAGTTGTTCGGGCAGGATGCGTGCATTGGTACTAGTAGTACCGGTAGTATGACTATGACAATCACAGGTAATGTGCAATGGTAGCGGTATCCCAGATTTTCCAGAGCGTTCTGATGCAGTTGCGTACACATCCAATTCTTTTCCTTCTTTCCCCCCGTCTTGTAGTTGTAGGACAGTAGCATGAGCCACTACTAGTAGGTACTGGTCCTTGACCTCATGATTGGTAAATGCTTCAGTGGGAATGGAGAGGCTTGCCATGTCATTGCCATTGCCATTGCCATTGCCTTGGTGGTCTTGAATGGGTTTTTGGTATTCAAATTGAGTGGGATCTGCTGGAATATCTTCAGGAAACTCTTGCAAGTCTTGCAAGCCTGTTCCCTCAACTACCTGAAAATGCAGATGAAGATCCAACAACTGGAAGGCAACGCCACTGGTCTTGTACGTGGCTTGAAGGGTATCATTTACAAACTCCACACAGAATGTACCCACTGAGGCTACTGATACTACTGAGCCAATCCCTTGTTCTGACTGTGATATTAATACTCTAAGAGGAAAGCAGCTCTTCTCCACAGGCACTGCAGATTCCAAAAAGCAAAAACTATTCATAGAATCTTCCAGAGCTCTTGTTGTGCTTATGCTCACACCCAACAGCATTAGTAACAGCAACCAAATGCTCAGAGTCCACTGATTCATCATTCTATCGTGTACTTGTATCGATCCCGATAATAATGTGGATAAAGTGATAAAGTATGAGGAGGAGAGCAATGCAGCAGCAAGCTTATAAGCTCCCTGCCAGATTTCTTGATAAGTCATTGGTCGGAAAGTCGGAAAGTACTGAGCAATGTAGTGGCGCATGACCTTGAAACATGGATACTGAGACTGAACCGGCAGTGGCAAGGTACCGGCACCAGTTCCAGTTCCAGTTCCAGATAGGGATGGGGACAATAATGCACCGCGGCATTTGCCAATATGGGGGTTTAGAGTAGGGAAATTAGCTACGGAAGCCAGCCGGGGCTAGCTAGTTTCGAGGGCACCAGAGCATTCCGAGGTCTCCTGCATGGCATCTCACCAGAAATTATGTTTTGCTAGCTATAACTAACTGGCCCTCTTGCTTGTTGCATACTGTGGTTATTCCTTTCTTGGTAATGGACGTACCGGTGCCGAAGGATGTCTCAGTGTGGCCTTGTTCTTGGTAGCTTTTATTAATAGCCAGCTGAGGAACTTTCATGGCTGGCTGGGGCGATCACTTGACTTTGTCTCCAGCCATGTTGTTTGGTGCACGATGTCAAGCTAGTGTTAGTGTTGTGCCCACCGCTTTTGATGGCTTCCACCTCACCATCTACATCCAAGTCCTCCATACCGTATCCCCATCTTGGGGTGCGTGCAACAACACTCAACTCTCGTGACTCGACTCGACTGTCACTCGACTCGTGTGACTGAATGCAAAGAGAGATTGCCTTATGTCCTTATGTACCGGTATATGATAGAAAAGGAATACCGGTACAGCCCTCCGACGTCTGGAGCACGTTTGACAAATAAATGGCCATTTTTTTTTGCACTCGTCGCTCACAACAAAGAATTCCGATTCGATTCGCGTTGGAACAATCACCAAAGATCGCACAATCGAGATCATGCCCGACAATCCCAACCAAAGCAACAATAAAGAGAACAACACTATGATGCCCGCTCCTCTGCCCTGGTCCAAGCCTTTCGTCCATCCCAAGAGCACCCCTGAAGGCTGGGGCACGCTCCAATCCAGGCGTTCGTACAAGTATCTTGAGTTGTTTGTACCCAATCGTGCAGCAGAGCAGGTGCGCGACTCTGACAAGGACACAACATTGGCAACGAACAGCCACAATAACGCCAAAGATATCGAGGAATCTCCAGAAGAAGCCGAGTGTTCGGAATGGGGGCAGTTTGCACCTATCGAAGAAGAGGAGACGGAGGAGGAAGACAAGGAGCAACCCTAGCTAGTTCTTGGCTAGAACAAGGAATTGTCAATGGATGCCCAGATTGCTTGTGGGCGCCACCGGTAGCTGTGGGCGGCTGTGCTTTGAACGTTCGTGCTGGCTAGCTAGCTGGAGGGAATATGCGGAAGAAGTTCTGATCCGGTGGATTATTACCAAGCGTTGCTTGGGTACATTCTTTGTGTTGCCCCTTGGCGCCAAACGTCTCCCCGTGTATGAGGGTCCTGGGCAGTGGACTAGGCTGCTGCCTGCGTGCATACAAATATACCGAGCAACCAGCTACATACATAAGGCCGGATGTGTGCTCGCTCTGGATTGGTGGGGCACCGTATACTAGAATGGCTTCATAAATATTAGCACGAACAGAAGCACCAACTATCCATAGACAGACAGAACAGGGG
>CAICTM010000033.1:45353-163605 GCA_903772945.1 Seminavis robusta
TGCATACAAACGTAAATCTTGCTACACACGTAGCTTTAGTAGTAGTTGGTTGCCCGGGTCCACGTTCGATCCATCAATCACTTATTACCGCGGGTCCTTTTCTTGTTTATGTTCTCGTAAAACTTCACCGGTACTGCCTCCTCTCTGGTAATAGGTTGTCATGGGTTGGTACAGCACAATAACGGCATCATCATTTCTTCCAAACGCATACAAGACATCCTGAATGAAGACATAATCTTCCGCCTTGTACATGCTCGTGTGGGACAATTGTCCCAGGACCGCCAGTCGTCGCACAGCCATGTGCCCGTGTCCCAATCCTCTCCAAAAGTGCAAGACTTCTTGGCGCTTAAACGTCAAGTCGTACAGGTGCGTGCCACGCGTCGTGTCGGGAGGCAAGACGGCACAGGATTCTCTCGTGTCATTGTCGAGTTGAGTGGCATTGTTGGGCTTACGTTCCAGCATGCCGAGCACCAAGACTCGTTTGGGATAACAGGTAAACTGCTGTCGCAAGAGTGCATTGCGATGAGGCAGTTCCATGTCATCGGAATCAATGTATGCCACAATATCGGAAGATGCAATGCGCTCAATGGCGTTCCGGGCATGCCCCGCGGTTACTCGATCCTTGACACAGACGAGGCGGAGACGAACTTCATGGTGGGCATCATTGAGAATGTGTCGCATGTCTTGATAGATTCTGCGACACGTTTCTTGTTCATCCGTGCTACCAGAAGGAAGCCCCTTCTTCATCATCATATTGCTCATGACCATGACTACTTCCTGTGCCAAGACTGTCTGCGCGGCAATGCTTCGCATCAAGTCGGCAAAGTGCTTTTCGTTGCAAAAGGTTGCCGGGACGCCGGTGGTGATGGTTACCGGGTTCCCCCAATCGGCCGTGCTTTCTTTGGGGCTGGAATCCTCCTCCTGAGTGGGGATCCCACGTTGACGTACATGTGCCGATTTATGGTACAGGTTCGTAGTTGTTGGCTCCTGATCTGTGGATGATGTGTTTGTAATATTAGGCTGCGGCCACGACTGCCCGGGAGCAGGTAAGTGTTCCAGATAGAGCCAGCCCGTTGGCGGGAACTCAATTTCGAGCGGGTGTTGCGCACGGCTCTCTTGATAATCAGCTAGCTTTGCAGCTGGGCCATTGGTGTCGAATAAGGAAGCAACGGAAAGCCTTCGCTTGTAAAGTCCAATGATGCGCGCATCTCCAAAGAGGCCAGCAGCCACGGCGAACCCTACGAAGGAGACCAAGAACCATTTGGTCCATCTGGAGCCATTGCTTGGATTAGACATGATGTTGGGAGTTGTTCTCGCTCTTTTTGGATTGGAGAAGCAGCCGTCGATCGTTGCTGGTGTATCTATACCAGCTAGTGGGTTCAGGGACTGTGATGGACGATGCATGGTGTGTGTTTGTCATTTTTTGACCAGGTCCAGGACGGCTCGACGCCAGGTCCCGGTTCGTACCTCTAACCCTAAGCAACGAGAAACCTCAACGTCGGAGGGTACTTGACAAACTCGTGAATTTTTCCTCATTTTTATGATCTTCCCGTCCCACCAGTACAGGTACAGTATGCATACGGAATAGGCATGGTAAGATTTACATTATAAAATATACATGTAACAGGGAGTGAATTCTCCAGCAAGAGAAGAACAACAGAAGCTTGGAAACAAGTGGCACAGATAGAAGATCCAGGAGCTCGAGGCAGTGTCTCGAGCCCTGGAACAATCTACTTGACTTTGTGGAATTACCGGAGACCCTCCATACCATGATTCTTTGAAGTCTGGGCCCATCCATACATTTGGAAGAAGAAGATCTTTGGTACCGGTATACCGGTACTGTGTATCAATGGCCTTGAACGTGCGGATATTTCTTCGGAATGTGACATTGTATACGCGGCGATGCGGACGTACTACCGGTAAGCTCTATACTAGCTCCTGCAAAACGGCCGGCATGGAATGGAACAAACTACCAACGAATCGACTTTCTTCGGCCGGGTGGGGTTACTGAAGAAGGCTTCGGCTGCGACATGACGGGCTGACAGTGGAAACGTTGACGTTTGATCGAATCCGGTGTGTATGGTATAGTCTCGGGGGCTAGTAATGATGGAGTCGGTTGATTCAATCGAGTCGAGTCGATAGCTTTGCCCGCACCGCCAAGGGAAATGAGGCACGGGATGGGCTTCTCCTGATTTGATTTCATTCCAATCAATCCCACTTTGTGGCCGATGCATAGAAAAACCATCCACTGAAACAAGACGATTTCCCTCGCAGATGCAATGATTGATTCTTGGAGCTTGTCCATCGAAGAGGCAACTGCAATCCGAGCGAGATTGCAATGCTTTTGAACTCAATGTTCCATGCAGCTGCGGCATACTGGTTTTGGTTTCTCATTCTTTCCACCGTAGGTTATGCGGCAACCATGCCCATGCAATGACACCGCAAGGGCGGGCAATCGTGTCATATACGCATGGCGTTGCGAGCATCATCTCCTTTTGGCTTCATAATGGCAGGTAGACCAGATCACGTCGGCAATTGCTAACATTGAATATAATGAGGATTCGTTTTGGCTCTTCGGTGATAGCTAGCCAGCTACCGTAGCTAGCACATGTACGGTATGCGTGGCAGTCAAGAGAAGTCAGGTGTTATAAACATATTGAGGATCATGTTAATAAAACTCTTTTGCTTTGATTTATTGCTGCTCAAGACAGGCCCAGCCACACACACAGACACACAAACCCCCCCCACACACACACACGAAGGCCTTAGCACGTCAACTCAAAGGTATATTTGAACCAAATCTTACACACTGGCAATCCGCGAACGAGCTGTATCCGCATGGTCAGCTTGGTGGTCCCTTTCAGCTTGGTCGTCATCGTCGGCTTGGTGATCCCTTTCAGCTTGGTTGCCATTGTCATTGCCATTGTCATTGCCGCGATCACTCATCCGATTCTGGGCACCATCATGAGCAAGCAGACTATGCGGCTCAAATCGGGCCATCTCTCGAAGGAGTGTCGCAATCTTCTCTCGCACCACATTCTGATCCACCACTAACCACTCATGGCTTGGGCGGTCCCATTTCAAAAACCGGAAACCTTCGGTCTCCAGATCCATCACTATCTGCCGGGTCAAATTGGTCTTGGCCATCTTCACTGTCAAGGCTATCCAAGTGCCCATGTACTGCTCATCCAGAAACTTGCGAAGCAGGACATTTCCTGAATGAGTATAGATGTAGCCACCGCGTCCCAGCAGCACATCCCTGGTCTGCACATCATTTGGGGCAACTTTCTCATGATTCATCGCTTCAGGCTTTTCTTGCTTGCTGTATTCTTTGGATGTTGATTGCCTGGGTTAATGAATGAATCCACAACTCGAGGTGAGGAGTGTCAGTTACGCTTGTGGGCGTGCCGACTCACACCGTAGCTGGGGCTCTGTCGATGCAGTACTGATCCTGGAACCTGAAATGCTAACATTCATCACCTCATCAGATGGATGAGGAGTGTCTACTTGCTACTAGCTAGCAATCTATTAGCTTTAGCGCAGGGAAATGTTTATCTACCCGGAACTGCAGCCGGCCTGGGTGGCAAAGTTACATTAATTCCATTGCTTGAAAGAATTACGTCCTAAAGACCTCCACGATACGCATTCATTCAAACAAGGTTTTACATGTACAAACTGCAACTTAGCTTATCTATTTAGTATTTAGTTTTCCATTGCAACTTATAATAGCTTTCTTTAAATAGCGGGCACATGGAGAAACCCAACGAAACTCGCAACCAAGAGCTCTGCCCACGGAGCCCTGTCCTCCGTTGCACAACGAGAGAGTAGCTGCAAAACCAAAAGCTCTTTGCCCCGTGATTCGATCCCAGTACTCGCTGGGGGTACATGTAGCTAGCTACGGGTCAATCGGGTTGGAACTATATTTTTACATCTGGCCCTGGTACTGGTTACTATTAAATAGAGTCTATGATGCGGTAGCTAGCTAGCTATTGCCGGTAACTGTAGGGCTCTAGCTAGCTGGCTGCTGTACGGCACTCCCACCGGTTGCTATCTACCGGTATGCCATGGTACCCACACGGTGCGGTAGCCGCAGCTGGAAGAAGAATTAATTGTTGGCAGCAAGTTTCGAGACTGGCTTCCGTGCCATGGCTGTCAACGTGGGTGTGAACCTGTCAAATGTCAACGCCCAAACACTGTGCAAACAGGTACTGAGCATTAATTATTAGGTCACTCGGATTATGCTGGCTCCAGCGAGACAGCGAGGGTCAAGGTCAAAGTAGGCCTTTAAATCTCTCAAAAGCAGGACTCAAGTTCCATAGAACATCTAAACTTCACTCCATAAACTCGAAAAAAGTGAGACAAATGTCGCCCGGGTGGGCATGAGTTTACTATACAAATTATCAGTACTAACAAAGTTTCCCGCGCTTTCCGCCCTTTTTCTAGCTCCGGAGCCCCAACCCAATGTGTGACATTGTTGGCCACTATTGGCTTAAATGTTTCTCAGATGCCACGAGCGCTCCACTAAACAAAGCCATGAACTTCACTACCACTTCAGGATGACAGCGGACACAGCGCATCATTCAATCAGGACCTCTGTGGAAACTCAAGTCATGCTACTTTTCGTCTCCTAAATCCTTTTGATCGTCTCCTATTTAATGGATTTCGTCTCCTAAAAATAGGAGACGAAACGGATCGTCTCTTAAATCTTTTGTCTCCTCTTAAAACGTCTCCTTAGTCTCCTATTTTCAACGGATCGTCTCCTATTCTCAACGGATCGTCTCTTAAGTGTCCCATGTCCCATGTAAACTGTATGGTATCGTCGCTTAAATCTTTCGGATCGTCTCTTATTTCGAAATTTTCGTCTCCTAATTGTAATGTCTCCTACTGAATCGTCGATTGCTTTCGTCTCTTAAATCATTACGATCGTCTCCTATTCCTCGGTGTATCGTCTCCTAAGTATTTTGCCACGAATGACGTTTCCACAGAGGTCCAGTAGAAAAGCAAACGATCCAATAAGATTCGCTCACTTCTTGTTACTTGCAGGGCGTGGTACTCACACTGTTTTAGCATGTGAGTATGGGTACTGAGTAGTACTCACAATTCCAAAGTCAAGTGAGTATGGGTACTGGGTAATACTCACAATTCCCAGGGTCAAGTGAGTACGGGTATCATGTGAGTACAGGTACTTTGTGGGTACTATAGAGTACTCACTGAGTACTCATAAATAATTACTTAGGGAAATTATCTAGGTTTTTCTAGTTCTGGCTGGGGGCTCATCAATCTTGTTGTAAAGGTCCACCATGGCATCAATATCACTGTTAATCCTCCTCTTCACATCTGCTGGCAGTTAGCTTGAGGAGATCCTTGGTCCTATTCTTTGCCCATTCCTTTCTTGCATCATTGATGCATTGCTTGTAGTTCTGGATGAATGCACTGTTCTTGAGCAAAGAAGGCGCATTTGAATGTCATGTCAACCTTCTGTCCATTGCTGAGTTTTCCATCAAACCATGTACAAGAACTGAAAACTCTTTCTTGGAAGCCGTTCTATCTGGCATTGCAAAGATGCGCACAGCAACTTCAAAGATGATTGGTGGTTGGTTTTGCCAGTTGTCTCCCACCAAAATACTCACAAAATACTCACCGAGTACTCACTGGTACTCACTTCGAAGTACTCACCGAAGTACTCACCGAAGACTCAAAAAGTACTCAAAATCCGGAGTCATGTGAGTACGGGTACTGAGTAATACTCACATTTTCTGAGGTCATGTGAGTATGGGTACTGAGTATACTCAGTACTCAGTACCCGTACTCACATCGAGTACACGCAGCGTGTATTTCATGTGAGTCCCACACCCTGGTTACTTGTACTTACTTGTGCATGCTGCACCACACGCCAAACGCAGAGTTTTCTTAGCTGTTTTCTTCCATCCTCATTTTTTGGAACGCTTATCCTTTTTTTCGACGCGTTGAGTGGCCGAGGCACGGAAAACAGCTCAATCTATCCATGATGAAGCTCCTTCTAATACTCAGTCTATCGCTTCCTGCGCTTCTTGTTCCACGCAGCTTTGCCTGCACACTTGCTTCTGCCTTTTCCAACAGAGGCGAAAACACCGAGTTTGAAAAGAGCCTGTTAATCCATCCCACCCGATTGGATGCCATCGAGGCGGAACTGGGCCACAAAATCAAATCGGACGAGGAAATAGCGCTCTTTATGTTCTGCCTTTTGGGCCCCGCCCAGTGCGGCAAAGCTTACTTACACTTTCGCCCTCGGCAGCTTCAGCTCCTTTAGGCTGGGAACGAAACAGGCAGAACGACCCTGGTCTGTCTTCTTACTCAACAGAGAAAAACGAGCAGAGACTAGCTCTTGCTACCTTTTACTACGCCACTGGTGGTCCCTTTTGGCTCAATAACAGCCGCTGGTTGAGCTACCGGTACGACGCGGATGAATGTTTGTGGTACTCTGCCTCCAAGGAACCAAGGAAGTGTGCGACGAAAAGGGTACGTTCAAAAGCGACCACTGAATTCGTAGTTTGTCGTGCACCGTAACCGCTCACATCACATCACATCACATCACATCACATCACATCACATCACGTGCATGAACAGGAAACTACAAGACGTTGGATTTGAACTCGAACAACCTCACCGGTTTTCTCGTCCCGGAACTAGCTTCCTTGGCGGACTTGGAACGCGTTCGGCTCTCCAACAATAGCCTTACGAGTACAATTCCCTCGGAACCGATATAGAGTACTTGCTCAAGTTGACTTCATTGGATGGGTCCACCACCTCATTGAGTGGGACGCTCCACCCTGGACTGGGAAATGTCACTAGCTTGACATATCTCTTTGACATCCTTGGAGTCATTCACAGCAAGAATTAAGTAACGTGCTTTCTTCGACTCTGCAGCCCGCCTTGGCATCGTTGGAAATCCTGCAGGAACTGGCAACAGACAACAACAACTTTGATGGCTCCATCGATCCCTGCTGAATATGGCAGCCTCTCCAACCTACGTGAACTTTCTGCAAGCAAGACGGGTTGGACTGGAACCATTCCACCAGGCTTGTTCAGAATTCCCCCTTTGAAGACTTTGAACGTTGAGGATGCTGCTATAACTGGATCTCTCCCGACTGAGGTTGGGTTGGCTACGTCACTTTCCTTTTTGGTTTTGAGCAAGAACAAGATATCATCATCTATTCCAACGTGTTGAGCTTGCCTCTGGTTCTGCTTGTGGAAGTAATTCAATGTGTGCTTCTGGCACCTGCCAATCCAATGTATGTGGATGATTTTGAGCTCGCCGGTTTTTACATCCCCTATAGTCCCAGATTCCGTCTCTTCTTTGACCCCCGCCGGCAACTGTCGATAACCCCACCACTTTAGACCCCCTTCACCATGGCAGTCGTCTATCTATTAGTTTATCTTCCTTCTTCAGGCTCCACTGGACACATCCAGTGCGGGCATGGAAACAGGTTATTGGAACTCGGACAACGCAAAACGTGCGGCACGTACCGAGGCAAGACGCCAGAAGAACAAACTTTGACGCAATCCCGTGGCTGCAGGAGCCACACGAAGCCGCAGGGCAACGTAGCAGAGGCGGCAGAATCGAATCCTTCGACGTGTAGCTCCGCATCTTTGGTACTCGTGTGCGTACAGGTAATGGAAAATGGACCTTGAGGCTGCATGCAACTCTCAGGCAGGTCCACCCCGAAGACCCACTTCATCCAGGACCGTGCACGTTTGAAGAAGCGAAAGCTCGTCATTGGCCGCTGAGTGGCTGACGATCGATTCCTGATCTCCTCTACCATGACATAAAAGCTACAAATGATACCCACGGATCAAGGAGGGGCTCCAAAGTCTCGATAATTCGCTGGTGGGACGAATGCGCTACTACATATAGCCAGGGGTTCTAGCTAGCTACTCTTTAGGGTACGAAGTTAGCTACGGAAGCAGCCTATCATACGTAGGAATCTTTCCAGTCGGGGAATTTTCGTAGGAATGCTAGCGTTGCAGGATCGGTACTATACTGCCAGAACCCCAGCAGCAGTGTGACTTCGGGATGGCAGAAACCGTCTTTCACATGCCTGGAGTTTGAATCAGTCCCGATATCGAAGAGCAATGACGGCCCCCTCATTCGTTTGCGTAGCATCGATCGTTTCATTATATTGTAAACTAATTTAATCTGGTTGTACATTAGGGCCAGACTTCACCGTTCATTCATCACCCAGGCAATTGGCACCGAAAGTATAGTCAAGGATAGCCTGAAGCAATGGTCGCCCCTGATGATTTGCAGCCGAGGGATGTGCTGTTGGGGCGTGGCGGCTCCACCTATACTCACTCTGGAAATCGTCTGCTTCGCACGTTTTTGGATGAGCAGTACATGGGTACTTGGAACAGCTTGACATCCAAGAAGGCCAAGACTACTTTGACCCGGCAGATAGTGATGGATCTGGAGACAGAAGGTTTCCGGTTTTTGAGATGGGATGATGTAAGCAATGAGTGGATAATGGTGGATCAGAATGTGGCAAGAGAGAAGATTGCAACGCTGCTTCGAGAGATGGCCAGATTTGAGCCCTATAGAGTGCTCGATGGTGCCCAGAATCGTGCCTATGACGACGATGATGACGATGACGGCCCTCAGGACGACATGATGGGCCAGCTTCATCATGACACCGTGCCTTCGCTGTTTGCCAGTGTGTGAGGTTTGGTTCATGTTGACTTGCTGAAGCATTCATTGATGAAAGAAAACGGTACTACTTGGAACAGGTTGGAGGAGTTGCAGTCCAATAAATCGAAGCAAACAGAAACCTGCTAATAATCCTAACTACTAGTATAAACCTGCCTTCTATCGAAACCTTTGCCATGGCTAGATAGCTAAGCCAATTCCAATTCTCGAGATCTCGTCACTTCGCACCAAGAAGGTGGACCATCAACAGGGTGCGGAAATGCCCTGCTCCAGCCGTCCAGCAATGACATCTTTTTACAGACGTGAATTTAAACACGAGAAGATCAATCCCGCTGGGCTGTCACATAGGAGAGCCAGCGCAAATCTTTGAATATTCTCGCCAAAGCGGGCGGTGCAACGCCAAGACGCAAATCAAATGGCTCGAACACGAAGCAAGGAAGAGCCGCAGTGGTGGCCTGCAACGGCACCGGACTTGGCGGGAGGGGGGGGGGGGGCTAACTAAAGCCAGACTGCTTTGTCGGCCTGCAAAGTTGAAAGGATGTCCTAGGTGTGAAGCGGGCAGCCACCAGCCAGCCAATGGTAGACTACGTGAGCTCCGAGGTTTTGGCACGTGGTTGCTGCTTTTGTCCTGTTTCCATGCTCGGGAAACAACAACGACAACGACAGGGCAAATGGGGGGCAAAGGAGGAAGGGGAATTCGATGAGTAAAAGGAGGACTTCAGTAGACGGGCAGTCAAGAGGGAGTAAGAGGGGGCAAGATTAGCGGAAGAGTGCAAGGGCACCATCAGCATCCCAGAGAACGGCGGTTCGGTACCGGTAGCATGGTGCCACAGGGAACGACAAAACCCGCCTAACCCCCCAACCCATCATCCATACTGATAGAAAGTCCGGTTCCTTTCAGTATCAGTTAGCACACGGTGCTCGATCCCAACGGTTGCACGATCTTGGCTCACGCGCAATACCGGTACAGCCATCAGCGATCGATCCGCGACTAAGTCCATTAATCCTTTATTTCTAGGACTTGTCCTTCTGATGAAGTTTTTAATCGCGTGGATATCTACAAAGTACCCCTACGGTTTTTCTTCGGAGATGGCCAAGTGTACTACAGTACTCTTAAACTCAATAGCGCTACATGTGCTGGTGTACAGTACCACTCAATTACAGCACAACAAACAAAAGAAAGGACGAGCTCGGAACTCAACAGAATGGTACTGTATCATCGACCATCCAAGCTTGAAGCAGCTCAAACAACTCGATCATTCGCTTGTCAAAGTGTACGATCATCAAACGCACTGAAGGCTCCATGTCGTCTGCATCAGAGGATCAACCTGAGGATCATCGGATTCGTTCTCCTTGTCGTGGACCCAATCTTGATCCCGGCCAAGGAGACACAAACAACATGTTGGACGGGAATATCACCACCCCAGTGATCCTTTCTCCGATTTTAGCCAGTCATCCTGATCCTCATCCTGGATCCGTCAAAGGAGACACCAGCAGCCTGACTGATGAGAAGACGATCCCTATTCCTAACCCTGATCTTGATCCCTGCTCTGATTCAAGTCCTCGTCTTCGCCCTGCACATGGACCTCACGAAGGAGGCACAATTAATGAAGTTGATAGGGATGTCATTGCGCCCGTCACCCATTTTCTTAATACTAGCCCTGATCTTGATCTTGATCCTGATCCTGATCGTTGTCCAGGAAACGGACCTCTTGAAGCAGGCCAAAACAGCAGAACTGACGGGAATGTCACCACCTCTGTGATTCCTCTTCCTGATGCTGGCTCTACTGGTACTCCTCGTTTGGAACCTGTCGAAGGCTTTCCAAACAGTGGGGCTGATGTGGATTTTACCACCTTTGCGATCCCCTTTCCCACTACTGATCCTCATTCTGGACATGGACCTGTCAAAGAAGACCCAAACCATTGGACTGATCTTGATCATTATCTTGCCAAAGGAGATCCAAACGACTGGACTGATGGGGATATCATCACCCCCATGATCCCTTTTCCTAGTCCTAGTCCTACCTCTGATCCTGGCTCTGATCTTGAGCCTACATATAGTCATGGACCCATTGAAGGAGACACAAGCAACACTACTGGTGGGAAAGTTATCACAAATGCGATCCCTTTTCCTAGTCTTGACCTTGAGACTGGCTTTGATCCCGACCCTGATCCTGGATCTCTTCAAGGAGACGCAAACAGCAAGACTGATGGGAACATTCTCACCCCCATGATCCCATTTCCCAATTCTGATGTTGATCCTGGCCCTGATCCCAGCCCTGGCAAAGGCGACACAAACCGCAAGATTGAAGGGAATACAAATACTCTCATGCCCGAAAACGAAACTAGAGAAGCAACAATGCCAAAGATGCCGAAGAAAAGAGGACTCAAGAGCAAGGATTCGGATTCCAGTGGTGGTACCGTGATAGTTGGTGGCTTCGCTAGTTCAACCGGTCGGGGACTCCGCAAGAACAGAGACCGACATGGTGTCATCGAGGAGCTCACAGATGGCGAGCAAACGGATGCTGATGTGGTCGTGGAGCGAGTTGATGCGGAGCAGAAGGATAATAGCGACGAGATGCAGGCAGAAACGAAAGAAGACGAAGAGGAACCTCGATTGGCGGTCGCTACGGCTCTCACCCAAGCTGATTTGGAAGACGAGATCCGTAGACAAATCATGGAAGATGCTGTTGTGGGCGTTGCGGTTCGTGAAGTCCCGGTGGGTTCTCCACCTTCATTTGAAGGCAAAGATGAGAGCGTCCAAGACAAAACACTGTGCGGCTTTCCAAGAAGAAAAGTAGTGTATGTTGCCTTGTGCATTGCAATCGTTGTTCTTATTGGAATAGTCCTTGGTCTGGCTCTTTCGAGATCGAGCGACCGCAACGACGAATCCACGCAACAATCAGTTTCTTCTCAAACAATATCCTTTCCAGCAAATTCCAACATGCCATCAGAGATGCCCTCCGATTCACCAACCCGAATTCCATCTCATAGGCCAAGCTCCCGTCCTTCGACCAACCCGAGCTCGGCTCCTTCAACCAACCCAAGTTCTTCCAGTCCCTCAATGAACCCAACTGCGCTCGAAACTGTTTCGTACACACAAAGCTTCCTAGCCCCCAACCGAAATGCAAACCCAAACTTTAATCACTTGGAACGCTTTGGCGCTACACCTGCAGGCGAATCCAGCATTCACAAGATCAGTCAGATTCAAGTATACGCCACCACTGTTTGCGTTACCAACAATGACTGCTCTCTACCAACTGCTACGGTCCTCAGCCTGGCCACCACCTACGTATTGACTGATTGCACTACGTCGCGACAGACCAATGGGGCCTACACGGGTGATGGAAGAAGCCCCAAAGGAGTTATCAATCTCAAAAGCAATCAATACATCACAAAGATAGAAATGTTGACGGACAGGTGGCCCATCCACATAAGAATATGCACCTCCGACAATGAATGCTTTGGTCCATTTGGAAGTTCTCTAGACCAAGAGCCCAACACATTTTTCGAGAGTCCAAGTGGTAGTGTTATCCACTCGTTCTATGGATATTCCGGGAGCTGGTTGGACCATCTCGGAGTGTACTACGAACATGGTGTTCGCCAGACCGTTTGTGCGACACTGACAAGCGTCACCGTCAAACCCGAAGTGACGAGTTTTGTTCTCATCAATGTGGATGACAACTCCGACATTCGCACTCTGGAAAGTGGCAATGATACGGTTTACTTTTACAACAACTCTACGGATGGGCCTACACAGCTGAGTATCCGAGCTGCAACCAATCCCAGCAGTAGGGTTACTGTCAAGTTTTACGAGAATGGAATCAACACGCAAACTGAAAACGCAGCTCCCTATGCTTTGAATGGTGATACCAATGAGGGGACAATTTATGGAGCAGTGTCCAATCTTGTTACCGTACAAGATGATTTGGTCATCAAGGCAGTGCCCTCTTTGCATGGTGAAACTGCGGAAGGCATATCCTTGGAAGTGACACTGTCGATTCGGTCGGGTGATTCGTCACGATGGCCATGAAGGCGGGAAATATTTTCCATGCTTGTCTACATGAACGAACACGAGAGCCTGGTAAACGCACTCAGACAGCGGCGTGTTACATCGGGTGTGGCAGTGCATTGATAGCCTTGCTGTTTTTGAAGAAGAAGACATTAACCCTATCCAGTCGTGATTGCAAAGCCCAGACAAGCTCGGTCCTGGGAAATCAGAGACCAGAGACCTGTAGTCAGCCTCGCGTCGCGATGTTCTGAGGGGCCAGGAGCTGACGGCTGCGTAATTTGCTGATGTTATGTTCGATCTTTCCAGATCTTTCCATTAATAAAGTACGGTATTGGTACCGTAATAGCATACTAAACCTGTTGGCTAGAGCAATTTCCCATCCATCTGGCTCGTTGAGATCGCTGTTTGGAGGAAAGGTGAAAGGTGAAAGGTACGGAGGGTACGACCCCAGAGGCATTGGTTTCTTCCGTGTCGCATCGCAGTCAGATGACGATCGTGACATCAAATTCAGAAAGGAAAAGCTTCTGCTGATCAGTAATCCTTGTAATAGACGATCCACGAAGCAAGTGCCCAACTACTCATGCTTTCTTGTTCCTTGTTCCTTGTTTGCCTCCCGCAGCCAGAACGCCAACGATTGATCATTCGATTCTAAAATGCGTACCGTAACCCACAACGGGGAGATTCGCTTTCGACCTGCTCAGCGTAACTTGAACCGTACTGGTACTGCAGGTCGTTCCTCAGAACAGCCCAGACCACTTGAACGGGACCATGACGCCTCGCCTAGTAGTGGACCCAACCATGTTCGAGTCAACTCTCGAGACTATGTTCATTCCTACGAGGGATCTTATGCCGATGGGAATGACATGGCAGGCTTCCACATTTTCCGCAATACTGGAAGTTGGTTCGAAGAACAAATGTGGTTCCTGTTCCTGGTCTATGTGATTGTCTTGTTCATTGTGGCTTTCTATGTCGAAGTGATGGTATCGTTTCTAACAGATCCCACTGATGAACAACTGACCAGCGGACGAGTCTCTTTGACCATCACAAACACCATCCACTTCTTTGTAACCCTCACGTACGTGCATTGGATGAAAGGAGGTACTTGTTGGCAAGATCATGATGGAGACCTGGACCACTTGACTCTGTGGGAACAGATTGAAGCCATTCCAAACACTGGATGGCTCCGATTCGCCTTGAGGAATGTTCCTGCCGTTCTCTGTTACCTTGCCTGCTGGCAAAGTGGGTGGGAGGCGTATATTTGCGCCTTCAACGTTATTGTTTGGTTTTTTACCCTCTTGGGTAAATTGCCATGGATGAATGGCGTTCGTGTCTTGGGAATCAATTCTCACATTACGGATCATGAACCTATGCCCATGGATGACGAAGACACCTTGAAAACGAGTAGCTACCACTGGCAAGGCGTGGCGGAAACAAGGACAATGAAAGCGAGGAAGACCCTAACGCCATCACCTTTTATCAGAAGGGCACAGAACGCAGTGCCGGTTTATCGAGCCATTATTGCAAAGCCTTGGATTCAATGCTTCAAATGCCAGAAATGGCGACGGCTTCCTTCCACGAGCAACTGGGAATGTCGAATGAATACCTGGCGGCCTAGTTTTGCTAGTTGTGACGCCCCCGAAGAGACAGACTACATGTAGTTGGTGACAGGCACAAAGACCTTGATAACAATGTATGTATGCATGTGGCGGAACAGATCCAGTGGCACGTTCGCACCATTAGGTAACGTAGGATAACCATTCCAAATGTACAAAGGCCCATGCAAATCTGGTCCCCCCCCCCCTTGTTAAAGCCACTCATTTGTGTCTCCATGGATTCCACAATGTCAAGCACTGGTCCTCAAATTCTCGCCCCTGATCCCACCGGATCTAGATAGCCCCAAATTTGCCTGTCCTTCTCCTGAGCCTGCCCCCCTACTACCAGCTTCCGTAGATAACTACCCCACTCAAGCTATCCCCTTACGTACATGTATATTTTCGCGAGTTCAGAAAGAGTACGTACCTGCCGCATTGCATGGTGGTTCTTCAATCGGTCGCTTGAAATGATGTGGCAAAGGGGACCTGTTCCGCATGCAAATACTATAGAGAAGCTCCACCTGAAGCTGTAGCTGTGGTGCATGCTTCCTCTTGACCCACTGTAGCTTCAGGGCTGCCTTGTCTTGCAGCGTTTCGGTCATCCCACAAGAGGAACCTCTACTGTATGTGGCATTGCCTGCCGCATTGACGGCACAGGGATCGGGACCCTGCCATGCAGTGTGCATGGGCGCTTCATTCCTGCAGAACAAAAACACAATAACTCGGTCCGCTGTCGGTCCTGCATAATTGTTGGAAAAAACCATGACCGCGCCCTGTCCTTTGGGGAGCGGAGTCGAATCGAATCTCAGTCGGGAACGGCCCAGTCGAACTGGAGTATGTGTGCGTTCTTTTCTATGCGAACCGTACCGGACGTTCGTAGCATCCCCGCGAAATTCCTAGCAATCAAGCTGTTTGCTTCGCTTTGCCCTGGCTGCTTACGCAGTTTGTAACTTTGAAGTCAAGAGCTTGTTTGCATCACAGCTTAATTTCTTCGGCAAGAAGTGCAGATAATAATAGCCCACTTCAGTTTCGACACACATATATACATGCAGCGTCCTTTCCGATATTGGTTGCTGTTTGGGTATGATTCTCAGCGAGACTGGAAGAAGCTGCATGGATTCCTCGCCCAAACACAAACAGTCGTGCAACTGCAGCAATGACAGTGACGGTGAATCCAAATGGGCCAGCTCTGAGGTGAAGAGAAAAGCTTCGAAAGATGGCGGTGGCGACGATGATACTCTTATCCACAGAGTGCCGGAACCATCCACCCGTGCTCCGTTTGATCCCGTGCCAGCATGCATGGTGCCGCGCCGACTGTTTGTCGCCCAAGAAGAAGAAGAAGACGCACGAGAGCAAGATGAAGAGTCCCTTCCAATACATGTAATGCGGGTGGAGAATGATCAGCGCCGTAGCGACGACACGCAGAGACCAAGACTTGCGGAGGCGCCCAAGCTATGGCGCGCCAGACCTGACCCTCTTCTGCAAGAGATGGACGATCCCGACGGGGCCACCCAGACTTTGTCACGCGACAACAGTGGAGAAATTCGCCTTCGATCTTTCAGGAGAACCAAGACACCTCCTCCCCTGGATCATTTGATGCTTCCACAGACTCCATCGCGCCTGTCTCTCGGAGAGAGCGGCAACAGCATCTCTCCTCGTCCGTTAAAGCGAGACTACATCCAATTCCATGAAGGATCTTCCTATTATGCGGATCATGGCCGTGACAGCATGATGGGCGCCTTGGATGCTGGCAGTGCTAGTTGGTGGGAAAATCATCAGCAGGGGTTCCTAGTGGTTGCCTATGTTACTTTGCTATTGACAGTCGCAGGAGTTGTGGAAGTGCTGGCATCCGTACTATTGTTAGAGGATAGTTCCCTGCAAAAGGCATCATTGACCATCACCAACATTCTCCACTTTTTTGTGACTTTTTTCTACTTTCATTGGATGAAAGGAGGCACTTGCTGTTGGCAAGATCATGATGGAGACCTGGACCACTTCTTGACTTTATGGGACCAGATCCAATTCAACAACCCACACACTGCACGGATCCGACTTGCTCTGCGAGTTCTTCCCACCCTTCTCTGTTACGTTGCCTGTTTAAAAGTTGGATTCGGTGAAAGGCCAGGTCTCTGTGCCATTAACATTGTAGTTTGGTACTTGACACTGTTGAGTAAGATGCCAGGGATGACTGGTCTTGTAGCGTGTGGAATGAGTCCCTCATCACACCCTGGACTGACACTGAAAGATCGTAGTCTGAGGGCCAAGTTGCTACCAGGTTCCAGCCTGGAGTGAGTGACAAACCAACCAATGGCTGATTTGGGACAAGGAATGATGAAGACGTTGGTCGTGGCGGCCCAGTTTGGCTGGCTATAATAGGTAGTTACCAAAGCCCTCGACAGAAGAGGCGCCCCAGTTGTCTGGGTGGCGAGTTGAAGCACACGGTGAATATTTTTCAAAGAGATACACATTACATGTAATCCAACCATGCAACT
This sequence comes from Seminavis robusta, assembly GCA_903772945.1. Lineage (NCBI taxonomy): Eukaryota > Bacillariophyta > Bacillariophyceae > Naviculales > Naviculaceae > Seminavis > Seminavis robusta. Next base: position 62,130 of record CAICTM010000033.1, read on the forward strand.
GTATGAACTTTTATTACTGACATGGCACGTCTGTTTCTACCGTAGTACCAAAACCCCCAGAAGACTTTTGTTTGCATGCACGATCACGCCACACTATATTTATAATGGAACCATTGAAACCAAGGAAACAAAGAAGAGGACGGAGAAACTAACTGTTCCCGCACACATATACTGAAACTCAGAACAAGCATAAAACAACCATTCATCCAAGACCACCCGGACGAACTGGTGTGCATGCATGAGGTGTAGATTGTTGCATTATTGTTTTTAGTATTACTGACACGTCATGGAATTGTAATAAATGGCATCTCGTTGCAAATCTTGATTGCCCCCTTCGGAAACGACGAGGAATTTCTTGTCGAGTGCAAATCCAACTTTTTGAAAAAAGTGTGCCGCTGGATCGGGACTGGCGACATAAATGGGTCGAGGACAGAGTCGCGTGGCGGTTTCCATGAGTTGTCGTCCAATACCGACGCGTTTATAATTGGTGGCCACACCTATAATGGGAATGTGCCAATGTCCTTCACTCGTCAGTGAAGTAACGAGTATCATGGAATCTTGATGATGATCGTCCAATTCTCGTAGATACGCCCGGTATCGTTTGGTACATCCGAGTTTTTCGGGTATGGAAATTCGTCCTAGCGACAATGCAGCGAATTGGTAGTGTTTTTTGAGTCTCCACCATTTGGCATAGGGCGGGATAAGACCAATGGCGCCTTGAAAGACTCCCGATTTTGGATCGCGTTGTACGAGTAGATATCCGTACTTTTCTACGAGTCGGAGTCGACATTCGGTAATGTACCACACGATTTCAAATAGAACCTTTTTGTGACTGGTGCTGTTGGAGTTGTTTCGGAAATCTTCGACGCCCGGTTGTGCGGCAAGCCATTGGAATTCTTCATTGTTGAGAAAAGCTTCTTTGAAAGCGACGCGATCGGCTTCGGGCAACTTGAACTCTTGACTCATTCCCGGAGGCAACTGAAGGTCGGAAGCGTCCTTGAGTTTGAGTGCCTTTTCCAACTTGGTGGGACACTTGCGCCTTGCGACAAAGAAATAGGCTCCAATCCCACCCAATCCCACGGCGGCAAATTCGGCACCTAGGAGGGGGGTCATGCTAATGCTGCAACTTGCTTGAAAACTGAAGAAGCTAAGGAAGGTAAGGTATGACAAGGCTGAATCTGATGATGGATGAGTGATGAGTGGTGAGTGATGAAGGTGGTCGTCTGAGGCTTCTGAAGTGGCTGAAAGGTTGCTGAAAGGTGGTTGCAAGGTGCTTCTTTCGTTCTAGCTATATAGAAGCAATGCACAGCATCCGGTCAAATTTTCAAATGCAACGGCAAACCTGGAGCCTGGAGTTAGTTCTTGATCTTGCGAACTCCGATTTGTGATGTGACATGGGGGTTCCGAATGACGTCATGTAGTCGAATGAAGCTTGAAAAGTTACTTTTCATTGTAGGCGCAACATGTTGGCATTCTCAAAAAGATCCATTGAGATACCAACAAAAATCACAAATCCAATCAATCCCTCTATACTTTATCGAGATCAGACCAGAGTCCATCTGAAGAGACGTACCTGGTAGTAAAAGATGACAGTAGTGAACCGCGACGGCAAGGTGTCTGAACTACAAAATGCTTTGAATGCGTTTGACTTGGATCAGATTGCTTCTGTCTTTGTCTTGCCCAAGGTGGCTTCTACTAGCACTGCTAGTGGTAGATCTACTAGTAGCAGCAGTGGTAAAAGCGTGTCATTGCAAGACCACGGTCTGGATTGGAGTTCCACGTTGACTCAGTACTGCAATGCCAGTGATGCCGCCCTTGCTGGCGACGCCTCCAAGATGTTTGAGAGTCAATGCGCGTTGCATTCTAGTTTTCATTCCGTGTTTTCTTCATCCCAAGGGAATTGGTTGGTTCCCACGCTCCACATGATTTGCAAAATGACACACAAAGCTGCCATTGCCGCGGATCGATACACATCGACTAGCGCCAGTAGCAAAGACTCCAATGCTCACTTGCAAAAGGCCGTTACTCTCCTCCAAGAATCGTACAGCAAGACATCCAACGACCGCCGAGAATTCAAGGCCGATGCACCGTTGGACGATCAGGAAGGATCCAAAAAAGCAGGAGTCCTCAAGATTGTCAATGAACTATTTGCCATTTACTTTCGACTCAATACCCTACGACTCTGTAAAAATCTACTACGTCCGGTAGAATCCAGAAAACTACATCAAATGGGGAAAATGGCCGACATGGTCACCTACCGCTATTACGTGGGACGACTCAACTTGTTTGAAGATCAGTATCAAGCGGCCGAACAGAGTCTCGAGTATGCTCTAAAGCATTGCCACAAGAATGCGTTTGAGAATAAACGTCGCATCTTGCGCTATCTCGTTCCCGTCAAACTATTTCGAGGACGATTGCCCAGTCTGCAACTCTTGGAAAAGTACGGGCTACTCGAATTCTTGCCCATTGTCGAAGGAGTTCGAACGGGAGATTTGAGACTCTTTCAAGGTGGACTCGTCAAGTCACAAGACATTTTCATTCAGTACGTATCAGTATACAAACAAACAAATGCAATCGCTGTCCAGCAACTAACTACACTTACCCTTTGTCGTTTCTATTTCTGTTTCTATTTTCATTTCCATTTTTAACGTATAGCCGCGGCACGTACTTGTTGTTGGAAAAATGCAAGACGGTCTGTTATCGAAACCTTTTCAAACGCATTCATGTCATTACCGAACGACATCAGATTCCACTCAATACTGTCGCAAAGTCACTCAAGTGGCTTGGAATGCCCATTGATCTAGATGAAGTCGAATGTATTCTCGCTAATCTCATCTTTCGAGGGTACATTCGAGGATATCTATCGCATGCCAAACGAGTACTCGTACTGTCCAAACGAGATCCGTTTCCCGTTTCTGCCGTCATTATGAAGTAATGGTCGACAACAATCGATCAATACCAGGTATATGGGAGAAAGAACGGTGTGGCTATGGCTAGCTACGGTACCTGCACGACGAGACTACTATCTATCTATAGTAGTGATAAATGTAATTTGCGCTGTTATGAAAACTTTTTAGCCTCGTTCGTTCGTTGACTTTCTGGATCCAGTGACGGTGTAGAGTTGCTCTTTCCATTCAATGCAAAGATCGAACCTTACACAGGCACTGCACTGTATACGACACGAAGATAATAGCTTGCCTTTGTGTATTGCCATTTTGTTCATTCTCATCTCATCTCATTCGATCATTCGTCCCATTCGATCATTCATTCCATCATAGCGACACATAGTGATCATCATTCATTTGCATGGCTCGAAAGTCTACGACTCGTCCTCCGTCATCGTCGCCATTGTCATGATGATGATGATTGCCTTCCAAATCTTGTCGCGTCATCAAGGTTCGATTCTTTTTGTTTCTTCTCCTCGTATGGTAGACCGACAGGAAGGATACCAGGACAAAGACGATACCCAAGATGGACACGGTGGTGGTAGTGGTATCGTTGGAACGAACCGTGGTGAATTGGGCGTGACAATTGAATTCGTCATTGGCCGTCACGTAGATACGAAACCCAAACCCATTCACGGCGTAATTGTCCAAGGACCAATCCGGGAGGCTAAAGGTCTCTTGGAAGGGATAGCTTCCCGCAGACGCACAGTAGTACTCGTCGTCCCCACCACTCTCATTGCTGGACGTAAAGAGGTTACAAATGTCAATGTCCTGATCCAACAAGATGGGAGTGCACATGGAACCCCAAAATTTACACAGCTGGATCTTCAGGTTCACTTCGTCCGGAATGGGAAGAGTCGTCGTGACTTTTTTGCGCAAGAAAACCAAAAGCAATGAAAGGGTATACGGCACGCGTATGGAAGCAGAGCAAACAGCAGGGATGAGACAAGATATGCATAAGATAACACTTATCACAGCGTTATCTTACTTACACTGTCCGGTGATTGTGATTTCGTCATGCGTGGTACATCCCGTGGAAGTGTCGCAATCAAAGGCCAGACTGTCCATGGTCACCACGGAGCTACTGCATTCCGCCACGTTGTCGTACAGAAAACCCATCGTACTGTCGGCATTGGTGACTTGGGGAAACAGACTAGTCAGAAAGAGTACAGTTAGTAGGCTGTGCCTCGTGGGGCGTTGTTGGAGCATCATCATGTTCATCATTGTCGCCTTTCCTCTTTCATGCCTTGGCAAATTCTATGAAAAATGATGGTCGATGCATGATCGTCAGGTTTGAGCCATTTCGAATCCCGAAAGCTACCCGCGTAACTGTCGTTGTTTTTGCGCCCAACGAACACTTAGGAATTCAACCGCAAATCTCATATGATTGGACTGAGAGTCACAAAAGCTTTGGTACTTAGCAATCACGCCGAGTCACTGTCAGCCTCCCACGAAATTAACTCCGCAATGACCTGGTGGGATACAGCTCTGCAATGTTATACTACCTCGATCCATCAGGATCGACTGCGATCGACCTTTTCAGTTGCCGTTCCATTCATTCGCCTCTCAGGCTTCAGGCGAATAAAGGGGTTCTGGATCTCATGACCAGTGAACAATGAATATGCCCCGGCATCACTTATTAGTCCATTGCCCCTTCTACTAGCTAGCTAGTAGTGTAATTCCGTAGTAATCTATGCAGTTCTTCGCGATCGATCACCATCATCTAAAGCCGAGCAGGTGAATGCATGTCTTATAAAGGAGATACTAGTACTCAATAACTAGCTATGATTGCTAGACTACTCCAGTTGTACTTGTAGCTATCATAGGATCCATTCGATTGTTCATCGCTGGTACGATGTCTAAGGTTGACAACGACGACAACGACGACGACAAGCGTAGATTGCAGCTACCGGTAGGCAGTTCAGAGCATTGTGAACATGCTGCCAGTGCTGCTGATGCTGCCAGTGCTGCTGATGCTCCAGGCGGCTTTGATATTATGAAGATTGTCAGAGAAAGAGCTGCTGCTGCACGTCTTGCAATTGAGACTGCCAAAAATGGTAACAGTATCTGGTACACAACATCACGGGAAAGCGGTGTTACAAGACAACAACAACAGAGGATGATACCTGGCGCTTATGCCGTTGAAGGTCCATTTCTTACAAGTGCTAATCTCAGTGTCAGTGAGCCTTCTAATCATTCAAATAGCAGTACCGGTACTGCAGATGGTACTGGTACCGGTACTGTTGCAGGTACAAGTGACCAAGACCATTCCCAGTGGGTTGAAGGGACTGAAGATGAAGTCATTGCACATCCTATTTATGGTGATCAGCAGACGGCGACATGCCTCTTACCCAATGCAGTGTTACTACATGTACCAACCAACCAGAGATCAAGGGAGTACTGGAGGAAAAAGCTGCTTTGTTCGCTTTCTGTTCAAACCATTGTGGCTTCCCTTGTTGTATCGTTTGCCCTCATTTTGGTGCTGTCATGCAAGCAAGGAAACAGAAATCAGCTACCAGTACCAAATCTACCAAATCAAGATCTATATGGATCCATTCAGATTCCTGCAAATCCTGCAAATGTGGAAGCCCCAACAGCACAGACCTTTTTGGAGTCACTCAATTTACCAAACTACACTCAAAAGGCAATGGAAAACTCCAGATCTCCTCAGTCCAACGCCTATCAATGGTTGGTCAACAGCTTGAACATCAATACTAACCAGACCATCACTCAACCAGCATCAGGTCTACCAAAATGGAGACTGATACAAATGTTTGCTATGGCCACATTCTACTATTCCACAAAAGGGGACTCTTGGGTGAACCATCGTGACTGGCTGGATAAGGAGACAAATGAATGCAGCTGGGAACAAATAGTTTTGAATCGCACATTTTCTCCAAACCTGTCCTGTAATGAGATGGGAAAAATCAAGGCACTGGCATTCCAAAAAGCCAATAACATGGAAGGAACAATTCCTCCAGAGATTTCCTTGCTTGGGAACAGCTTGCAGTCTTTCACCTTGAACCGGCAAGTTCAACTCCAAGGGATCATCCCAACCGAAGTTGGGCTACTTACCAAATTGACTGAGTTGATGTTGAGTATAACAAATATTGCTGGCACAATTCCAACCCAGCTGGGTCTGCTGCAAAGTCTTGGCAGTCTCCAAATTGCTAAATGCCACCTTTCTGGGCGCATACCTTCAGAGATTGGCAATTTGGGCAGTCTTTCTACATTGGTGCTGTTAATGTCAGATCTAACCGGTATGTCACCAGCCATGTTTGTGAAGTGCCTCGCTCAATTCAATTCACAAAGAAATTGACAAAACTTTCCTGCACTCCCTCCAACCTATAGGTTCAGTGCCTAGAGAACTATTCCAATTGCCTGGACTAGAAAAGTTGATAATTGATCAATGTCATGGCTTGAACAACGAATACATCCTTCAAGAAACCAGCTGGAACATGCCGCAGATGAAGTTTCTGGCACTGTCAAGCCGGACTTTGGGAATTCCGATATCAATTCCATGTAAGAACTGAGACAACCGCTGTAGTGGTTGGAATAAGCACTTCTCACACTTTGGTGCATCCCTCATCTCACAGCTGAAATTGGTACTATGACTGAACTGGTATTCCTACGGTTGGTGGACTGGAATCTTCACAGCACTATACCAAACCATCTTGGAAAATTGGAGAAATTGGTAAGCAATCAAAGAATGTTATGAAATCATGATTATAACCTTTCGGGTCTCCTCACAAGTAACTAGGAAATGCTGTTCTTGGAGGGGAACGCTGTGTCTGGAACTCTGCCACCAACCTTATCCAAGTTGACCGGTGAGTACGAGGTATGATGGATATTCTGCTTCACCACACACTTTTTCTTGACTCATGCCTTCCCTTTCCAATGTTCCTGTCTTTGCCTTTCCGTCAGATCTGGTCCATTTAGATCTGAGCTCCAACCAATTGGAAGGAACACTGCCTCCCGATCTCTTTTCCAAACTCACAAAGTTGCAGGTCCTTCGCATCAACGGTAACCATTTCTCAGGTTCAATCCCAACAGAAATAGGCAAACTGTCTGAACTCAGGAAACTGGAATTACACAATACCCATGTTTCTGGCACTCTTCCTACTGAGCTACTTCTATTGAAGAAGTTGACCAGCTTGGTAGTCACAAACACATCCTTGTTGGGCAGCATCCCTGAAAACCTGTGCGACAACATGTACCAGAAGAAAATGAAATGCTATGGCCCACAGCAATGCAAAAATTTGTCTGTGAAAACCAACACAACAGCTTGCCATGGAACTTCTTTGTGTGGGTGTGATTGTGGTCCTTGCCCAACTAACTAGATAGGTAACGCAAAACTCGCTGACCTATCAGCTATGGCCTTCATCCCCTGTGCTGTCTGCGACGAATCCCGTCATGACTGGTCCCCAGCATTGGACCCAACTGACTCGACACACTCTGCAATTCTTCTCGTGGTCCCGCTCCCTATCTCTGATTCCATCTCCACCCTACTTTACGTTGCTTCCGAGACCGAGGTGATCTCCTAGATACTAGATTGTGATCTAGATTGTGGCTTCTGCATTTATGGCATCGTGGGACGGTTTGGGGTCGGGCCCATTCTTCTGCATTTATCGCATCGTGGGACGGTTTGGGGTCGGGTCCATTTGGCTTGAATTCATGGAGCGGAGCTCGCGGTACAGGACTCGGGACTCGACTCTATTGTGCGGAGATAAACAGGGTTAGAGGCAATCGGGCAAGGTGCTTGCCGCTCATATTTAACTTTACGATGTACGTACCATACGCATTTTGTTGCTCTGGATGAATGCATCTGGGAGCATGGTCTGTTGGTGGCCGTTCTATACGGTATGCTGCGCTCCGCACCCATGCACACCTGCGGCACTAGTGGCATCCTTTCCCGCACTACTCACTCCTGCCAACGAAACAGGAGTGGTACAGTACAGCTACGAAGTTTCGCCACAAAAGCCTGTCAGCCATCATTTGTTAAAAGCCTTCATCGTCTACAAAGCTCAACTGTGTGTTTTGGCCTTGTGTACGGTACTGTTGCTGCTCGCACTCATGCTCAATCATCACTCTTTCGACTCGGGAGTCAATTTATTGCGCCATCCAACCATGACTCAATGGGAACCATGACTGGCCATGGGTTGTCCTTGTCGTCGAGCACAGCCCGACATGCGGCTTACGGATTTGGCGGTGAAAGGTTTATAATTACATAGCAACGCCTCAGTTGGTTTTCGAAACTCGACTCTAACTATCATCTCGCTGCTATTTCAACGAACGTCTAATCTCCAAGCACATAGAGACGCCAAATCCTAAGCACCACAACTGTTAAGATCTTGAAGCATGGATATCTTCATTGCTCCACCATCGCCCACAGAGTACCTGGGCTAAATAGCAACTGTTTTCTCGATAGTAGCGGAAGTGCCAAAGTCGTTCCAACCTCTCCTTGCCACCACGCACAGCAACAAACTAACAACGATCAAATTGAGCCACACTTTTTAATCCGTTGGTTTTCTTTCGACTCCAAATCTCGAAACTATACTCAAGGAGGCAGTCCAATTGCCACTACAGTGCCGTTGCTTGATAGTCACCATGAAATCTTTTCGTAGAACGCTGATAGCGTTGCTATCGTTGATCGGAAGCGCGCAAAGCACTCGTCTAGCCTTCAGGTTCGACGGAATGGACCATTCGGGGTGCAAATCTAGTGCCTATGATGTCGAACTTGGTGAACTTCACTTTCAATGTGATAGCGGAGAAGACATTTGCCGACCAGGAGACTCGGTCGTTGTTGAAGGATGGTGTAAGTTGATCGTGGAACAGCAAAACGTCGAAATCGGTAGTAGTTTGCGCCTGATCTGACCTGACCTGACCTGACCTGATCTGATCTCACCTCTTTTCCTTTCTACTTCTATTGCATTTGTAAAGTCAACGCTCATTCGCCCCTCCCAGTCGACATGACGCAGCGAGTCAAAGTGTGCAAGTACTTTGGGATGATGTGTACTCACGTGCTCGAATACTCTAGCGATTACACCTTCAAAGAATCGTGGCATCTATACTCCCAATATAGCAACGTCAGTTACCCCAACCCTGGTCTCTACGGATTCGAACGACGATTTACATGGCCAGACAACACCATGTCCGATTTCGCCTGGGCCGGATTTCCCTTTTCACTGACAATTGACGTTCAAGCAGAAGATACTGGCAACGATTGGACCCACATGCGTTGTCATGCTCCCTTTACCACGGTAAACTATGATACCTGGAGAGAGGATGGCTCGACCGGTTCCGGTTTCAGCCCTACCTTTGGACAGTGGAGTATGGTCGGATTGGTAGGATTTGGCGCCACAGCCGGGTGGATCAGCCGAAAGAAGAAGCGCAAGCCAATCTTGACATTGGATGGACCCGACTTTAGTGGAAGAGATGCGTGTGCTACAAACTTCGAAATGATGGGTGGCGGAGAAACAGAAACTGGTGGGGACCCCCTCGCTGTTCGAGTATAAAGGAATGATGACATGACATGAAGCAGGCATGCAAGCAGCAACATGACGCAGCCAAGGATAATAGTAAAAAGGAGTGTCTTCATGTTTCTTGTGGAAAACTGGGTTCCAACAGGCATCATGGCGTTCCTTCTTTCTTTTGTCATTTCAAGTAAGTGTTCGCTGCATGCATCCTTAATTGCTGCTTCATTTTGGCAGGACCGTCAGCCAGTCTTCATGAACGGTGTTAATTACCCCACAACAGAAACAATGATTCCATTGCGCCATCTTCTCTGGTGCAGCATCATAAGAACCATTTCCATCTTTTTGCCTAAACTATTATAACTACATATTTCGTGTTCAAATGCAACATCTTGCTTGCTGGGCTTGCTTGCTTCTGATCCTTAGACATGCAGCAATCTACGTGTGGTTTGCAATCCTGCAGCTTTCAGCGTCTCCTCGTTTGCTCCTTCGACGTTTCTCCATGGCGAAAGTAGACCCATTTCATCACGCCGCAGGCTCATCACCAGCTAGCTAGGCCAACTGCGCAGCTTTCAAAGAGTTGTCACCAATTTGGTTCTTCCACAGGGATTTCGCCACTACGGCTCTCGCTCGCTCACGAGTTACAACCAGCCACTTCAGAATTGGGTGGCGGTGGATCCACAAGTGCAATGAGCACCACTAGCGTACAACTATATTTCAAAGCATTCGTCGAGCTTATTCCAGAGCTCAAGAAACGTCCCCTCCAGACACCTGAAGACGCATCTCAGGTCGTCCAGGCCATCGCTGGCTGCGTGGAGCATCTCCACAACCCAGCTCCAGCCCAGGTCCCATCTGCCTCCCATCTCCTCCTCCGCTAGCCCGCGCCGTCACTACCAGACACAGCTTGTCTCCCAGCATGCTGCCATTTTGATCATCAACGAAGCCTGCACGAGATTCAAGTTCAACAACACCAGTCTCGTCGATATGGCAGACACACCTATCAAGTCTCTACAAGCAAAGTTACTAGCCAACCTCAGTAGCACCCCTCCTTCCCCAAACTCACTACCTGTAGTGGAACTCGGAAGCTTTCGCGCTTAGATCTCCAGGTAGGGGCATGCTTTCCGCTTTCTATGGCTAATTTTGGGTCTGGTTGATCTTTAGGTAGTTGTGTGCTAGTCTAGCTAGTGAAGTACCATGCGATTTCAGCAAAGAGTGACTGGATTGAAAATTGTACTAGCTGGTAGCTTGCTGGACCAACAAGGTGCAGTCGTACAACGATCAGAGATTGAGCGTCAACGTTTGATCTGTAGTGTTAAAAAATTAGCCGTAGGGAAGAGAAGATCTCTCGATAGCTCAGTTGGTAGAGCGATTGACTGTAGAGGAGCAAAGCATATATCAATCGGTCGCTGGTGAGTGCTTCAATCGGGAAAATCCACCTAATCACATTGTGATCCCAAAACTAACACAGTCATCCTCAAAATAACTTACCAGGTTCGATTCCGGCTCGAGAGACTTTTTGCATTTTTGCGTCAGTGCACGATGAGCGGCGAAACAATCAATCAAAGGGACCATGACGCTTCCTCTTCCACGGAACGACGACGACGCCTCTACCGCTAATGCAACAACAAGCGACTACTACTAGAACGACAAGCATTCGATGGATCAATTCGGTTCGACGGCTTCCCGCTCGAGAATTTTTTGCCAAACTGAACCACGGTGAACCTCCCAAACAATGCCGTGCAAACGACGCGAGGAATGCTCACATTTTGTAAGTAGTACGTTTGTGTGATGCCTGTGGAAGTCTCTGTCTGGAATGGATAACATCAATGCGATATCTTCGTCAACCAACCCGCAGCTTTAGCCTTCTTCATTTTGGAGGAGTTTGCGTCGCCTGTCCAGGAAGGCAACTTTAGAGTTCAGGTCGTTGCGGTAAATTAGACCTATAGTTTTTATACAAAAATGCATGGTATGACGTAACCTTAACCCTATATTTACCGCAGCTACCGGATTACACCTGTCTTCCGGGCATTCGAGGGAAAGGTTTGGCTGGCGCATCACCACTGGGTTTGGCTTACGGCTCGGTCACACTTCCATCTCCAGGGAGAAAATCAGCCATCTTAGGTTTGTTTGTCAACAGGAACCAGTGACAACTGTCAAACGACTAGTTGGCGAGGTGCGGGCTTTCCGGCTCCATGCAGTGAGCCAAAGGGACACTTGAGATACAGGGAAAAAAGACAATCTAGCTAGTGTGGATGATTTCCGGCAACCCTCCACGAACTGGCAAGACATCATCAAGCAACTTGAGCACATCATGCTGTGCGATTCCTTTCTAGCACTGGTTTTGTGTCAATGTGCAATGGAGTAACTGACTGCGGGTACAAAGCATCGCACCCAGCCAGGGCAATTTCGTGGTGCTTCCCCTGTCCATTGTCACGGTCCTGCTTGATTGCGGGTATTATTAGCTAGGCTCAAAGCCAGCCAAGATTGTGACGTGAATGCACCAGTAAGTTTTCGCCAAGGCCACAGAGAAAGACAAACCAATCTCACCTCAGTCTTGGCCAACGACGAAAGCCACGGTCTACAGGGTTGCTGGATCGTCCTACTAGAGTACTGCTGCTGAGTTGAGCTGCATCGATGCTCAGCGCCACAAGTGAGTGCACACACCAGTCTTGGTGGGAGGGTGGGGCACCAGTTCGCAGAAGGACGAGGCGGAATGGACGAGACCGGCAACCGACCGGCCGCCCGTCCTTGGAAACGCGAAGATCTCCGATCTATCGATCGTTCTTTATCACAGACTCAACTCCACTAAATTGTTCCTAGTAGCTGGCTAGATACTCAAGCAATTCGACTGAGTCACTCAGTCGTTTCTGCTCCACCATGTGTGGCTTTCTGTCCCTCTGGCTGCTGCCTGGCTTGTAATTTTGGTGCCAACCAATTCTCGGTTGCTATCTTTTGGCCCTGTCGTGGGTGATGTGTGGCTGGCTGGCCATCGCAGCGTGGCGTCGTGGATGCTCTTACGTTCCATTGCGCATTGCCTCATCGTGGGGCTTTAATGCCTGCTCGCAGCTAGCAGAGCTCTAGCTTGCCACAGCTAAGCTCAACTGAGCACGACTGTAGGCATGGCTAAGATGCTATGACAGCAGCGAAAAGGTGAAAGGAGGCGACCAAAGCCACTATTATTTTTCTTGTAAGCTGGAAGACAGATACATGTACCCTGTACATGTCGGTAGATGAGGTAAATCATTATGCGGATTTTTATTAAATCTTCTCATCCAAATGTGGCCTTTACCACAACCTTACCCCAACTAATATTATTCTATTAAATTGAACTACATAACTGTTTTGCATTGCAAACAGCAACCGAAGGGTTATTTCACGGGGCACGTGGCCATGGTACTCGAGAAACCTAGTGAAGTTCCAGCACAGTCTTGGATGAGTGTTCCAAGAAATGCGAGGAGCTCATCGGACTTATTTAGCGGAACATCCATTTCAGGTTTTTGCTTTGGGCTTTTCACTGGGCGATGTGCTTGTTTGTTCGCAACCAAGAGCTATCTTGCCAGCTAGCTAGCGACAGTACCAGTTTGATCTTCGGGATGTTCAACTCAGGGAGCGGGAACATTGTATGGAAGACGGATCATCAGCCCTTGCTTGGTCTGTCTTGTCAAGTGTCAGCAATCCGATCCCCTTCAAGAAGAGGGAGTCTTGATTCGATTGATTCCTCCAACACGAAGCTCATAAAACGAAATCAACAATCCAATTGAACAACAACTTGAATGACCACCATGAAACTCTTTTCCAAACTCGAAACCTTTTTCCATCACGGCCACAGCAACAAAGATGCTAGCCGCAACAACTCTCCCCAAAGAAGACGAGGCGAGGCAGCTCCTTCCCCAGAACAAAGTCCAGCTCGTCCAGCATTGATGATGGAGACAGATGACATCAATGAATGGTATCAAGCCATGCATATGCTACCCAATGAATCGGATTTCCACAGAGACGTATCCAACAGCAGCAATGGTAGCAGAGCAAGAACTCGATCCCCCACCAAAACTACACGACGATAGACTGTTCAGCAATGAAAAAGGAAGAAGGGCCACACCGCACGCAGTTTGCAGGACGCTTGTTTGGCTTGCCGATTCAAAAGGCAAAGCTACATGAAAGAAGAAGCAAAGCATTCCAAAACCTGCAATAAGCAGTACGACTGTATGGGCTGTTGTAAAATCAGTACATATTGCAGATAACATGAAATAGAGACATACATACGGTACATGCAAACAGGTCAATGTAGCTAGTAGACAACAATAGACCAATAGGTAGCGACCAGTCCAAAAAGAGCAGACAGGATTGTATGATCCAACCATTCCAATGCTTCTCTTTTCAACCTCTTCTCCTGTTGGTTATCCGTCACGTGCTCCAATCCGCCACAATTTGAACTAGGACGGTCAGGTCAGTAGGGAGGCACCATCTTTGCCTTCAGTGCCGATGCATTCTTAACCGTGCTGGGAGCTGCTTTGCGGTAGATGGCCAGAGGTAGAATTTCTTTGTGGAAGCAACATCAAGAAGTCACCAGCTAGCTAGTCAGTGTAGGCAGTGCAATCCAATCTGAATCCAATCTGAATCCACCGAGTGTTCCATTGGAGCAACCATACCGATAGCTTCGTCCTTTCGTGAAACGAAGTCACCTTCAAGACCAAACAGCAGCCTTGCTTGGCATACCCAGCAGACGGAACGGCGTGCATGATGTGGGGTGTCAATAAGGTGCGTTTCAGAGCACGTGGGAGTCGATCCAGGCGACTCCTGGGACTGGACAACACGATCCCCGTGGTTTTCCGAAGAGGTAAGATCTCCATGGTTGCCACTTCAAAGGCGCAACAGAGGCAAAACTCGTGGCCGAAACTGTATCATAAAACGATACAAGCAAACTAAAACCTGCAACACAAGAGTTATTATGAATACATCGCCACCAACAACACCAAAAAGCAAAACAAAGAGCAAGCCTTCGTTCTTTTCCAAGCTACTGCAGAGTCCCTCACGACAGCGGAAACTCAAGAGTCGGACCGCTGAAGTGCAGTTTGCACAAGCACGACAAGGGGGTGGAATCACCAATGCTTCGCCTACGTCTAGCCCCTCACCATCTAACCGTCGCAAGGAAATGATGGATGTCATGCTAGAGACCTCCGATCTCGCGGAATGGTTCAACGAACTGGTGCGGGCCGAAGAAGAACGGCAACGACAAGAACAAGAGCAACTGACACAACAGGTCGATGCTGACGACGAAGAGCAAGCTACATCTCCTTGCACACCACGGCAGGGATAAAAATAGACTCACGGTATACAAGCAAAATAGATACTAGATTAGTAATACACACATTGGGCGGGAAGCTATTTATTCTATAACCACAACAGCTACCACAACTACGAATACGCACTAAACTGTACGTGGGCAGTTCATCTCCCGGAGTGGTACCACCTGGTACGCCAACATTGCTTCCTCTTTCTGTGACAGTGCAATCTCATTCTCCTCGTCTGCAAGCGTCATCCGTCCCTTTCCAAGCCCTGGGTAGTCTAACCCTATCTTAACCTGTGAAAATAACGCCCGGGTGGCCGTAGGTCATGGCTGAATCTGGATCATTTTTTCGCACGTGAGAATAGACTCTAATTAGGCATAATAAACAATAAACAGCAGCCCTTGAGCTCTGTCTCCATCCTCATCTTAGCTCTCTCTAATCCATAGTAAACCCGATAAACAGCAGCACAGAGAGGACGAATAGGATCATGCAGGGGATGAGAAAAACAATCACCACTTAACCGGTATTCTGATACAGCTTGATGGCCAAATTATCAGGAACATTGAATGATGGTCGTCCAAGCGATCGCACTACTGGTACTGGTACCTCAGTGAAGATGCCATTCTCTTCATGGTACCGGTACTTGCTGCTGACACTCTTCAGCATCCTCCTATCCATTTGGCAGTTAGGAAATCCCACGAAACGTTTGCAGGTGCTACTAGTTGATGATGTGTTGGCCAAGCAACTACATGTACATGTACCGGTACTGAATGCTAGTAGAATGTTCTACAACTACTCTCTGCCAACGGATCCTCGGCCTTCCATTCATTTGATGCATGTAGGAAAAGCGGGTGGTACAACACTCCGTGACTACGTCATCAAGTGGAACAATTGTTCCTTGCCTCCCAAGAAAAAACAGCACTGCCTCGAAATTTTCAATGGAGTGGAAGAATCTATGATTTCCAAGTATACCAAGGGCATCACTCACTATGAAAGAACCTTTGGCAAACCGCTCTCTTCCGAGGACATACTGCTCTATGTTGTCCGAGCTCCCATTGATCGGTTCGTTAGCTGGTGGGGGGCTACGTTTCCCATCAAGTGTGTCGAGCATGGCAAGTGCAGTGGGAAAAAACGGGCCCTTGCAAAGCACATCCAGCAATTCTATTTGAAGTGTTTTCCCTCACTGGAATCCTTCACCCAAGCATTGAACCCCAGTCACAACCCAGCTGTCAAGGCACAAAATACTTCTGATTTGCTTAGCAACCATACTGCTGCTGCCAATGCTACTACTGACTACACCGACTGCAACCAACTACTACAGAGGGCATTCCAAAGCGTGGGAAAGAGTCATTATGGACACTTGACGGCTGGATACCGATACTACTATCAGTTGGCAGGTGGCCCATCATCCATACGAAATCATTTCATTGTCACCATTCGAACCGAATACTTTTGGGATGATGTGGTCCAATTCGATCTGGCGTTAGGAGGACACGGAGACTTTCACACTGTCATGGGAAGGAAGAAAACCCATGGCAGTGAAAAATACTGGACCAAACACAACGATACTATTTCTCCTGCCAACATGCCATACGTGTGTTGTGCCCTATGGCCCGAAATGGTGGTGTATCGAACCTTGGTGAAACATGCAGTCAACTTGCTTCCCCAGCAACGGATCCAAACGTATCAAAAGACATGGAATCAATGCCAAGTGCAAAGTTGGGAGGAATTGGAACAAATGTGTGATGGACTAGAAACATCGCTCAAGCTCAAATTGTGAATGGACGCACAGAAAATGATTTTGCTAATAGGGATATATAGTCTAGTTGTAAGCTTGTGCATTGATTTGGCTGGCTGGCTAGCTAGCACATGTGCCTGTGTGAGTGTTGTCTAATCCTATCTTTTTGGTTCTTACTCTTCTTGCCATTTCTGTTGGTCTCTAGCTAGGAGAACCAAGCAGATTTTACCTACTAGTAGTGGCAGAGGACCGAGTGAAATTTCCGCAACGGTCCAGCAGCATACTGGAACTAACAGTGACTGGACCAGTCCTGAAAGAACTCCACGCAGCCATGCCTCACGTCCTTTCTAACCCTATTTTAACCCTGAAAGTACCGTACCGCTCGGGTGGCCGGTCATTGCTGAAGCTGGATCCAAACCGGCGTGTTCGAGGTATCGCAACAGTTCCAGCCTCCCTATTCACTCAGCCACAATTGACCAAAGGAAGCGATTCTTCTGTGAGGAGTAAAAGTGCATAACTACAGTGGCTGCATCGATGTCCTAAGCACATCTTACTAGCTAGCTATAACAGCATCCATAGCTGGCTGGACATCAGAACACAGCTGAACCGACACTGTTCCTTTCTTGGTCGAGGAGCAACAATTCTGGCCGTTCGTTGTCAGTGCCACAAATTTGGCTCTTGGCATATTTGTGCATGGATTTCTGCTCGTCGTTGCCAGCACGAGTGCGATACGAAGCAGCGTTAGGAGGTGTGCCGGTAATCGAAACCTTGAAAGTGGAATGCAAGCTAGCTATAGCGAAGGCGCGGCAGATACCCAACCCATACCACACCACACCAAAGCCACGACCACGCAGAACTACGGTACCAGGTAGTAACTGGCTGCCTTACCCTTGTCCTGGGGTATCCCACTGGCTGGAGGTAGTTATATCCTGAGAACGGGTGCTGCACAGCAGTATCTACTCGTACCATTGACTAGGCCGGGCATAGACAAAGAACAACCGTTTGTTCAGCGTTTGCACGAGCTATCTTCGCCGGTTCCAAAGGATGGTGCGTCTGCTGTTGCTGCTACATGTACTATCGCTGCCATTATGGGCGCAGGCAAAGACTTGTCTGATGCTCTATCAAATGGCAGACAACAATTTGCACTTTTACATTCGAAAAGATTATCAAGAACTGGCCAATTCACCTGTCGTTCAAACCCCAGATCTCAAGACTTGGATTTACTACGACGCCCTCAACCAAGCCCCATTGCCATTGCCGGATACGGTAGATGCCGAAGGCAATGTCGTCACGGAAGCATTCACTGGAAGTCGCTATGTGACATATGATCAAACTCTGGGAAGAATGAGAATTGAAAGTGAAAAACTACTGGAACAAAACTCGGATACCATCTCCACTGTACAAGCTTTTCTAGAGCATGGACTGGAAGATTGTCTAGCCAATGGGTATGATAGTCTCATGGCTGTCTTTTCCTCCCACGGGGGAGGATTTGCCGGATTTGGAGGAGATGAAAATGCGAGGAGGAAGCTTTTGCAGACCAATCAAGACATTGCCACGGCCATTCGTAATGCATTGGAGAATGTACAGGGTGGTGCCATCTCCAAGCTGGATGTGTTGGGGTTTGACGCCTGCCTCATGCAAGCCCTAGGTGCTGCCGATGACTACAAAGTGAGTGCATTGCAATGGTTGATAGTGGCTTCCGATCCTCACGACGTGTCAGAGACGCATCATGTGCAGTGTTTTTCTCACAAAACGTACGTTGCATCCCTCTATGTTTCAGGATGTTGCAAAGTACATTCTGGCAAGTGAAGCGGTGGAACCAGGGCATGGTACGTTGTTTCTTTGGGGCTTGTTACCGTACAGCATCGACTGAATTTCATCCTTACAAAATGTCTGCTCACGTTTTGTTTGTAAGGTTGGGCATACAACTACTTGGAAACAGCTCCTTCAGCACTGGATCTTGCACAACAAATTCTCGAAACCTATTTGCAGGAAACGCAGGGAGGAATTTTCCATCAGATGCCAAAAATTCTATCCATTATCGATACGGACAAGTTTAGTACCTTTGTCAACGCATTTGAAGACTTTTCCAAAGAGCTGCTCCGCTTATTACAAGGCGGGGATTCGTCACTTCATGCCTACGTGTATCGATCGCGAGCATCCTCTGTCGCCTTTGAAGGAATTGTAGATGCAGTGGGGACGACCAAACCTTCAGCGTTGGACATTGGAAGTTGGATGGAAAAGTTGGAACTGCTTTGCAGTCCTTCATTGACGGGGGATTTTGGTGCGGCTCTTCAAGTGGCGAAAACTGCATATTTCGATATGATAGTACTTGAAGGAGTAGGGATAGGGACAGCAAGGGGAACGGGTATGCATCTAGATTGGCCCGTTCCGACTGAATACAAGGCCAACACAATTCTGTGGAACCAGGTGAGTACAGTACTACAACAGTTTGTGGTGACATGCATTTGCCGAAACTCACGCATTCTACTGTGACCCAATTTGCCCACACCGCAGGTACTATTTCAAAATAAAAACTACGTGACCCAGATTGTTCCAAACTTTAACGAATTCCTTGGGTGGTTCCTGGAAGCAGGTGTTCCAGTCGGAATGTCGCGTCTTTCGGTCTGTGATAAGAAAGCAGACACAGAGTCCAATGCTGAAAACCCGCCAACTGGTGGATTCGAGGTAGCGACGTCTCTCTTTATCACACAAAACGCTTCGCAGAATGCCAGCACAGGCTCCTTGGATTTCACGGCTACCATTTCGTTGGATACCTCAGAAGTATCAGTGGAGTATGGCATTGACCTCACAACACCCCTCAAACAGCAACTTGTCGATAAGGGCTATGAGCCAACCGATGATGAGTACTTGGTCCTTCTTGGAGGCGATGTTGTTGGGGAATACGACCGAGACACCTTCTCAGCAAGCTGGGACCAGTTCTTCTACTTCCTAAATATTACAGGATCCAGTACGTTCGAGGCATTGTACGTCCGGGATGGAGGAGACGGTTCCCGAACAGTCCCAGTATTGTTTTTCCCGGAGGAAAACAGAGAAGAGCTTGCCAACCTGCAGTACCTGGACTATCTTTTCTTTAATTTTGCCTATTGGGCCGAACAAGGAGCACGCTATAGTTTTCTCAAGTTTTCAGTGGATGAAGCAGATGGTCGAGTCAACAATAATCTTGGCTTGTTTGTTTCAAACTCTGCAGGAATTTTCACGGAGCAACCTCGGTCTGGGCTCGGCTATGTGCTCCCACTAATCTACATAGATGCATTCGTCCAAGGTCGAAAGCTGACCATTCTCCCTGGAGGATTCAACTCGACTGTCATTGAATGGAAGGAAGAATTGGACTACAACATCCTTACGACACCAGTCAAGAATATTTTCAAGGTGATCCCAACCACAGATGCGGTTGTGGTTGCCTTGACCGCCGTCAATCACGGAGACCTCTCGTCTGAACCCGAGTCTATCTTCTACAACATCTCTGGTGACGAAGCCGCCACCATTACACAGATATCGTTCACTCCTGCTCCAACAGAATCACCAACCAATGCGCCCCAATCTCCAGGTTACAATTTCAATGCAACAAACGCACCTCACTCGAATGTTTCCTCCAACATTTTTGATCACGGAGAAGGTGATGGTCTCATGACGGACGACAGCGACGAGATGCTGCAAGGCAACCAAACAGGGGCCAATGATACCGCACCAATATCAGATGCCAGCATGATGGATGAAAACCAGACCACAAGTGCTCCTGATCCCTCGTCCAATGCCCATTCTTGGATTGGTCCTTTACCAGCCTTTGCAACATCCATGCTGCTATCGTGCTTGTGTGCTCATTACTTCCAATAGTGCCAAGCATGCTTACTTGATTGAAGGAACGAGTACGTAATCATTGGGGCTACCGGTTTCAGCAGTATGTAGGCATGGCCGACCAGCGTTGGTTTGAGAGCAAAGAGATGTCCCGAAGAGTTTTTTTTTGCATGCAATCAGGATGCACGCAGATGGGCTTGGCTGAAACTAGGCCGTCGCAGTCAGAACTTGGTACCGGTACCGGTACCGGTATACTAGCACCGCACCGCTTGCCACCTTCTTGAGGTCAAAGACGTAAAAGAACTGGCTGAAGCTGTGACTTTGAAAAAAGACTAAGATCCCTAGAGTGGCTACCGGTAGCGCAATGTGCTCGTATCGCCCGTGATCCCACAGAACCAAATCCTGAATTTCAACTCTTCTTTAAAAAGCCTGGCCTTCCTTGGCTTCCCTAGCTATAATCTACTCGTACCTATACTAGTACTACTCTTTGGAAGCCCCCCCTGTGCTTGAACCGGTACCGGTACTACAGCAACCATGCATCGTCATCCCAAGGACGTTCAAAACTCAGCCGTCGTTCCAGTCCAGCAAACACTTCGGCACCACCAGAGTTTCCCCAAAGCTGGCTCTAGCTAGCTAGCTAGCCAAGTTGCTTTGTCGTTGGCCTTGTTGTCTCCTGGACTCCCGCACGTCGGCATTCAAAGCTAAAGAGCTTCCAAGAGACATGATCACGTCATCGTCAGGACCTGACTGGAGGAATCATCCAAGAAGCCACCGTAGTCTAGATCGAACACGTCAGTGATGCCAACAAAGTGAACAAGATCCAGTCATCCGAAGGATACCATCAGCATCCCAATCTCAAGAGTTTGAAAGAAGAAGATCCGAGTACATGTTCAGGACACAAAAAAACAGTTTCCAGTTTTGACACTACCTGAAGGAAGGAATCTCTACTAGCTACGGTAGCTAGCTGCACTATTGCTCAAGACTGAAGCCATACTACCAGAATGAAGGGCGCGCTATTGTGTTTCCTTGTTGGCCTGATGAGCCTTTTGCCATCTTCGCTGTGTTTTTCTAGTGGTGATTCCCGAAGGATCTTTCTACAGAAATCAGTGTCTGTCTTGACAGGAGCTGCTATTGGTACCGTGGCTAGCGTAAGCAACACACCAGCAGCTCTTGCAGCCCCTGAAATCTTCAACACTCCCGGCGGCCTCAAGTACGCGATTACCAAGCAACCAAAGGACTTGAAAAAAGCCATTGTTCCCGCCAAAGGCGACATTGTAGCTATCGAGTACACCGGCTACTTGACCAGTGGACAAATCTTTGATGCCACGCATGCCGAGGGAAAGGGCAATGCACTCACATTCCAACTAGGAACCAGCGTAGTGGTGGACGGATTGAATGAAATCATTGGCTATATGGGAGTGGGACAAAAGGTTCAGGTCATTGTTCCTCCACAACTAGCTTTTGGTGACAAGGGATTGTGTCTAGAAGGTGGAGAATGCCTCATCAAACCAGGACAGACACTTGTCTATGATGTCTTTCTCAAAAAGACGGCTGTGCCTCCTCCATAAGAAGCTACCAAACACTAGCTAGTATAATCTACAAATGCAACAAATACACACAAGTGAAAAAGGTAGCTCTTCATTTTAATAATAATTAGGACACCTAGCTATATTTACCGGTGGGAGCAATCTCTGGCAAGTTAGTTAGATCAGATCCCCCAAACTCCCGTCAACAACAAAACTATCGCAACCGCAACGTATGCGCCAAGTGCCGCCGCAGGCACAATCGCCACCCACAAAGTCAAGTGAGTGGTGATACGGAGACACTGGTTGCAGCGACTATCTTTAGTATGGTGGTCGTCGCCACTCATGGTTGCTGGTGCATGTACGGGGATGATGATGATGCCGGTTGGGGGCGGTGCTATTGGAACCGTAATTGGGCTGACAGGAACGACAGGAATGGCCTCTGGAAGGGACGCGTCCTGTTCATGCTGCTCAATGTGTCGTGCGTATTGAGCGTCTCGTTCTTCTTGTTGGAGCTGATGTGCTAATGCCGCGTCGTGCTCCACGTCGCCCTGATATGGCTGGTGGTTTTTTTGTGCCTGTTGCTGGTGTTGTGCTTCGTCATCCAAGCTTGCCACAACTGAGGACCAAAGGTTCTGGATCGAAGATGCTGCCATGTTTTAAAAAAGCGAGGGGGTCGTCAATCGCTCGATTGAGTCTTTTAGTCAATTTGCTCTCTTGATTCTTTCTATTAGACCATGTTTCCTCAATGATTTGTTTGTGTGAGCTCCAGATCAATGGTCTCCAATTGGGAAAGATGCCAGTCGACCCACAAGCCATTGGAGTGTCAGTCCTTCCTGCCAGACGTGGTTGTGACTCCCGCACCCTCTCGCGATCGCTCAATGGCCATGGGCTGAAAAGGATGGCCAAGGTGCAATCGGTGACTTCGCCTCACAGAAATGCAGCTTCGGTGTAATACGGCATGGCATGGGCCGAAGGGTGCACCGCAAACGGCACGAAGCTGTCCGCTTCCGACCTGATCCATTGCAGGAGGGCAAAGCCACCTAAGGGGGGAAGTTCGACACTTGGTACCATTGGGAGCTCGATGAATGACGAGCGGAGCGGTATACCCGTATGCACATTCAGAGACTATAGCCACGTTTCGGTTATGAATCCATGCACTTGCTTTTTAGCTATAGCTGTCCCTAAAATGTTCCCTTCAACGAATCTGTAATGAAACCGTATTGCATCAATGGAAACATTCTATTGAACTGGAGCTACCGGTAGTGCAGATGCATTGTTGTCGGGTGGCTTTGGTTTCTCGTCTGCAGATTGTCCAAGATAGCGTTCACATTTAGAATGCAGGGTTGGGCGCATCAATGGCTTGGTAGCAAACTCAGTGGCGCCAGCATCCATTGCTCGTCGTTCCTCGTCTTCCATGGCACTGGCTGTAAGAGCAATAATTGGAATATCCAGCAGCTTCAGCTCTGAACGAATGCTTCCAATGGCTTCAAACCCATTCATCACAGGCATGCATAGGTCCATGATGACCATACCAAATCGTGGAGCAGAAGGATCACCCGTGACATTTTGAGAACGAGACATGATCTCGACGGCCTGCTTGCCATGCTCGGCATCCTGATACTCTAAATGGAAGAAACTCAGCATCTTCCCAATGAGCTTTCGGTTGATCTGGGGGGAGAGACCAAAGAAGGAAAAGTTAGAGAATGGCAATTGGTAAACGTTTGAATCATGATCCGAGCCGATGACTTACTCCGTTGTCATCAACCACGAGCACCATTTTCGATTTACTGGGGAAGGAGAACTTGGACAGCTTGCCGTTCGGTGTAGAGGTTCCCACATTAATAGGTGCTGCTGTCTTGGCTGGTGCAGCTGGAGGAACGTGGAACATAGGCTTGAGCTGCCTAGCGTGAGCTTGTACCGTTGGCGGAGAGGAAATTGTATCTATCGGTTTCCGTGAGATGACGAGGCCATTCAGGGGTGGCTCTGTCGGTCGCACTGACTGCTGGGGATCATCACCGCCCTTCTCGTCTCCAACATTGCTACCATCAACATGATCTGGTCTAACTATCGTAGGGCGGGGAACACTGCTACCATCAACATGATCTGGTCTAACTATCGTAGGGCAGGGAGCAGCCAGTTTTCGAGCCCGTGGTGCTTGGACAGATGGTGACAATGGCGGCAGGGGCGTGTTGGGAGATTCTGGCTTTGCATGACCTTGGATCATTCCGAAGAGAGGCAGTTGCTTTGTTTCATTCAACGTTGGATGGTTGCTCGTTTCAATGGAGGTCGAAGTAGAAGCGGAACCAGCTGGGAACAAAGGAGTCGATCGTTCATCAATGTTGGTGTCGCCCTCTCCAGTAGTATGCTCCGCTGAGAGTGCATGTTGTGGTGTCATTTTTGGAAGCCTAAATAGCGGTGATGGCAACAAAGCTCCTGGCTGTGTTGAATTGCCGGAAGCAAGGTCGACTTCTGGGGGAGCTTCATCAGGTAAGATGAGACTGGCTGCTGGATGTTGAGCTGAGAGGTGTGTGAGTGGAGGCATGGGAGCCGCCAAGTCATCTTCCGCTTGACTGTCTGTGATATCATCTTCTGTTGTGAAATGGTTGGATTCCCAACGAACCGGCATTGTCCCCGGACTATGATGATGTAAGAGTGCAAACTGCACAGGAGTCATGTGATGGTGAGAAGAGGTTGGATCCGGCGAGTGCCGACCCGTGTCGTCGTCGTCGTCGTAGGAATCTGGATGGATATGCTGGTGATGGCCACCACCTGGTACATGGTGGTGCATGGGCTGTTGCACAGAATGTATGGGATGGTGGAACAATGGATGCTCGTAATGAAGTCCTTCATTGGAATGGTGAGGATGAAATTGCGGGCCAAAGTTGTTGTGAGGCTCCTGTTGGTGAAATTGTGCATTGAAGTGAATTTGGTGCCCATGATGGTGCCCATGGTAGTGCCCGTGTTGGTAGTACCGGTAGGATTGGTGTTGGTCATAGTGGTTGTTGTATGCCGCATTCCTGGTAATCGGAGTGGCGGCATCATCTCTTTCATGAGGTAGCAGCACACCCATTCGGACTGATTGACCAGGGTGATGACCGCTCGCTGTGTTTTGCACTTGAGGCGTGGCGGCATCATCCCGTTCCGGTGGCAGCATGCCCAAGCGTACGGCCTGTCCTCGAGGGCTACTGGAAGGACTATGTGGATAGCCGTTGCTGTTGTTGGTGTTTCGTACTTGAGGCGTGGCGGCATCATCTCTCTCGGGAGGCAACATTCCTTGGCTAAACCTGACGGCGCCACTTCCGACACTCGAATCAAGATCGCCGGTGTTGTTTTGACTACTGTTATTGAGTGACACTCGTCGAATTGTGTTCGCCAAAGCTGAATGAGAAGTAAGGGGGGTGACTTGGTCCGTGCTTTCATCCATGTACTCAAGATCGATGTCCTCTGGCAGCTTTGCAAAGGAAGCATAGGATCCTCTTCTGGATGTTGGTTCTAGGACGATTTGTCCGGGTGGCTGTTGGTTTTCAATGTCACTTTGCATTGCCACTTGCTGCTGCTGCTGTTGTTGTTGCTGCTGTTGCTGCTCCTGTCTTACCCGCTTAGGGATGGCAATGGGCAAGTGTACGTTAAACTTGGATCCCATTCCCACGACAGAAGAGACCTTGACGGTTCCTCCAAGCATTTCGAGCAAGTTATGAATAATCGACAAGCCAAGACCTGGGAGACACGTAAAGGCAATCTGTGAGTGGCATGCCGCCACCATCATTGTGTCGCAGTGAATGCATTGCATGTCTGCACTTACCTGTCCCTCCATGACGTCTAAAGTCAGAGAGCTTGGATTGTGTGTATGGTTGAAAGATACGCCCCAGATGGCCTTCTTCAATTCCAATTCCAGTATCTTCTACTGTGAGTATGAGGGTCATTTGGTCGAAGTCAGGATCTTCTTCGTGTTCCTGCTCGTGTTCCTCCTCTTGTTTTTGATTGCCGTCCTGGTGACTTTCGTCAATGGCACTCAAGTGTTTGGAAGAGAATGACGCAAAGGACGTTGAATCAAAGAAGAGTCCCCTCTTTTTCTTTTTCTTCTTGTCTTTCGTCGTAGGTTGCTGTTGTTTGCTGTGGTCCTTGATGTGGTTTCGCAACATGGAAAGCGAAAAGTTCTCGGTGGAATGGAGGCCTTGAATGACGACGGGATCTCCAATCGAAGCATTGGGAGTGACAGTGGTCGATGTCACCGCGGTGGCATCTTCCTTCTCATTGCTGCAGTCTGCCTCCTTTGCGTTACTAGTAGTAGCATCGTTCGTCGTAACTTGCTGCTGTTTTTGAGAGTTTTCTCGGGGCACCACTTGCACGGTGAGCGTAATGGAGCCCCGTTCCGTGAACTTTTTGCTATTGGAGAGCAAGTTGGAAGCAATCTGAAGGAGCCTTACAGAATCAGTCTTGGCGAGCCTTGGGACAGTGTCATCCATGCGAAAGATGAATTGTACTGCAGCATCCTTCTTCTTTTTGGAGCCCATGACCTGACGACTCATACTGGACGCCATGTTTTGAAAGAACTCCCGCAACGGGAACTCGTGTAACTCGAGCTCCATTTTGCCCGACTCGATTTTACTTAGGTCGAGGACATCATTGACCAATCTTAGCATGAGTTTTGCGGACTGGTTAATGGCCGATATGGATTCTTGTAGGTCCGGGTCGCTTCGAGGCGTGATAGTGTCTTGGGCAAACTCAATGTTGCTGGTAATGGCAAAGAGGGGGTTTCTGATTTCGTGGCACAAAAAGCTCATGAATGTAAAGAGCTTGCGCTTGCTGATGGCCATTTCTTCGTTCAACTTGACCAGATCTTCAGCGGCTTGTTGGCAGCCGTCGTCTTTCAAGGAACTGTTGGAAAAGAGCTTTTGGTCGCAGCGCAGGAGGAGCACGGGAATCCAAAGAGCCGTCACGAGACACACAACGAACAAAATCACAGAAACCACGGTAAACCCTGCCCCCTCTTCCTCTGCCCCAAATCTCACGAGATGCAGGATCCCGCTGAATAGCCATTGCAAGTTGCACAGCAAACACAATCCCAGCACTGGACCAGGAATGCTCTTTACACTACATGTACTGGTCGCACAACTACTAGTAGATTCATCATTGGCAGCAATCGCTTGCTTTCTGTAGAGGCTCCCCAAAGACGCTGCCACACTCGCGGGAATGCCAAGGTGGGCAATTCCCAGCAGCAGATCCATTGTGCTCATCTTGCCTTGTCTTGCCTTGTCTTGTCTTGGTTTGACCTGATCTGATCTATCGCTTGTGGCCAATTGTTGTAGTGAAGGCGATGGTGATAGTGATGGATGCCTGAGATGAGATGGGTTCAAGCAATTTTGTGGTCTCTTTGCAATCTACTGTTGTGTGCGTACTAGCTAGTAGTAGTCTATTAATAATCGGGTCGTTATTGGTTTTGTGAGCTGAGCGACACGAAGGAACCGTGACAAAAAAATTGATGGCAAGCGGCAAGCCGGAAACGCTGGGATCTTTCAGAGAACCTTCTGCGGTGCTTTTACTGTTCATGCAATGTTCATTGAGTGCTCCATTTTCAAAGCAAAAGAAATAGCTGGAGAATAGCTTTAATTCCTGATACACCTCGTCTCCACTGGTTTGCGACTGAGTTGCCACAATACGAACGCTCTTTTAATGCCTTGAGCTTGCCTTGCTAGCTAGCTACAGTACTCGAGTACTCGTGCTGAGGACAGACTCGAGTACTCGTAATAGCACGGAGATGCTATGCTACTCTGCCAGTCTCTTTTAAAAAAGTATGATAGTACTGGAGCTGTTCTGGTGTGGAGTTTTCAGCATACAGTTTGAGTAGGAGTACTCCTACCGGTAGCTATTTTAATAAAATAGTAAGAATAGCCGCTGTAAGAATCAGTAGTCATACTTTGAGTAGACTAATGCTACCCGGCCTGTGTAGATCGGACACTTACTTACTTTGGTATTTGGTAATTTAGCTCAGCTGTTTCAAAGAATTAAAATTTAGCACGACAGACGTGTGCTGTTGTTCATTTCTCCGACCATCTATCTTTAATTTACCAATAGATGGACACTCAGTGGACCTTCTGGGTTCTGTCCTGCAGTCACCAGTCAACACCGCTGAGAGTGTCCTGTGCAGACTCCTGTGATAAGATTGTAATAAAACTGTTCTACTAGCTAGCCAGGTACCGGTAGCTACCTGGCTGGACTATCAGTACAGTAAACGTATTTATTTCTCAGGATCGGAGAACCACCATTGCCACCAATCGCAGACGCCAGATGCAAGCCCGCTCATGGTACTAGTAACGGTACTAATAGCTATTCCGGTTAGCTAGATCTACATGTAGTATAGCTAGCATGTTCAGCAGCTTTCAGCTTATGGTCATTGTACCAGATCCAGCCAGGAGCTTCTGAAAGCTGGCTCTTCGAGGGTATTTTATACGACCGGAGCTACCAGTACTGGAGCAACGGCATTACGTGTTCGAGCGCAGTGGAACCACTATTAATTTTGTCTATTCTAGCTGCTGAGTGCTCTAATAGTAGGCTAGTAGGCTAGCTAGTAGGCGTCAACCCATGGTGGAACAACGGAGCAGTCTGCATTGCACCAGTATTCGGTATGATGGTATGATAGTTTGCTTTGTCCAAAAAAATTTAATGGACTTTCTTGGGCGGAAGCAAGGATGAGATGCACCTGTATCGGAGGGTCTAACACGGTACAGTACGACTGTACTCGTAGTCCTGGCGGCATCGATCGAAAAAGCACACCTTCACCCCCTCCGACCTTCTCTTGCACTGGTTTGGTTTTTGTTGTTTTGCTTTTCGTCTGGTAGCTAGCAGAGTTGCTGGGGCGTTGGGTTCATGTACATGTACAAGATCTAGAAGCAAGTCAGAAGGCAGAAGAGTTAGGAGTACATGTATCTTACATCGCCTCGCATGCTTCTTTCGAGGTTCGGTTCTCATGTGTCATTGGTTTGGTTGGTTTGCTGAAGTGAATGCATGATTCTGATGGTTTTTGGGGATCTCAAGTGTCATCGTTGCTTTCAACTTCTTGCTGGCTTGCTAGCTAGAGCTGCTACACTCACATAAAAGAAAAGAGAGAGAGAGAGAGTTTGAAAGGAAAGAGAGAACTAAGTAGTATCAGTAATATCAGTATCATCAACCATGTGGAGTTTGAATCCAGCGTTCTACCTGCAACATGCGTGGGCCAAAACGAATTCCGGTTGGGGCAAGATGTCCTTGGTTCTGTTCTATTTGTTCATTTGGCTTGGAATTCTGAAATGCCTCTACGGTCTGTTCGATCCCACCATGATGGGACGCTTGACTTGCTTTATGAAATACACCAACAGTAACGACGACATTTTCTTTTTCATGATGGCGCGTGGATGCTTTCTGTACGGGTTGGCCTTTTTGGTTTACGCAGACAAGGGAGGCTTGCATTCCTGGAATGTGGGCTTTGTCACAGTAGTGGTGCTCCTTTGGATTTGGATAGCCGAATGCACCTTTAGCAAAATGGACAAAGCCCTCTACGACGAGTGCGTTGGAGGAATGGGCAACTGGGTTTGGGTGTCCATTGCTTGGGTACTCTTGACTTTTATTGGTATTGTGGTGGACGAGAAAAAGGCTGATAATGGGACTGAAGCAGAGCGAAGCAATCTTGTGTGAAGCTACCTGTACCAAACCTGATACCTGTGAGCTGAGGAATTGAATTGAATTGAATTGAAGCAATTGAATTGAGTGTGTTGTAATGTAGGTACTGAGTAAATGAATGATGAATGATTATCTATTTGATAATAACTGTGATATCGCACAAACCACAGTTCTTCACAAAATGCATGAAGACGGTGTACGTGCAGCAGAGAGTGGCTCTCTTCTCCGTCAACTCTTTCTCTCATTACCTACAAGTATCCGCTAGCTAGCTAGTGTCCATGAATTAATTCACCTATCAGCTAAGACCTTGTGTATCACCTGTGAACTCAACACTGAGCTGCTAGCTATAGCTACAGGTATCATACTGTACCGAAGCTATCTCGCCCAGGAATGAAGAATCCCCACAAGAACTCATCTGGGATACACCTTCATGACAGACACCAGAAGAATCTCGCCGTATCGCTTACAGCTTGGCTGGGATATGTTTCACGTTCAGGAATTCTCTCAAAGTATCCACGAATGATAGTGACGTCACTGCAAGACAAGCTCAAGGATCTTCTACCCTGACCGAATTCTTTGGGCGACCCATTTCGATCTGAGCTATGTTCTCACAATCTTTCTTTGGTATCCAAGAGAAGAGCCAAGTTGATCAAGGGTATCCAGGTACCGTACTGTACTAGCTATCTAGTAAATAATAACAATGAGCCCTCGCGATGAGAGTCTGAAAGATGCTTTGACGGTTCATCTGAAGAGTCCTTCAAGTAGTTATCAGTCGGATCAGATTGATCTGCCGCGGGATCACTTTCAGACCGCCTTGAACAACGGCAGTGGCAGTAATGTCCGACCAACGAAAGAGAAACGAAAGCTTCGATATGCCTTCCGTTTGTTGCTGTTGGCCTTATTCGTGCTGGCACTTGTTCTCTCCGTGTTTGGGTTTCCTCGAAATAAAGACCAGGGAAATCATGAGGTGAGCAATGACATTAGCAATGACAGCAGCAATGACATCATTCGTCAAGCCCTACTGGAGTTGAACCATTCGATGCAAGGCCGTGTGTGGATGCAAGACCTGGACGATCTCACTCTGTTTCAAGAAGCAGCTCGTGTTTGGCGCCAAGATCGAGGAATGCCTCAAGCGGTCGTGGAAGTTGCTACCGTGGAGGATGTGCAGCTCTCTGTTCCCGTCTTGGGGCATCTACAGAAGCAACATGGACTGCCCTTTCGCATTCGATCCGGGGGGCACAACAAGGCAGGATTCAGTACGGTGGACAAGGGCGTTGTCTTGTCTCTCAAACACATGAAGCAACGTTCCATTATTATTCAGGATGAGGATGAGGATGATGATGATGAGACTACTACTGCTCAAGGCATTGACGTTATGGCAACCATCCAACCAGGAGCCATTGTCGAAGATATCTTGGATACGTTTCTGCAAGGAAAGAAAAACCACTCAGACTATCAGTACACGGGTTATGCCGGAGCAGTTGGTCAATGTGGAAAAGTGGCCGAAGGTGGATGGGTCCTAGGTGGAGGAGTCGGTTTCATGGCACGTCTCCTGGGAATGGGCATTGACAATGTTCAAGAATTTCAAATTGTCCTGGCCAATGGAACACTGGTGGTTGCCAACCAAATGAAAACGAACCGTCACGCCGATTTATTTTGGGCGTTACGAGGAGCCGGAAGTGGCAATTTTGGTGTCGTGACATCCATGAAATACAAATTGCACAGTGGCGTTCCCGATGAACAGCTATTTCAGAAAATCATGATACCCAATGATGACAACCTTGGCGACTTTTTATACCAATTGGGAGCGTTGAACACGGACCCAGAATTCTTTGTCGTGGTGGGAGGTCGCGAAGGAAACATGACGGCAGCCTACATGTCGTGGTTCAGTACGGACAGCAGCTCCATAATGGAGTTTCCAACCGTGGGAAATCAACATTTTGAGACGCAGATAAAACCCATTCTACCACCGTCCGCCATTTTCCAAGACACATACCAGAGCTTTTTATGGACCGAATCGACACACGAAATGTTTGATAAACCCGGATACTCCACGGGTGTTTGGGCGGCCCAGGCATGGCAAGGATTCCTCATGCCCGTCAACAATACACAAGACGTATGGCAAACCATTACCAATATCATGGCAAAAGGGATGGAACTGGCACCCAATTTGGAACATCACATTGAATTATGGGGCGGAGCCATTTCCGATGTTCGTGCCAACGAAACGGCCTTTCCCTATCGTGATGCAGTCTACAATGTCGGTGTGTTGCTCGTCATTCTCGACTATGACGAGACGGCCCCGAAACGATTCCAAGAGCAAGTCGATAGTGTCAATGCCTGGTGGCCTCGAGTGGCCGAGTACTTGACCGGCTCATACCTCAACTATCCGATGAACAGTCTACGACCTGAAGAGTACCCGAATCTCTATTGGGGACATCATTTGGAACGGCTCGTCGAAATTAAGCGACGATACGACCCCGACAACATCTTTGCCTACGAACAAAGCGTTCCTTTGTAGGTATATATATGTGTGCATGCAGTTCTCGTGGCTGGCCTTGCGAATCAATGATGCGTGGGAGCCCGGGTTCAACCCGGTTTTGTGAATACAGTTTTGAGTTAGCTTTTTAAAATTCTATTAGCAACAAATTTTTGTCGATTCGATTCATTCATACATCTGGTTGAACAAGCACGTTGCCTCTTCAGATCGTTGTGTACGGTTCGACTTTGAGGGAACGATCGAGAAATTCGAACTAATCATAGACTGTGCTCCGTGAAATCAAGCGACGCTACAACTTGGACAATATCTATCTTTGCCTACGAACAAAGCTTCCTTTGTATTATTAATAGGTGTGCGTGCAGTTCTCGTGGCTGGCCTTGCGACTTAAAATGATAATCGAATCAACGACGATGAGAGCCCGCGGGTTCAATCCGATTGTGACAATTATATTTGCACGGAGTGACTTTGAGGGAACGATCGAGAACTTCAAATTAGTATACAAGGAATCATCAACATCATTGTCGTCTTCCGATGATGTTGTCGTACGCCGGATCGTAGTCCAATTCGCCCTTGCTCGGACCAAAGAACTCCTCCCATTTTACCATGACCTGTCTACACTGCTGGTCAAGAGGTCGGCTGATCGTGGAGGTGACATTCATCCTCCTCCTGCTGGCTCCCGAGCAGGGAACAAAGCCTTCACCCATTCCGTACTGCTCTGTAATCTCGGACGCCTCGCACATGGCCTTTGGAGTACGTAGTCCCATTCAAACAGAACACGTAGAAGTTAGTGGCGTCTCCAAACGATCAAATCAATCTTCAAGTAGCCTCCAATTCGATCCCAAACGAACTATAGTCATCATAGCAAGGTTCTCACCTCTTCACATGTAGCCGGGGTAATATCGTCCGCTCCGACCTGCAGATTGGTCACGCTATTGATCATAAAGGCCCGAATTCCAATCCACATGCAATGCTTCTTCGTACATTCCATGTCGGTGGCCCAACAACGAGCACAGGGTTCCAAAAACGTGGTCTTTTCCATTGTACACTCCAAGAGCGTCTGATATCCACCGCCAAAGAGCGCCTTTTTGGCACACTCCAAGGCGACCTGTCCCAAAATGTTGCGTGTGGCATATTCCAACCGAAGATCGTGATAATTGGAACACTTTCCACAGGCCCCGCAATGCAGAATGGTGTAGTTGGCCAAACGGGCATCCTCTGGAGTCCAAAAGGTCCTTTGGGTAGCTTCGACCTTTTCACGGCGCGTCTCGTACGTCCCTCGATTGTCAAAGGCACACATGGGGCCGGTGTTCATATCTCCGTAAAGAATCTCGTGGACTCGTGGCAAATTGGCCCGTACCGTTTTTTCCTGGAACTGCGACCCGACCAATATGAGAATAAAGAACATGGATGCGGCAAAGAGTAGGGACCAAACGAACCAACTGCAGCAATTGTGTAGCTTTTCGGTGGATGACTTATTGGATTTCCCACCGGCTCCACAGGTCAAATCACAGCACACGACATTGACGAGATGGCAGCAGGATTCACTTGGCTCGTCGTTATCATCGTTTGGACTGTCGTTTTGGTCCAAGCCTTCATCGTCTGGCACAGTTTCAAATTGTCCTCCTTCGACATTCTTTGGAGATTCGGAATCATCAAAATGAACCTTGCTGTTTTGTGGCACCATTTTTGCCGGACTGTCACGTTTTGCCTGCTCTTGTGGTGGTGGAAATTGTGGTGGCGGTGATTCCATGGCAGCCGAGAAGACCTGATCCTCATGATTTTCATTCATCATGTCTCCATTGCTGTCGGTATTGTTGTCGACGACATGTGCACTCTCGGAATTCGAATTTTCCTCGATTTCGTCCAAGGTTTCCATGTTTTCTGGAATGGGTGGTACAACGCTCCTGACACTTTCCATGGGTGTGTTGTTATCATGATGGCTGCTGTGATTCATGGTGCTGGTGTTGATATTTCGCATACTACTGGGATCAATGTTTTTGAGTTGTGCTTCGCTGAATCCGTACACGGACTTTCCAAAGAATGTTTGCGGGCGTTGTGTGACCCTTCCAAGGAGTGTATCTACATCATCATGCCTCTGATTCGAGGTGTTAATATTTCGGGTACTGGGATCGATATTTCGCATACTCATGGGATCGATATTTCTGAGTTGCGCTTCACTGAATCCGTACACGGACTTTCCAAAGAAAGTTTGTGGGCGCTGTGTGACGCTTCCCAGCAGTGTATCTGAAGTGTGTGCACCCCCACGCGCAGTAGTATTAGTATTAGGCTTGTGATCCATTCTTTTGAGAGCCTGTTGTTGTCTCTGTTTCTGCAGCACCTTTTGATTGTGATCATTGGTAATCTTGAACTGCAGGGCATGCAGGAGCATTCCCCCCAAGAACCATACCGTAAAGGTGAGAATGTCGACTGCAGTGATATCCTGTCCCTTTCGATCTCCCCACACTCTGTCCACATAGGCACATCCATAGGAAAAGATTAAAGCCGAAACGGACACCATGGCCAATGCCATGGTAAGTGCAAAGTATTTGAGCTGAGTCGCATTTTTGATGGTTCTGTTTCCAAAGTCAATGATAAGACACAGAAAGAATCCCATGAAGAATCCAATAACAATGGAGGCAGGAATGGTGGCTGGTTTTGCCCCACAAAAGAAGGGTGCCATGAGTGGGAATACATTGACAAAGGTCTTTCCCGTGGACAACCGGACTCGAGTGGCCAATGACGCCAGTCCATCTCCCAGCTGTGTACGGCGGGACTCGTTTACGGCGGCGTAGACAGCGAGCCATTGTGGGGCATTGAAGGAGAGTAGAAAGATGTAGAAAGCTCCAATGAAGAATGATATGCCCTTGAGAATGAACGAAGTACGGTAGTCCAGGTCTCTTGTCATGAGACTTAGCACTATAGCGGTGACCGTGTAGAACAATGCTGCAAAGCCCAGGGCTTGGAGCATGGCCCAGTTCACCACGGAATTGGCAAACGCCAGTTGGGGATTTCCACTGGCATAACCATCTCGAGCAGCTGCTTCCGCTGAAGGACCAGGATCTCCACTTACGTGCTTTCGTACCCACGCGGGATTACGTTGCAGACTCCGATGGTACAGTCGATGGTGGCTCACCAAGCGGGGCACCAGCCAAGCACATACCATGCAAATCGCAAAGTCAAAGTTCGTAATGGCACTACTGTCCACCACCGAACCAGTATTCGCCGATACTGCAGACATGGACGCCATGGTTGGTCGAAAAGATCTGTTCAGCTACTAGCTAGCTAGATCGAGCCTTGACACTACAAAAGAAGTTTGGTCAAACAAAAATGAGACCCTCCTGCAAATTGCTGCCGCAACCTTCTCGCGATCCGTAAATTGCATCCGCGAAAACCGGAAAAGCAGGAGTCATCGATGACTGTCACTGTTCGATCATGTCACACTTTCTACAACTACACGTACTCCTTTTAAAGCTTGCAACGTCACTCCTGTCGTTCAATGATGTCAGGCGCCATTTTCGCGCCACAGCCAAAAACCGTGGAAAGGAACCGTGGATACGCTGTCACTATCCACGGTTCAGCATCCAATACTGGCAGCGCCCTTCCAAGGATCAAGGAAGCACCAACTGAAAACGGCAACATGCAAAGACGAGCTCCGTTTGATTTTTGATGTTGACACCTTTTCGATTTTGATGTTGGTCTTGCCAAAAAGTTATCGTTTGCAACGAAACGTACACCGTTGCATGCTGAATGCATGAAACAGAAACGCCGTTGCCTCAAAAACAAGCTCTTTTTCTCTTTCAGCACAACACAACTTCTTCAACAACAATGCATGACGATGACGCCTTTTTCAGCGCTGTCATTACCGTAGTAGTTCAGAGTTCGTTTGAACCTTGAGAAGCTACTGGGGTCAGTCCTCCGGGGCTGTCCTCATGGGCTTCGCTGAACGTTGGTCCGCTGGGAAAGGTGTCGTCTTGCGGTGGTTCCAGTTCAGATGGAGCGTACTTGTCCAAGGTAACGGTTAGCTCTTCTGTCTTTCAGTGCTCGTTTCTGTTTGCACGATGATGGCAATGATGGATTCGATTCTCCTCGAGCGGCACGTCAGCGCTCGTTTCTGTTTCACAAACAAACTGTGGCGCCTCAAACCCTTGTCTCTTGCTCGTAGGTCTGCTCAACACCTGTTGGCCGTTGAGCATGGTCCCGTTGGCCGTTCACAGTTAACAAGGTCGCTCAGTTCACAATTATTACTCGTTACTTCTCGTGGTGCTATTTCCCAGTGCTGCTTGCAGCCGCTCCTTGTGGGCCTCGTGGTATTTGACTTGCTGGTACGCCTCTCGTCAATACGCTGCGAAATGGAAACCAAGCTGTCGTGCAGTTCTGCTTCTGTTATGGACGCATTTGCCAATTAGCACAAACACGGCCCAATGTCTAGCTAGGTAGCCAGGTACGGTAGCATGCCAGCGAACCTTTGCGTCTTGGGCAGTGGCGTGCACGTTTTCTTCTCTTCTACATTGCGGTCGGTGGCCTCTATTGACGTTCTGTCTCGATGGTTCGTCGTTGCCAGGAGTTACAAATCTGTGCGTTACAACTGATGTTTAATTAATAATTAGACTAGTACCAGTACTCGAGTAGCTAGCATGTACAGCGTATCTTGGTCCCTGGACAGGGACAAACTCCCGCGAGACAGTCCATTTCCTCCAAGAGTGGCAAATCACAAATCTCTCTAGGGAAAGTGTCTGTCATCGTCTTTGTCGTCATTGCTACGAGTCCAGTATTCCCGCCGAGATGGAGTTTGGTGAGACGGGTCAATAGCCCCAGGGAAGTTGGGACGGTTCCAACCAAGTGATTGGACCGGAGATCGAGCGATTCCAAGTGACGGAGCAATCCGAGTTCACTGGGAATGGTGCCTGCCATGTGGTTGTCCTTTAGATTCAGCGAGACGAGATGGTTCAAGAGGCCGACCGTGGTTGGAATATCGCCTTGCAGGTCATTGTTTGGCAGTTGGATGGATTGCAGCGTGTGCCACGCCGGAAGCATTTGGTGAATGGGGAGTGTCCCCGATATTCTGGATGATTGTGGATTACTACTGTCTTCTTGGAGTGACAGTCGAAGAGTTTGTAAATTTGGCAGATTCCTCATGGCGAGTGAGTGGGGAATCAGATTGCACAATATGGTGGTACTGGTACCAGCACCAGTAGTACTGGTAGTGTCTCCTTGCGATGATTGGAATTGTATGGCTTGTAGACTTGTGAGTAGAGCGACTTCGGGTGGCATGGTTCCAGTTCCAGAACCAGATGCAAGAATTGGAGGCAAGATGAGTGTTTGTATTTGTTGGTGCTGACATTGTGTGGTATTCCAGGAACATTCGTGCATGTCATAGTGGAGGTAATCATGATGGTTGCCTGTGTATACGGGTGCGTAAAGAGAGAATACGATAGTGGCCATGGCAAATAGTTGTTGCCTTCGCCCTTCATTAAGATGGGGTATGTTTGGATGCTGATTGAGCCAGTTCATAGCTCTGGATTGTGGTGAGTTTTGCTGCTGCAATGCTGGCAGGGAAAAGTCAGGTACTAGTATCTTGACTGCATTTGTACTGGTACTGGTACTGGTACTGGTACTGGTACTGGTAGATACTGATACTGGTAATGGGTAAAGCATGAGTTGAGTGATTCCATCAGGCATGAATTGACCAGTGGCAAGAATCTTGCTTTCATGAAAAGAGCTAAACGTCCAATCATCTCTTTCAATTGTACTAGCACTACCGGTACTAGTTGTACTAGCACTAGTAGTAGTACCAGCCGAGTCTTCAACTGCACAAGCAAAACTGACAAGAAGCAGGATGATCAAGGTCAAGATCAAGGTCAAGCTTAAGGCAGCTAGAGCTACATGTATGAAGCTGAAGCAGACATGTGCAGTTCTCTTAGTGTTTCTGCTTGCAGACTTTTCCTGATCTCCCTGATCTTCCTCTGTTTGCTGCTGGGCTTCCAAGTCAACACCAACACCAACATTCACTTGCACAATGCTAATGGGATGAATACTAGTTGTACCGGTAGCATTGGAATCCATGCTACCGGTATTTGTATCACCGTCAAACGCAAGGCAGGTGATCATACTGGTGCTATCGGTTCTATCGGTACCACTACAGCTACTAGTTGCCTTAGTCAATTCAGAGTCCGCTGCTGCCATCTTCATCGTCTTCAAGTCCAATTCTATTCTATGCTGCTCTTGCAAAACAAAAACAAAAAGTGGTTGCTGCACCGATTTGTTCTGGACCATTATTATTGATCACAGACCAAAACGTAATTGTGGTACCGGTACGGCTTTTGCTGGCCACCGGAAGTGCGTGGCTTCAGGTAGATGCAGTAAAATGAGAAAACTTTTTCACATGTTCGGAGTCAAATGTACCTTTATCTTTAACTTGTTGTTACCTCAGCTACCATTTTAAAGCAGTCTTCCTGAAGCTTCTGTGTTCCAGTGAGCTTCTTTTCACTCGAGCCCCGCTACATGCACATTATGTCGCTTTCTCTTACGTGGCACAAGGCCACGAGGCCAGAACACAATCGATCCCACGCTATCTAGCTAGACTACTAGTAAAAGATGCCATCCAAAGAGGGAAGATTACTTTCGTTCCGGAAGCCGGAAGCCCATACATGGTAAATGTTACCCTCGATTATTAGATCACTTTGTATTTTTGTCTAACTAATGCTGGGAGCATATTGTAGCATCTATTTGGCTCCACTCATCAAAGCTTGTAGCTTGTGGCATGTAGCGGTCAATCAGATCTCAGCAAACTCCAGAGTCCTCTGTAACTAACCAGTATGCTACAGCAGCCACGAGTCAATCATACCAAGCCAGATTGTCAGTGCAGTCGATCGAAGTCTGCCTTTGGTTGCCGGCGTGTAATGCCTTGTCCCTGATACTGGTACAACAGAAAGAAGGGGAGCATTACCAGTAGGTTTGTTAGTTTGATGGTTTGATGGCATCTTATTTTGGATCATAGGATAGAAACTAGCTAGAGTGGCTGAGCTCTAGAAGAGATTACTTTGATCGCACACGGAAATCGGCAAATTACACTCCCATTCATGATCTTAATACGGAGTGATAGGGAAGTCTTAACAGGATTGTAGGGGCCTATTCAATGATTTAACAAGCCCGAAATTGCCAGACAAAACAAACATAACCATTCACGCAGCGAGGTGGTTGCCAAGTGCGATGCCAAGGCGGGCCAAGTAAGTGACGACGACGACTTTGATTCGATTCGATTCGAATAGCAACGATGGCAAATTCAAGACAGCGGAGCTGTTTCTATAAACCTTAACCTAAGTGGATACAGATTACAGATCCAATTCTGAATGCATGCCATATCTATGCACACGGTGACTCTGGCCACAACCAATCCTACTCTAGTAGCTATAAAGTATCTTTTTTCATCCTTCATCATGTCATCTGAGCCTGCCATTGATAGTATTGGTACTGGCGCTACCAGTAGTACTAGTACTAGTACTTATACCAAGACTATTTCCGAGTCTCCTCTCTTGTTTGCTGACGATTTGATTTGGGGTGGACAGATTCTATCGTTTGTTGGTGTTGGGCAGTATGCGTTTGCAGGAGCCGTCAACAAAAGGATGAATCGACTCTACAAAGAGTACTGCAAAATTGAACTAGAGAAAAGTCCAAGAAAGGTGAAAGATAACCCATATGATCAAAGTCGCTCTGCAGAAATCACGGATACTCTTTACAGTGAAACATTTGGTAACCTGCCCCCTGCAGAATTCTGGCTCAGGGACAATTCCAGCAACAAAACACCCCATCGTGATCATGTTTGCAATGTCATTGCCAAAACTGGAAATGTTATGGTCATGCAGTGGGCACGACAACAAGGATTCACATGGAATGAACAGACGTGTGCTGCAGCTGCTAAGAATGGACATTTGGAAATGCTCCAATTTTTGAGAGAGAATGGCTGCCCATGGAATGAAGAGACATGTGCTGCAGCTGCTTGTGGTGGACATTTGGAAATTATAAAGTGGGCTCGTGAAAATGGTTGTCGATGGGATGAAAGTACATGCCTTCTTGCTGCTCAAAATGGCCATTTGGAATTGCTCCAATGGTTGCATGACAAAGGTTGCCCATTGGAAAGAGATATATGCCGGTATGCTGCAGAAAATGGACATTTGGAAGTTCTAAAGTGGGCTCGTACACTTGGTTGTCACTGGGATGAGTACACATACTTATGTGCTGCCAAAAATAACCATGTGGAAATTCTAAAGTGGGCTCATGAAAATGGTTGTCCATGGAATGAATTGGCATGTCAACGTGCTGCTGAAAATGGACATATGGAAGCCCTCCAATGGTTGCATGAGAACGGTTGTCCATGGAGTGAAAACACATGTGCATATGCTGCTCTATGTGGACAGCTGGAAACTCTCCAATGGTTGCATGAAAACGGTTGTCCATGGAATGGGACGACATGTGCTGGAGCAGCTCGATGTGGACATTTGGAAATTCTAAAGTGGGCTCATGAAAATGGTTGTCCATGGGACGCAGATACAATAATGGCCGGTGCTGCTAAAGGTGGACATTTTGAAATGTTGAAGTGGGCTCATGAAAATGGTTGTCCATTGGATGCAGATACAATAATGGCCGGTGCTGCTAAAGGTGGACATTTTGAAATGTTGAAGTGGGCTCATGAAAACGGTTGTCCATTGGATGCAAATACAATAATGGCCGGTGCTGCTGAAAATGGCCATTTGGAAATGTTGAAGTGGGCTCTTGAAAATGGATGTCCATGGGATGCAGAAATATGTGCCAGTGCTGCTAGAA
Organism: Seminavis robusta; assembly: GCA_903772945.1. Taxonomy (NCBI): domain Eukaryota; phylum Bacillariophyta; class Bacillariophyceae; order Naviculales; family Naviculaceae; genus Seminavis; species Seminavis robusta. Next base: position 102,895 of record CAICTM010000033.1, read on the forward strand.
AGGGCCATTTGGAAATGTTAAAGTGGGCTCGTGAAAATGGTTGTCCATGGAATGAACGCACATATCGAGTTGCCTGCATGTATAACCAAAGCGAAGTGATCCAGTGGTTGCGCAACAACGGCTGCCCTGGGTCTCGTGATGAAGATGGGTCTCGTGATGAACATGAAGATGACGAAGTGATCCAGTCGTTTTTTCGCAGTTTACGCGACAATTGATGCCCTGGGTCCGTGATCAAGATGGAGTTCCATTTATTGTAGGTTGAATCAAAAGTACGTAGACAAAGCTGAAGCTTCATACGAATTCCCCTCTCATAGTGGCATGGGATGCAAAACATCAATACTACTGGTACATCATGCTACCGTGTGATGTAGTCACTCTCCGTGATGATTCGATTCAATCATTGATGGCCCGCAGAGTCAAGCTAGCTAGCAAGTAGTCTCATCCTGTGTGGTATCACTTGATTGTAGCTGTCCGTAGCCTTCATTAACGACCTTGTGGAAACAACTAAATCAGACCATCTGGCTAAATTTTGGTGGATGAAAGTGACAGGTTGAAGAAGGAAACTCACGAATTGGTTGCACAATATGACGTGCGAGATGTGATGCTACAACTCTTCTTAATAAAAGTTTAGTTGGTATATATGTATCTAGTGCAGTCCCCTCATCGAAGAGAACTTGAATTAATAGTAGATTGCAAAAATGCCACGAAAGCACATTCCCATGTCAATATATTCTAGCAGATGTGGGAGATCATATGATGTGCTGTACTCGATATCAGTCCGCCAGCAGTGCCAAGAGGTCGTTCGTTCATCTCACTCAAACAGCCACAATGGGAATAGTTCTAGTTTCGTTGGCTGCAGCCGAACTGGTACTGGTGGAGACGTCGCTGGCTGCGGTTGACACTAGCTTGGGTGCCACGACATCGAGAATTCCGTTGGCAAGTCGGGCATGGAGCTGGTTCAGATTCAATGCACTTGTAGTGGGCAAGCCAAGCGTCTTGGAGACGGCTTCTCCATTGAGGACCCCTCGGATTTGGATGGAAGGTCTGCTTTCTGTGCGATTGTCCAAGTGCAGACTCAAGGCTCCACGCTCAGCCCCTGGAACATCAATGGACACTCGCAATTCGTGATCACTGTTGTAGACACGTCGGACATCCAGGGTTCTGGTGATCATTATCATGGTCTGCAGTGTGAAGGACTTCGTGAAAATGGGAGGCTGATGCTGGGCAGACGATGAGGTGGATGCGGCCTGGGACGTAGTAGTAGTGGACACAACGGGGGCGAAGAGAGTCTCAATCAAGGCTGTCATGGTGGCTGGGTTTATTGCTAACTAGTGCGTAGTCGGTCGGAAGGCTTTTGGATCTTTTGCAGATGGATATTATGACAAGATGGACAAGCTATTAGCTAGTACGGATGCCTGGCAGTGAGCTAGCTAGTGTGTGTAACGATACCACTTGTTTGAATGGGTCCGACAAAGATCGAAATTGTGAGGCAGAGGTACCAGTCGCGGGAGTTTTGTGGCGAGCCATTTTCGGAAGTGGAGTCTCATTCGTGACGATAATGTCGCCCATCGCGAAACTTAGGCAGCAGCAAGCCACTCGGCACTGGCTGTGACACAATCGCCCGCCGATTACCCTCAAGTTGGTATGAACATTCTTGGCTGGATGAGGAGTGGTACATGTAAGGGCATCAACGGTCAGAGTGATGGATTGAACTGGTTGGGCCTGTTGGCTGGCAACAATAGAGCCTCGCTCCGTCCACGACCAACAAAAATGAAAGCGGGACACCGAATTGGTCAACAAACATGATGTGTGTGTACTAGTAGGCCATTCGTAACCAACTCCGACCTCTCTGCTGTATGATGCTGGCCGTGTACCTGGTGACAAGTCTTTTGCGTGAGGGAGGGGGTTCCATCGCATACGCAATAGTTACCGGTACATGTATGTGGCTGCAGCCCAACTCTTGTGCACATGGCAGTAGCAGCAAAAACACTGATTTGAATTGTAGAGCCAGGTCTTCCGGTAGCCCCAGCGCGCCACACGCACTTTTTCGTCGTGCAGCTCTAGCTCGAGAGAGCTCTGAGCGAGCAAGAGAGTGGCTGGAACAACATCACAACATCTGGATCTGGGCAGGCAGAAGTTGCTTGTGCTGAACCTGACGCATGATGCCCAAACTTGCTTGTCTTCGGACCTTGCTATCCAGATTGGGTCTGGGCGGACGCTTCAATATCCAACCTGTTTCTTGCCCTACTACCGGTAGACGACCCTGCTTTGCAGCCACCAGCACCCAACTTGAACGAAATCCTTGCAGCTATAGGTAGCCTACCGGTACTAGCTAGGCAGGGCTGGTTGTCCGCCTTTCTGCATTGGCTGCATGGAGAGCCAAAAAGTTCAAGTTCCTTTCATCTATTATTTGCTATCATACATGTAGCACGTGAACGTATTCCACGGCACACAGTGTCGGCACCGCAGGTTACTTGAGTAGCCTTTTGGTCTACTAGCTAGGTAGATGGGCAGCTGATGGGCCATGCTATCTTGGTGTGCTGTTTTGATGAGTTTTGATGATGAATGTTTGTTGCATGCGCTATGAAGTCCTTTTCTTCGAAGCTTTTCTATGGCTTCCCCATCAATCGATAACACGAATGATATGAGAATTACTATAAAGACTGCCTACTCCTTTCAGATCATGTTGGATCGGCAGAACAGAAAGAAAGAAGTCGACCAAAATGAGAATTATGAAGACTTTCTGCTTCGGCGACGACCCTTCCGTACCGGTTCCCTTTGTTCTTCCAGCCTGCTCCAGAATTCGGTTTGTTTCGTATAAAGAGGAAAAGGCGACCTCTCATGGCTTGTCTCTCATCAATATGCAATCCTCTCACAATTTCGATCACACAAAACCCAAAAAGACACAACAACTTCTTTATCTCCAAAAAGACAACAGGATACCAACAATAGAAGAAACCATGGCTTCTCTCGATTCCAACGTTATGATTCAACCTACCATGTCTCCCCACCAACATGTGGCGGATGATAATAAATCCATGCAAGACATTTTTGACTTTTCAAGTTCTTCCTCCATGATGCCAGGCAACGTTAACCTGCAGCAAAGTCCCATTCGTATCACTCGTATGTTTGACATTCGTCGGGTCCTGAACAGCGAAGAAGAGCTCCGATTGTCCTTTGATGTTCCTGCTGGTATCTCTGCCAGTGACCTTAAGGTTCAGATTCAGCATGACAAGGAACTTCACCCTGAGATCTACACTCTGAGGGTCATGGGCAACAACACCAACGCCCACACCACCAACAACCATAGCAAGACTTTCCCACTCAATGCCAAGTCAGTGAACTTGTTCAAAGTCAAAGCTGTCCTTGATAGCAGGAACAATGTTCTCCGTGTCATTGCTCCCAAGAAGCAGCAAGAACCGCAAGAGTTTGCCAATAGCAGCAGCAACACTTTGGTAGCCATGGCAGTGGAAGCTCTACAGGCAATATCTCTGAGTGTATCCAACTATGCTTCTTGGAGCAGCAACGATCCTGATCAAATTCTTCGAGAAGTCCCCATTGTGGATGACAACATGATGGCTTGCTAGCTCTGGCTAGAGTACACGTACAGAACGAAACAGAAAAGCAAGCTACTCGTTGCTTTTCCAATTTTGCTTGCTGGACCCAAAGGCTACCGTAGGAACGAACATTAGAAGGCAGACACTGCATGTTAAAATTCATTATAAAACCACATTAGACTGTTATCGTTTTCTGTTCTGGCGAGTAGTCTAGCTAGCGTGCTTACCCTTTCACAAAGTTGCTGTTGCGGAAGTCGTCCCGTCATTGTCATGATGCTTCTGGTTTGAAAGTGAACCGTCGTAGGGATAGAACATCTAAAGTTGTTTAGGGTTTAGTGACTCAGTAAAAACCGTGAATGAATCACTGGCCAATGACGTGTCCTCATTCCTCACCGTTTTGGTCTGCCATGTTTCATGAACACATTGGTACCGGTACAGGCACAACACACAACACAGAACACATACAACACAGCAATGATGATGATCATGCGGAGGTCTTTAGTACCGTCAATGATCTGTATGGCCTTGCTCTTATGCATAGCAAGCAGCCATGGGTTTTCCTTTGGTGGTACCACTACAGGTACCGGTACCGGTAGTAGTGGATCGTCTTTATCTGCTCCAAAGCAAACGAGCCACACGCGGCTGACCGCCACTCCCGCGTCGACTAGCAGCAGTGCTAACGGTAGCAGCTCGGATGCGACTACATGTACAGACGACGCCAAACAGACAGTCTTTCAATTGTACATTCTAGAAGGGGGCATGTGCCCGTATGCCGCACGTACTTGGATCACCATGTTGGAATTGGGTCTCCCCTTTGAGCTCGTCCATGTCAGTGTCATGAAAAAGGAGCCTTGGTTTTTAGAAATCAATCCCAGGGGAAAGGTACCCGCCATTCAGAACCTGCAGGATGGATCTGTCATTTACGAATCTGCCATTTGTGATGAATACTTGTGTGATTATGCCCGGCAAATGGATACGAATAATAATACTGATCAAGACTCAAAGTCAAAGTTATGGAAACTCATGCCCACTGATGCTGCCGACAAGGCTGCCATGCGGTTGCTCAATGATCACATCGATACACAGTTGGGACCGGCTCAGTATACCTTTCTCATGAATGACGACAAGGAAAAGGACGCCGGGCTGATGGACACGCTAGAAGATGCACTCCAAGTGCTACAAGATTCCTTGATACAACGGGGAGGACCCTATCTGATGGGCTCCCATTTTACACTGGCCGAAGCTCACGTCTTGCCCTTCTTTTTGAGACTGGTCGTGTCACTCCAGCATTTCAAGGACTATCAAATTCCACCCCAGCGATTTGGACGTTTGTTGGAATGGTACGAGCTGTGCACACAGAGAGAATCCTTTCAAACCACGGCCAAGTCCGACGAAACGATTGTGGAGGTCTATCAAAAGTTTGTGGACATGAAGTACGGGTTTGGAGGTCTCAATAAGAATAAAGAAGTAGAAATGTAAGTTTGAAAGCTATTAATAGTATTCTTTGGTTATGCCTACTCGTACCGGTAGCTCTTGTAAGCTATGCCATGTTTCCAAGGGCTTCTCTAAAGATGGCCCAGTTCTGATCCGTGGCAGCTCGAGATCGTGATCTGTAAACTCCCTTTTTGGATGTTCTACCGGTGGATTCTTTTGCTGAACCATCTTGAGTCTCCTGATCTTGTTCCATAGATTCTGATGCAGAGGCATCTAGGTCAGGTGAAACACGAGATCGGCGTGTGTTGGAAGACCTCTGATGATTTCTACTACTACTAGAAGCAGTCCTGCCTGACTTTCGTCTCCTTCGCGTAGAGACATCGGCGTCACTCTCATCCGTCGTTCCACTTGTACTGCATGTACTGGTAGTAGCGTGAAGGGCACGCTCTAGCTTGCCCATGTCCTGAAAATCAGAGGCAGAGCTGCGGCGACTAGACCTGCGTCGCCCATATGCATAAGAGGATCCGTTGCTGTGGTGGCTGTCGCTCAATAGTTCCATCTCATCCACTAATCGAATGCCTGGTCGGCTATTAGTACTCATTTTTGTTTGTTTCTTTTTTTGTTTCAGAGTTTGTAGTTGTTGTATTGTGAGCTTTGCAAAGAGCTTTCAAGTGAATTGTGAGAAAGTACGAAAGTACTACTAGTACCAAAGCAAGCGGCACAGAGATTGGAAATTGGAAAAAGGCTTGAATGGTTGGATCTTTCGGAGGATCATTTCGGTGGATCTTTGTGTGGACTTTTAGTGAACGCGACCATCTAAAGACGCGTCAAATTTACTTATGCAAGGTTTCTCAGATCTACAAGTGGAGGAAGTAGAAAAGGGCACCCTCTCACGTACTTAGGTAAAACTACAATAGCCGAATCTTTCGGCCTTAACAGAAACACTTACATTGCCGCAAAAGCCGATGTGTTACTCTCACTCATATCGATCACGGTGCAACTCGGTTGCGAATTTGTTGCTTGCCTCCTTTCATTTCAGATGCTCTTCTCTACAAGCCTTGGTTGGTATTTACTGCAGTAAATCCGGGTTACTGGCTCCTTACTGTCCAATTACTGCCATTGTTGGCCACCTAATTACTGCAGTAAGTAATCCCATGCAGTAAGTAATCTGCCTTTGCAACAGTAATATCCAGTAAATGACAGTAAAAGCACAGTAATTAGCCTTTATTACTGCAATTACTGTAGTTTACTGCCTTCAATTGGCTTTAAATTACTATGCATAATTACTGCTACTGAGGAATTACTGCATTACTGCCATTACTGCTCCTTTTACTGACCTCATGGCAGTAAGGAATAAACAGTAAATACCAACCAAGCTACAAGCTACAACCTGGCCAGCAAGAGGTACCAATGTACCAATAGGAAGAATCCGCACCTCTGTTTGCCTTCTTCGCCGACAAACGGAGCTCTGGCTGCATAGCTGGACACTCTAGCTAGTAGGCCTACATGAACTGGCATGTAGTGCGAGGTGCCAGGTTTCATCATCTGGCTGACGAGGAGCTATTATGCAAGCCTGGCTGCTGAAGACAGAAGGCTGATTGCTCCAATGATGCATACCCAGAAGTGGCTGCTTGCTTCCGGGGAACTCCAGTGCTGTGCCAACTGCCAACAAGAACTCCAGTGCTGGGGATCGTTATTGTAAGGATTGCTTGCGGTACTGGGGCAAGTCAGTGAAGGAATTCCCATGCTGGGGCAGACACTTGCAGGGGTTGCAGCCAGCCAGCCAATGCTTGCCCAAGTTCTGGGGCGATGTTTGCTAGCCGGAAATCCAGTGCTGGGGCGGACTCCGAGTCGACTCTGCGGACCTCTGTTGTAAGGTTGAACTGAAGGATAGATGGTTTGTGCACTCAGCACAGTGAGCCAGGTGGATGTGCCAAGGTATGGACCTCCTCTTCTTTAGCTAGCTACCTGGTAGCTCGGCTTCCTCGATTGCTGCACCACTAGCTACGTGGTACCGGTACAGTCGTTCGAAAGTTTAGAGTGCAAGCCTGGTTGAAGGATGTTTGCTCCAATTCCCCGAAACGACCCGACAGGCTGCGGCCCCACTTGCTAGCTGGCTCCTCACCTTGTCAAGTAAAGGGCATACGGGCACAGCCGGCCAGTGCGTGAGAAGCCAAAACTCAAAAATAAATGATTGAGCTAGTTCATTTTGCTTGATCTTATCTAGAGTCCATCTCCCGACCTGACTGACTATCCTAACTTTGTCCGTCCTCACCCTTGTCCGTTTGCGTCCTCCATGACGATACATTCCCGGCATCATACAACTCACGTTGGCCTTGATTAGCTGCAGAAAACCAAATGAGTTTTCATAGTTTAGTTTTTGACAAACCCTTCCATCGGCACCGCTTTGCTCGAAACTGGACTAGCTAGCCGCCAAGCAGGCTTGGCTTGGCTGCTACATGTATTCCCACGTCACGGTTCCCACACACGTCTGTCATCAATCGGTGGTTACTGTAGAGTTAAAGCTAAGCCAAGGCTCATTCAGAAGACATGGTCGAGGTGAGGAAAGGATACGACTGTACATGTAGACCACCCCTTTGGGGCATGTTGTCCTTGCGCCCAATAGTCTTGTAGTTTGATGTTTCATGTTAGCTGGGCAGTGGCTAGTAGGCAAATGCATTGCTTAGCATGATCAAGAAGATGCCAGCCAACTACGCACAAGCAACTAAGACCAGAAGCAACAAAGCAGAACAGAGGAAGTATGGAATGTGAAAACTGATAGCTAGCTAGTATTTTTTGATCTGGATGCCTAGCTAGTAGGGTGGAACTTGGCAAACAAATTATGCCATGTTTCCAAGGGCCTCTCTGAGGATGTACCAATTTTCAGCCATGACGGCTTGCTCTTTTGTCCTGTAGTGTTTTCTTCTGCTTCTTCTGCCTGCAAGTCCAGTGGCATGTGTATTTGCTGGTGCACTCTGTGGCTCCTGCTGATCATCATCTTCCGCTGAGTCTGAAATTTCATCTGCATCTGCATCTGCTCCGTAGACCCGAGATCTGCGTTTCAAGGAGAATCTCTGGTGAGTGTCGGTTCTTCTGCTGGGCTGTCTCCTCCGTTGTCCTTGATCGTATTCGTCTTCTTCTACATGTACTGCAGCAGCACCATTGCCAAATGCTCGTTCTAGTTTGGCCATATCAAAACCTTGCAAGTATTTCCGGCCGACTGTGCTGCGGGACCTGCTCCTTCTGCCCGCAGCGGCTTCTTGAAAGGATCCGTTGCTGTTGCTGCTGCTGCTAGTATCACTCATCATCAGCTCACCACTGGCGTCATCTGATCCAATAGGGCGTACAACGCTATTGCGTGGTCGTCGAATGCTGGGTCGGGTGCTCATCTTTCAGGTTGGTTTTTTTGGATGCGTCCAAGTTGAAATTGTGAGCCAAAACCAAGAAGTTTGTAAGTTTGTTGCCGGTTTCATTGCTCCCACAAAAGAAGAAGGCAAGATGGGACTGGCTGTTCTCGGCGTTCTACTCGGTACTCGGTACAGCACTTCACTTTTCTATTGAACGTTAAAAGTGAATTAGACAAGATACACCTCATATTTGTCAATAGTCACACATGAGTACAGTACTCTCCTTCTCTCCTTTCTCAGCAAAGTCTCCCTGATCGTAACAGGCTTTATCAAACCACAATTACTGCCAATGCTTTGGTCGCAGAACAAACTTTTTGCAGCTCTTTTTTACATTGATAGCTTATTGATAGGATCTCAGTGGTACCGTCGGTCCAAAGAATATCTTCTGCGGTATTGCAATGGCAAGATTAGCGCATTAGACCTAGCTCAACATTATTGTCTGCGTGTGTGTCTGCGTGGTTGTGTCTGAGTGCCAGCAAGGTGAAAGCGTGGAAGCCACCTTGAATTAGACGATAGGTCTTTGCAACCGTTGCCGCCAAGCGCCAAGGCCCAACAGCCCAACCACTGTAGCCAAAACTGCACCACTGTAACCTGCAAAGGCGATTCATACCATTCCACTGGCCGAGAGTTCAAGCTCAACCATAGCACCATACTCTATCGATAGACGACTATGTACACTGTACTGCCGCAGCTACTCGAGCTAGCTGTGTATCATTGCATCGGTTTGGGAAGTTGCTATTAATACCAGAGAGAGATCTTGCTTTCTTTTAGGCTTCAGGTAGACTACTGGCTGCTTCGAATTCAGCCAGTAGTCTAGTTGATAGCTGTCCAATGAGGGACGTTTTCTTCGTATCGTCAGCCAGCAGCTCGTCAGCTACTGGCAAGAGATTTCTTATTATTAGATTAATACTGTAGTCGTTTTTCTGAGTTCTTTTTTTGTGCTCGGCGTTTGGTATCTGGTTAGCTCTATGGCTGCGGCTAGTCAGCTAGCTACCGTAGCAGGTGGCCAGGAAGAGCTCTGGCTACTAGCTAGCTAGCCACATGTAAGAATGCGAGCCACATGTACCACAGGGAATACCAGCAATTCCAATAGGCGTGGGCGCTGGTACCTGTCGTACTACTAGCTAGAGTACCATTACGTACTCTCAACGACGTGGGGGTTGCTTTGATCCGGATTTACCCTGTACCTTAATGAACACTTCTCTATCCTAACCTTAATGATGGAATCAGCACTGAGCCATGAGTCGAGTCACAGTCATCCAAAATTTAAGAAACATCACGAAACAAAAGCAAACAGCAAATGCTACCCTCATTATTCTTCGGTAGCTTTCTCATTCATTCATAATCTACCTACACGAGTATTAGTAGCACTTCCGATTGCTCCACGCTGCCAACACAGTACTGTACAGTACCACTCCTCCTCATCTTGTCTCCCTTATCTTATCTCTTTTAAAAGTCAAGCTTAAGTCAAGCCAAGCCAAGAAGCAAGCTAAACTCAAACTCAGAGATCCAAGATGAACTTGTTCAAGAGCAAACCCAAGAACAGCCCGAGTAAGAAGAAGAAGAAAAAGACGAAGCAAGATGGCGTTCGAGCGCAGCGTGAGAATATCTTTGCCCAAAAGTTGGACATGACGGAATCGTACAAACCTCCGTTTTACCCGAAGAGTGAAGCGGCTTACGAGTTTATCGACGGTTGCTTGGGCGACAATTTCGTGTTTCAGAATCTTAGTAGCAAGGAACGTCGACTTTTGATTGACGCCATGCAAACGCAGGAAGTTCCAGGTGGAGAACCGATTGTCACTCAGGGAGAAACGGGAGATTATTTCTATGTAGTTGACGAAGGAACGGTTCGATTCGAAGTCGATTCGCGCAAAGTCGGTCAATGTGGTCGTGGAGGCTCGTTTGGAGAATTGGCATTGCTCTACAATTGTCCACGATCGGCATCTTGTGTCGCTGAAACCACTTGTACGCTATGGATCGTAGATCAAAAGACCTTTCGACACATGCTCGCAAACACGCAGAATACACAAAACAAGGAAACACACGGGATTCTCAAGAAAGTGTCATTTTTCTCCGACCTCGAAGATCGTGACTTGACTCGTATTGCCGATGCCTTTTCCACGCAAGTGTGCAAGGCGGGAGATCGAATCATTACCAAGGGAGAAATTGGAGACAACTTTTACATTATTCAAGAAGGAACTGCCAAGGTGCACGACATTGGGCAACGAGAAGGACAGTTCATTGAACAGAGTATGGGAGCTGGAGCCTTCTTTGGAGAACGTGCGCTGCTCACGGGAGAACCCAGAAATGCGTCTATTACCGCCACTTCCGAACGATGTGTATTGCTCAAATTGGGTCGAGAAGAATTCAAAGTTGTGCTCGGACCACTCCAGGCGGCCATTGACAGAGCCATGTCCAAACGAACACTCCTCGCGGTACCCATTTTCATCATGTCTCAATTTGAAGCCTTTGAAATGAACCGATTGGCCGATCTCGTTGTGGAAATGACATTCCGTCCAGGAACAGTGTTGGCGCAACAGGGAAAACCACTCGTACAAAATTTCTATGTCGTAAGACAAGGAAAAGTACGCATTCTACATCAAAATTCATCGCGACCGGGATTCCTCAGTGACAGTGACTACTTTGGACAATCCTTCCTCAAAGAACCTGATGGAGCCGTCGCCACGCAAACCATCACCGTCATGGAAGAAACACGATGTGGTGTACTCTCCAAAAAAGATTTCCTATCCGTCGTCGGCAATGCCGATCGACTCGGACGGCCACGACGCCCCAAGGCACAATCCGCACACGAAAAAGCCATTACGCTCAAGGAGCTATCCAAAATTCGTATTCTGGGTGTGGGAACCTTTGGAAAAGTTTGGCTCGTCACACAAAAAAAGACGGGCACACCCTACGCACTCAAAATGCTATCCAAATACGAAATTATTCAACATCAACAAGTGGGATCCGTCGCACAAGAAAAAAATGTCATGTCCATGCTCGATCATCCTTTCGTCATTAGTTTGGTAGGATCCTTTATGGATTCCAGGAGTCTTTACATGGTACTCGAATTGGTACAGGGAGGAGAACTCTTTAGTGTCATTCACACCGAATCCATGGACGGGGTGCCCAATGGAAATGCAAGATTCTATGCCGCTTGTATTCTTGAATCACTCTCCCATTTGCACATGAGGAACATTGCCTACCGTGATCTCAAACCTGGTGAGTTCGTGTCTGACAACAGAGACAACCAACAAACGTGGCTTTGAGATATAGCTCACCCAGTATCCACTCTTTTTTGTTTACCTCAATCCAGAGAACGTCTTGGTGAGTGCGTGTTTTACTACAGAGACAACAAAAAACCAGCAACCAACAAACGTGGCTTTCAGATACAGCTCACCCAGCATCCACTCTTTTTTTGATTTTCGTATTGCATTACAGGTTGACAACAAGGGATACTGTGTCTTGGTGGATTTGGGATTTGCCAAAGTTGTAGACGACAAAACGTACACACTCTGTGGAACACCCGAATATCTGGCACCGGAAATCATTCTCTCCAAAGGACACGACAAGGGAGCCGATTACTGGGCATACGGAGTACTCATTTACGAAATGGTTGTGGGGCATTCCCCCTTCTTTGATTTTGGATCCAACAGCCAGGCAGATCTATTTCAACGCATTTGCAAGGTACAATATTCGTTTCCTGGGGGTGGATTGGTGCATCATCATGCCCAAGATCTCATCAAACGATTGATCATCCGACGACAAGCCAGTCGCATGGGATGCTTGGCTCGTGGAGATATGGATATTCGAGATCATCCATGGTTTGAAATTATCGATGTCGACAAGTTGCTCCGCCGAAAATGGCCCGCCCCGTGGGTGCCTCGGATCCGCAATGCTCTCGATTCCAGTCACTTTGATTCCTACGAGCATCTCGAGAAGGATTCCAAGAAGGATCCCTCGTTGACGGCCTCCGAGCAGGCTCTGTTCAAAGACTTTTAGCTGGCTGGCTTTTGCTAGCTACAAATAATTAGCTGCCTGGTGAGTAGGAAAGGCCGAGCTGGAGTACAACAGGACACGACAGGAAAACGACTGAAGAAAACGCAAATGTGAGGGTCTGATGGGGATGCTTATATATATCTGGTATGGTGCATTGTGCCGTATCTGTGTATTTTCAAAATATGAAACTGGAAGGATGGTTCCTAGCTTGTATCAACATTAGTGCTGTTAGAAGGAACAAACAATGGTCAACTAGCGATGCTACGGCGTTACTCTTCTGGTCCAGCTTCGACCACCGGTTTAAGTGCACGGGGAGGGATAGCGGTACCCTTGCGGTCAACTCTGGTTCTGGTGCCGTAATACTGTAGTGATGGGGGCTTAGTGATCGCGATGTTGTGTCTTTAAAGCCTTGCCATCTGATTTCTAAAAGATCCCAAACCGTTGCTTCAAAGGACAGCCGGCACACGATCCTGGTTGAGCTAGCGCCTGTCCTTGCATGGTGCACTCCACCTCTCGCATTCACTCCTCCTATAGTCCAGTCAGTCCAGTCTCACCCCAAACTCATCATTTGAATCCTTCCTTGCTATCCTTTCTCCTTCGGTTGGTCTGCTCACTCTTGGCTACCCAGCCCCGGCACTGCTGCGCTCCGACCTATGGCGTCCAAAACCCACCCATACTTCAGCCTACCCCCATAGCAAGCTTCCCAGTTGTGTGAAGCCTTATTACCCTCCATTCAGCCTCGGTATGTTCACCTACATAGCCTCTTGCCCTTTCTCGGAATCAAGAGACGTGCCGGGTTGATGCTGCCAATGGGCATCTGAACCTCGACAGAAAGGCCAGCCTTTTGGAAATGCGGGGGCTTGTATCGATTGTTCCGAGGCCCAGCAGCATTTCCTAAAGGGCCCGCACGACATCTAGAGACATACACGTACCCGCTTCAAGAGCAAGAAAAAGTTCCGTCTCGTACAGCAACGTTGCCATGGCGAGGCAGTACAAGGCGTGACGCTGGACGCTGGTGATCTTGGAGGTTCTTGCGGTCGATCTTCTGTAGGTTGCCAGAGGAGGGGACACGTTGGCTGCCTCAATTGGTCATGGCGGTATACTGTTTCGAAGCGATAGGTTCATGGTGATCTATTCGTAAAGGCTGTATTGAGACGTGTCTAAAGACTAGATGAACGAGAGCGTCAGAATCTAGTATGATGTTGGCCAATGGCTTGCCACAAATGTTCCATTCGACTTGAATTCCGTAATGGTCGAACGCGTTTAGCATCTTGTGAAGCGATCATCGTAAACATGTCCTTGGACACGTCCCTCAAGCAAATCACACTACCGGTGCCGAGGAGCTGCAAAGTCTTTCCGGCGCACTTGAACTCCACACTACCTTGAACCACTACATGTACTGCTTGTCACATCCCCAACGCCTTCCTCTAGTAGGGGGATCATTTAGGCCGAAAAGTCGTTCGTGTCCGAATTGAATCGAACGGAACAGATTGATGAAGTACGAGGGCAGCCGGAATCCCTCGGACTCCACACAAAACGTGTTATTTGGTGTCGGTACTGTACCACGTAGAATGAGGAGACATGGTGATGGAAACCAGAGGAACAAAGAGATCTGCTAGTATACGAGAGTTGCGCCGAGTGAAGTCCCACACTTCGTACTCTTTGATCTCGCAAAGCCTTAGACAAATAGACTTCAGATCCGAATGAGAGCTTATAGCCTTATGTTTCTCGTCGCACCCACTTGTTTGCAACTTGTTTCTATAGCTAAGGTCTGCAGCTCTCTGGAATATCATCCTGGTTTAGCCCCAGAACTGACAGAGCATTTGGACATTTGGCAAGTTTCTTGACAACGATTGACAACCTCTTCCGAAAAGCTGATTGAATTGGAGGAGGATGCTCCACCTTTGCAACAAGCCGCCTTTGGTGGGGAGTCCAGCAAGGTTTTGGGATATCATGTTCCAGCTTCAATCCCAAAACTCTCAAGGCTTGTTCCGACCCAGCCAGTTTCGCCACGACCGTTTTCAATTCTTGTATATTTTCGACATTGATGTTTCTCTTTGGGGTATCCTGGCCCATCGAAGCCCCGCGGGCTGAGTTTTTGGTACCGGTACTGCTCCTACAGATTATCTTGCTCTGGTCCTTGGAAGGGGCACGTGTCTTTTTTTGCACGCTAGTAGTGGAAGCCTTGCTCTTTAGCACCTTTTTGACCTTCGAATGGCCAAGACCTAGGTTGCTGTTTGTCCTTGTGCTCTTGGTGTTTGCATGTGCGGCCTTGATCTTTTGTTGCTTTGTGACCTTCACGGGCTGGTCAAGGACTTTCTCTTCCTTTCCTGTAGATTGTTTTGTTTCCTGAATAGAGGGTTTGTTTCGAGCCGCACCTGGTATCAGTAATGTTGGAGCCTTCCTTTTGACGGGTTGATTTCGTGCTGCACCAGGGACTAGCACCGTGGGAGGTTTCTTTGGGATTGGCTTTGGTTCCTTTCCAGCTGGTTTCCTCCATGTTGGCTGCCGTTGCTTTGCAGCAGAATGCTTCTTTGTGGCTTTTAGCGTTTTATTATCAGATTGCTTTGACAACTTCATCATCGTTGCCTGTGTGTTGGGTTGTCCATTCTTGATTTGCCTTGCACCATTGCAGGCCTTCCGGGATGCCGTTTCGGCTGTTCTATGGCGATGATTGAAATGCTTTGCATTTTGCTTGTGCTGGTCTCCCGTGGGCCGTGGAGATGAATCCGTCGATGCCGGAAATCTTCTTTGACGACCATGGCGCTCATGTTTTTCAGATGCTTCCACGCGCCACTGACTGCCATTCCTTTCAGTGAAATGTAAGGGTTGCTGCATCCGCATTTCTTCTTCTTGACGGAAAGGACGATATCCATGTTCCTGTTGTCGATGATTGCTGTGTCTTCTACGGTCGTGCATTGCTGCTTCATACATTGGTGGTTGCTGAGGGAATTCTGGGCGTCTTCGTTGTGTTTGTGTGGCTCCGTAGGATTTCCATGGCCTCTGCGGTTGCCAGTTATCTCGTCCGTGTGCGTGGTGCGTGTGGTGTTTTGGTCCTTGCTGTTGGGGATGTGAGCTGAAACGGTGAAAGTCTGAATGTTCCACGGGCATGTTGGAATGTGAATGTCTTTGCCTCTTGGGCTGTTGCTGTTGTTCAGCTGTATTACAGTTGTCCTGAGCTGCTGTTTGAAAGTGGCTTGATGACCGTTTGCGATGAATTTCACTTGTCCCTTGATGCCCAGGCGAATTGCAGTCATGAGGTGCTCCTGTTCCGCGATGGGTATTGAAACCTTGTGTCCGCTCTGGATGATTTTTCTGTTGCGGTAGTTCCACTTGACTAATTGTAACCGCAGGCATCGGAGTTGTTGTTACCACATCCGCATTAGTAGAAGTGCATGCATCTGTATCGTGTGCTTGCTCCGTTACGGTATCCATGGCTGCATGGTGTATTGGTGGTATTAAATGTTCCACTTCAAAGGGATGTGCAGGAGAGGTGGGCACCATCTCCTCAGGCGGTTGTTCCAATTCCAATTCTTGCCCCACTTGCGGATGATCTGTTTCTGTTGACTCTCCTGTTTTTCCTGAATAACAAGCATCCGGCTCCATTTCGACAAATTGATCGTGTGTTCTTACAAAAGAGCTGTATACCTCCGCTGGTGCTGGTGTTTCTTCCTCCATTTGGTCATCGTAAGGCGATTCTGGTTGTTCCTGTCCCCCCTGTCCCAATTCTTGCTCCATGTGCACTTGCGGATGATCAGTTTCTGTGAAATCTGGTTCTCCTGAATGACAAGCGTCCGGTTCCATTTGGACAGCTTGGGCACATTCGTGTGTGCTTTCAAAAGCGCTGTATACCTCTTCTGGTGTGTCCTGTGGTGTTTGTGGCTCCATGTGCACTTGATGATGCCATGTTGACTCTATATGCGTTCCCGATTGGCATGCATCCGGTAACAAATATTCCTCCGTTTCAGTGAATTGCTGCGAATCTTTGGATTCTGGCTCTTCTTGGTGGTCCTCCTCCATCGTTTCTTTGCAAGCTTTATAAGATGACTGAACTCTCAGTTTTAAATCTTGTTGGAGCACCTGGGTATAAATGGAATGACTGTTTCCTCGGGTGACTCTTACTGTATATTTGAAAGCTGTGTCATTGAGATCCTGCTCGGCGCTGACAATTATCCCCGCAAGGAGACCTTGGTGTGTGGACAACCAAACTTTTTGACGAGGAGCATAGTGAAGCTTTCTGCAGCTGATGATGGTTTGTGTTTGCCCGTGTTCTCCTCTTAGTGTCGCAGGGAGTTTGGGGATTTCCACCAGAAATCGGTGTTCCTTTTTTTCGCGTACCTTGCCTTTTAGAAAAGCACTTTTGACCTGGACCAAACAGTGGCAACCCACAGGGAATTCCACTTCTACTGCTGTGTTGCTGTTGCTGTCCACTTGTTCTTGTGGTCGTGCTTGTACATCATTGTCCTGAGTGACAAACCTGGCGGCAATAATATTGTTATTGTCATTGTCTTCTTGTCTCACTCTAACCTTATCCCTAACCTCAACGTCATGGTGTGACTCTGTCTCGGCATCGGCAAAGATGCTGTCTTCTTCGGCATCGTCAAAAATCCCATCGCCTGTGTTGACGTTCTTGAAGACTTTCTTGGTCAACGAGACTGCAAAGCTTGGGTTATTATTAAAGGGAGTAGTAGTAGTATTTAAAAAGCTCCTCCGGAACATGCCGTGTTGGTGTCGCTGTTGTTGTTGCTGTTGATGAGCGATGGTCCTCCTTTGCCATTCGATTTTGTGATCGAATGCTGTTCGATTTTTCGTGTTGCCCCAATGCGCGCCGGACTGTAGGATACATGGTTTAAAAGACTTTCCATGGTTGGAACGCTTGTGATGCTCTTGAAATTCGGGCAATTGTGAGAAGCAGACATAGATGCATTAAATCTTTAAGTTGGCAACGTACAAAGTGCAGACGTCAGATGCTTACTTTTCCCTCATCGTCATAAGGGACTTCGAATCTCTTTTTGTTCGGCTCGGGCTCTTGCATCCTGCCCTCCTCCTCTCCATGAAACCCATGCTCACCATAGTCCCCACTAGCTAGGTAATACGGTAGTAGACTACTAGCTAGCAGTCCATAGCTCAAGATATGCATTGTATGATTCCGCACAAAGAGGCATTACACCAGTACCATAGAGCACTTGCCTTCACCACATAGATGTAGGTGCTGCCGAGGAAAGAAACCTTGGTACCGGTATCATTCCAGGAGAAAAAAGCTAGATTGACAAAAGTCCACCGTGCCGTATTGTAAACGCTTTGTTTCGATCATGCTTGATGATGGCTCTACTTATAGTATGGTTGCGCCGATCGTACAAGGTCCAAGGAAGCTGTACATGTGGTACCTGGTACCACTTCCTATAGACTCTAGCTCTTCCTATAGAAATAACAATGTCAAGTCTCGAACGTAGTCTACACGTAGACTACTACTCCTGTAGGCCTGTACGTACATGTATATTATTTCCCTGGCTCCACAGCCATTGTGAAAAGAAATGGCCTCCATGGAGCTCCTTTCACTTCTTCAAGGGCAATAGAAATGCCGCTCTTCGATGCATCAAGAACTTCAAACCCTGACAACATTTATTTGCTTCACAGGCACCTTGCAACTGAGGTAGCTAGTATCGTTTAGGCTTGGCTTTTTCATCCACTGCCATGCGGGGGAGTGGCTTTTTAATACGAATCTTGTGTACTTGTGTATGATCCTGTGGACAGTGAAGAACAGGCAGAAAAAGCTTGCGATATTCAACAAGGTACAAAAGGCCTTTGGATTGATAAGCTTCGCTGACAACCTCAATGATCATCCACTTATGATAAGGTACCGTACTAGCTAGCTAGTACTTGTCGTGTGCGTGTTGAACACAAAAATGAGTGCCAGGCGTCAGGCAGGAGCTCAGTTCTTCATAAAATCATAGTGAAGGATTCAATCATACAATCGCAGTGATATACTATAGCTAGCTACAGGTAGTGCCTACTAGTAGATCAACAACAAAGCCATGAAGCTTGCAACCGCTATTGTATCTCTTTTGTCAGCAGCCTCAGTAGCTGCCGATGGGACCACACACATCCGTCGCTCCCGTCGACTAAACCAGGACTCCTCTTGCTTGGAGATCACCGCCCTAGGTGTGCTAGGAGGACCTGTCACCGACATGGGCTTGGCTCAGTCCTCCACTCTCATCACATACGGAACTGTCAACGATAACTGCACTAGTGGTGTCAAGCTCCTGTTTGACATTGGTCGTGGCGCAGTCACCAATCTTTCAAAGAAGTGGAACTTTGGAACCAAGGATATCGATGCCATCTTTATCACACACATCCACAGCGATCATGTCAATGACTTGAGCATCTTCTTGCAAAATCTATGGCATTTCAACGGAAACCCAGTTGATATTGTTTGTGCTCAGGATGCCCTAGTCACCGCCAGCGATGGCAGTAGTCGAACCATGAGCTGCCAACAGCTCATCGAGCACATTGATGACCCTTTTACAGCATCAGGGGAGATTGCCCAACGAAAAGCAGAAAATCCAGCCCGCAATCCAGAGGGACCATCTGGTTTGGCCAACACCATTTTGTTTCCTCCAGCAGAAGAACCAGAACTTGTCTGGGAGTCGGGTGATGTTCAAGTGAAAGCTATTCGCACCAATCATGTCGGAGGGAGCGCAGCCTATCGTGTTGACACCCCTGCTGGAAGTGTGGTGATTTCAGGTGATGCCAGCAATGACAATGGAGATCCCATTGCCCGTCCTTACTCTACCTCTGATCAGGTTGAGCTACTTGCCAACGGTACTGACGTTCTTGTTCATGCAGTCATCCATCCCACAGCACTACAATCGGCTCCTGGTGAACCCGGACTGCCTGCGGCCATCTACAATCGCCAAAGCACTGCAGAAGATGTGGGAGCCATGGCACAACGTCTCGGAGCAGCTGGTTTGATTCTCACTCACCAAATCCCTACTGTTGGGTCCAACCGATTCCAGAATCCTCTCAACAAGAACGACTATCGCAAGATCATTGCAGATGCTGGAGGTTACACAGGAAAAATACTGGTTGCCACTGACATGGACAGTGTCCGCATCCCCAAGAATCAATCTTAAGTATATTTAAAATAATACTGGCTGCATGCATGACTATGGACAGTGAACGGTGTGCTCGATTTGATAGCAAGTATCGTTTAGACCTCTATGTTGCGTAAAGTGCGTCCTGCCCTGAACAGGTTCTTCTCAAAACCTGCCCTCGGATCGATCGAGCTGTCACTGAAAAACAGGCTGCATGGTCTGACATGCTTTATGTTTTATGCTCTAGACTAGCTATAGTTTGGATTTGCGCATTGCCCGCTGACTCCAGAGGATTGGTGCATGCTTTGTAAAAGAGTTGTGTATGTGGACTCGTCGCCTCGATTTGGTGATACTGCAGCCATGCAATGGATTCTTTGATTTGGTCGGAAACGTAAACCCATGCATGCATGTAGATTGGATTCTTTTTCGAATGGGTTGTTGCGTGGCCAAGGGAAAACTAGGTTTTTGTTCACCTGTACCCAATCCATGAAGGTATGAATGAATCTTGGTAGCCGGCGTAGCGGAGTTCGAAGGCAGCGTTGGCCTTTGATCTTTCCATCGGTCCACCCAGGGACCCTCAGTGCCAGTGATTGCAATGAATCGAATCGGATCGAATCCAGTCCCCACACTATCATCGCCTCGAGGTAAGTCGAACGGGTTCGAGATCTTCCGTACGAAGTCCTTCCAATACAAACAGAGATATCGTGGAACTTTCATCGTCTGTTATGATACTTGATCTGATTCCCTCTCCTTTATTGTTTGTTGAGCTTCATTCTTTCCAGTTCCTCCTCCTTCCGCAGATGCAGTGGCAATTATGGATTGCAGCTCTGCCACACGGGCCCGGAGAGTTTGTACTTCCAACACCATTTCTGGAAGATTGGGATGTTGTTGTGAATATTGATGAGGATCAGTCGGCATTTGGCTGCCAATGAAGGTTGCCTCATGATGTTCACCGTCAAACCCGGACTCTCTACGATGTCCCGACGGACGGGATGTAGCTGCAGAGGTCCTTGTCCCAAATACTGCTGTGGTACCAGTACATGTCTCCATGTCCAGACCTGATATCCGAGTATTTCTCATGGAAGTGCTGTCGCCATGCTTGACGTTGTGTCTGTGATGAGCAATCAAGGGCCCAAAGACAAATAGTAGCATGGCCATGTTGTTTACAAATTCTTGCATAACCCGAAGCGTGTAGCGTGTATCAACATCCGTTGGATCCACCACCCAATCTGTAGGAGTGACAATCAAGTCAGATTGGAGCCAGCAAAAGATGGCCAATGCCACACCTCTTGCCTCACTGAATGTACTCTTGATATCTCGAGCCCTGTACGCTTGAACGCAGAGAATAATTAATGCCACAAATACAACCAGTCTCAAGAGTGCATTCAGAAGTTCCCCGACCCATGTTTCAAAAGCACAAAAGCCAATGGTACTGTAAGGTTCGTCTTCATTGAGAGGCACTCTATTCCATTTCAATGGGTCCAGCACTGACATGCATATTAGCAATGTCAAGTTGATGACAAAGAGAGTGACAAAGGGTAGCAATACATCTCTTGCAGTGACAACTTTTCTTTGAAAGCCATGTGCGTGAAATATTTCATTGACCCTCATTAATTTGGAAAACAGGGCTGATAGAGTGATGGTACTTCCCGTGTATCCCAGCCAAGGCCATGCCAGACAGGTTGCATTGATATTCACAGAATTTTGGTCGTTGGCTCCCATGCAATAGATGGTGAAAGATGACAGAACCGTTCCAAAACACAGCATGAGCAAGAATTGGGGCTGCATCATTTTCACAGTGGGTGCACCTCGATGGTAGACCACCCAGGCTGCAAACCCAACAGCAAGGCTTATGCATATGGACATCATGACCAGACCTCCAATTCTCACGGCTTCCGTGATCACATGGATTTCTTCTTCAGCTTCTGTTGGCTCTTCTGCATGTACCGGTGCTGGCGTGTGGTTCATGATACCACATATATACTAGTACAGTATGGCAGGAACAGCTTTGTAAAGGAGCGAAGAAATATGCTATGAAGTCGATCGTCGACAGACTGTCACTGGAGATGTTGACTCCATGCATGCAATGGATCTCAGATCGCGGGATGCATCTTGGTTGGAGATGTTACGTGAATTCAACAGATCGAGGAATTGGATTTTAGGCCGGATTTTTTAAGAAGTCAGGGTTCCAAGCATGAATACAAAATCGGAACACTATTAATAAGTCTTTTTACGTTTTTGCTATATCCTGAGAACTTCACACCACCTCTTTTTTTGACTCAGCGATCAACGAGAGCAGCATGCGGTGCGTGGGATAGCAGAATATACCATCAACCATGGCGTTGCAACAACCTACATGTATTCGGTATGCCATCAAGTTAGGTTCGTCCACTAGCACTAACAAGAGATGCCTCTGTACTAGACAGCTATTACTACATGTAGTATCAGCCCACAAGACTAAGAATGACAGCCACCATCATTTTTCGTGGTTCCAAAAGAACACCAACAAAAAGAAGAAGAATGACAATGGCAACGGTTGGTTGCTAGCCGGAGCCGTCTTGATGGGTCTGGTGGTTGTGGAACAGTCTTGGCATACCTATAAGGACTATGAAACCAAGACTCAATTCCAAGCCATAGTCATCCAAATGCAGCAAGATGCCAACCGACAAGCAGGATCCATCAGCGCTGAATGGAACGATCCCGCCATTCCTGCTCTCTTTGAATGCACCGTCATGGAGACGCATCCAAGTTTGGATGGCACCAAAATGCTCCGTGGGGTCAAAGTGGGAGATACAGTGGACGTTCTAGCCACGGGAGTGGGACCGGATCAGGCGTACTCACTCTGTAGACTGGTATGTACACACCAACCGGCATCGGATGCAGCAGCAAATGAAGACGGAAAGACGGTACCATTGGTAAATGTAGGATGGTATCCAAAGTTCTTTTTGAAGGAACTATAGCTGCTGCACGTAATACTACGGTACCACAGGCTTCATCCAGTTATCAAACGAATCTACAGTACTGTAGTAGTACCTCCACCAGTAGACTGCCAACTGATGCCCTGCATTGCATTGCTCACGGCTTGGCGCTGTTGCCAAATCCCACCAAAGCTACCAAGGAAACGGCATTTGGAACTAGCTAGATTAAGTTATTGCACAGTTTGTGCCTGGCTGGCTGGGCTCGCACCTCGTACCGGTACGGGTACCACAGTCGTCTCGTCTCGTTTACACCTGAGTCTTCACCAAAATAATAATGCTTCCGGTTGGCTTGTTCCTACCGTACACCTAGCTGCGCATCCACACTTGCTTGGAAGTCCTGGTTGATTTCACAATTTCGTTCGCCATCTCTTAATCTGCAATTTTGGCCAGACCAGACACAGACCACCGTCGAGATGTACGATTGTGCTGACTCTTTGAGTGAGAAACCATCCAAACCATAGCCACGAAGATCTTTCCACTTTGACTGTACTATAGAATCAAACACCGAGCAAACTGTCTTGCTTGGTTCTATTCTATTCTTTCATCACAATGACATCCTGCAGTCCACCGGACCAAACCAAGACCGGACCACAACAGCTCCCAACATTTTTGTCGATCAGCTGTGCTTCTTTGTATGTGACATCTCCCGCCAACGCCAAGCTGTCATCCGTGGCTGTCTCGTACGTTTTGTATGTGAGTTTGAACAAGGAATGGCTTAAATGAGGTATGGATGTTAGAGAAGGTGTCGGCTAAGTATTCTGGCTATTTAACGGGTTGGATTTCCGTGCCGATTAAGTATCTATTGTTTAGTATGTCAAAAAGTGTAGTATCTTGCCAGTGATGTCGATAATTTTTGTCTGCCTGCCATGGCTGGCTCTGTTCGCTTCGGCGTGCTGATGATGCGAATCAGGAGGAAGTCGCCGTAGGATCGGTACCGCCGTGAACGGTCTGCAACGCATTCAGCATTTTTTTGTTCTTCATTCTTTGGGCGCCACGAAAGCAACAAGTCAACAAACGCCAACAACGCTAACACCCACACAACCAACACTAGCTAGTCTACTACTACTGCTGCTGCTGTTGCTGTTGCTGTTGTTGTGATCTCTCCTTCTCTCCACTACCCTAAGTATCTCTAACTAGCTCTACTCTAGCTAAGCCAAGCCAAGATGGATCTGTCACTACAAATGTGGAAGGACATTCCTTCAGTCCTTTCTTACCACTGGAAAGAAGGCAACTACAACACTTTCATGTGTTTCTACATTCCCATTGTTCATGTACTGGGAGTCTACGGATTCGTCAACTATGCTGCCGACACCATGGCGCACACTTGGTTTTGGACTTACTTTATCTACTACATGACTGGTGAGTGGTGGCGTGGTTTTCGTTGAGTCAGTCACGAATTCACGTGACTCAAACACCTGTGCCACACTACAACCAGTAGCTAACCTTTTTCATTCATTCACACCATTCTTTTTTCTATGTAGGACTCGGGATCATAGTGGGGGCCCATCGTCTCTTTGCTCATCGGTCCTTTGAAGCCAGCTTTCCCCTTCGTGTTTTCCTCATGTGCTGCAATGCCATGGCCAATGAGGGATCTCTTTTTCATTGGGTCAGGGACCACAGAGTCCACCACAAATTCAGTGAAACCACTGCCGATCCACACAATGCCACTAGGGGATATTTCTTTGCTCATGTCGGTTGGTTGCTTGTCAAGAAACATCCAGATGTCGTCAAGGCAGGAAGGGAGTTGGATATGACTGATATGTTGTCCGATCCAGTCGTCATGTTCCAAAAGAAGACGGACCCTTGGTTCAATGTCTACATGTGCTTTTTCTTTCCAGCACAAGTGGCACACTACTGCTGGGGGGAAGACTTTTGGACGGCTTTCTTTATTGTAGGATGCTTCCGATACATGTGTGTCCTCCACATTACTTGGCTTGTCAATTCTGCAGCCCATCTTTACGGTGATCATCCTTATGACACGGCATCCTACCCTGCTGAAAACCCATTTGTGGCATGGATCACTGGAGGAGAGGGATGGCACAATTACCATCACAAGTACCCCTATGATTACGCAACAAGTGAATTTGGTGGACTTGCACAGTTCAATCTGGGCAAGGGAGCCATTGATCTCTTTTGTGCTTTGGGACTCGCCAAGAACCCCAAGCGGGCAACTGCTGCATGGGCCATGGCAAGGGCTCGCAGGGATCGTGATAAGGCTGCTGGAATTCCTCTTCCACGAGCTCCGCCTCGGCCTTGGGAAGTCAAGAAAGATGTCATTGACACGAGCAATCCAGAAGGAGAAAAGGTTGCCAAGAAGGTAGATTAAACCAAACCACAACCAACAATCATCATTGTTGCATGGAAAAGCTAGCACTGTGCATCCAAATCACACACAACAACATACACACCACGCGCCCTGCACCACCAGAGATGCACGTCGTCTATTTGTCAAGCCATACATTGGCTAGTAGCTTACAGTAACAGTACTAGGTTTTTGTGGATTACACGTGCGCTCTGCAAGAGAAGCAGGGTTTTTATGGAGCTCTTTGTTTTGTGTTGTTGGGATCGCTCTTGTAGTCAAATCAGCAAAAAGGGTTTCTTGGCTTTGTTCGCCTTCCGCGAATGTAAACATTCTCCAAACACGACAGTACGTCAAGATCGGTAAAACAAGTCACAGAACTACTCTAGCTAGCTATTAATAGTAGCTGGCTAGCTGGTAGGTGTACATTGGTTCCCTCAATGTCGCATGCAACCGCCGCAATGCTCGATGAAAGGTACATCAGCTGCTACCATTGCCTCGGACGAGCCCAAATCAAATCTACCGGAACCACCGGGAAGAAACAGCTTTGGCTGGCTGGTCGCGGGAGTGGTTCTAGGCAGTCGAGTTGCGGACGAACGATGATGCCAACCATCACGACCGAGAGTGGAAGGAGCAGCCAAGTACGAATTTGATTCTTCGTCGGTTCTTTCTCGCCTTGGGCGCCCCGGGAGCTCTGCAGCTCTGGCTGGCCAGGCATCCTCTCGCTGGTAGAAGGAACCAAGTCAGCATGCAAGAAATGATGCATCACCGGTGGTTCGATTCCTAGCTAGCTACAACTGAAGCAATTAATAATATTCTAGTACGGTACTAAAGCCCACTGCTTGTACTACCGGTACCACTAAAATAGCTTTGTTTTCAGGAGGGCTTTCCTCAATAAGATGAACCGGTCGCTCGAGCATGCGACACTGGGCTGTCACCTCGAGGTCTACTACTGTACGATAGCTGGTAGAGCAGACTCGACTCTGATACTACCGTAGCACCCGTTGGGGTGGGCCATTGTCACGATGTCGAGCTCTAGCTAGAGCTCCGTCCTCCCTGCTCTCCAATGGTTTCCAGGAGGCTTCTCGAATCATTCATTCAACTGAAGCAAACGGTTACTATCATGCTTCCATCACGAGCTTGGCTGCTCTGTGCTCTGAACTTCGGTCACAGTTGTCCTCGATTGCAGAACACTGGTACCGCTACAACAGTATCTTGTTTCTGAGATCTTTTTCGATGGTTGCCGGTTGCCGCGCCTTGCCGGCATGAATGTGTGGGCTTTAAAAGCCAGTTCCTCCACTGTGGCACATCCTGGGCTTAAAAAGCCGGTCCTCTATTACTGTACGACAGTACGAGAGTAACTGCTGATCACCGCTGGATTCTTTTTGGCTTCAAGAAGTGCCTTCTAACTGAGTGAGGAAGTTGATCACCGGTTGAATCTTTTGCCTTCAGGTGTCTTCTAACTGATTGGAAGTTGGAAGATCTTTGTTTCTTTGCATCTCGCTCGTTGCGGTACCAATACAAGGAGGAGTGTCTTACCTGACTTCCAATTCTGAGCGATTGGAGCAAGGAACAGCGTACCGGCACACCTCTGTTCTGAGTTAGTACCACAAGGTATCTTGTTCTTCAGATGGATCAAGTAACAGTGGGCTGGATGCGTTGTTTTCAGTGGACTGAAGATAGAAATTGGAACAAAAGACGAGCTAGCTGCTGCGTTGAGTAGTACTACCGGTACCAGCCATGCACGATGTTTGTTTTAGATAATGATGGCTGATGGGTAGCTCTATGATATGATAGATAATATAAAGTCTTAGTAATAGAATAGAATAGAATAGATTTTAAATAATAGTAATGGAAACAGTAAAGCAAGGCATCGTGCCGATACCGATACGGTAGGTCAAAATAAATGAAAGCTCGACCGAGCGGGCTCTGATACATTCTATGAAATAAGTGTAAGTAGATGGCGTCCTCAGCATTCCTCTATGGCTGCATTGGGTCAATCAATGAATGAATCAATCAATCTAATTGGGGATCTGAATGACAGTGGGAGGCCTGTTCTGATCTTGAATGGGGATGTTGATTTTCCTGGTTGTTTGGTGGTAGTCTTGGTTAGGAGGTGTGGTAGTGGTTCTTGTAGGGGCTTGTAGCCTGAGGAACTTTCTCTGGTTGACCCCCAGAACAATGTTAGCTTGAGTGTCTTGCAGGACTAGTGAATTAGCATTTGCAATGGGGAACGCTCTCTTGAATAGTTGCATCTGAGGCCCTTTTCCTGCCAAGCAAATGCGCTGGGTCTGCAAGTCCAGGTCCAAGTGAAGATCTTCCAAGCAGAAGCCAGTCACATCCATCTGCAGCAAAGTCACCAAGTTACTACTATTGCTATGGCTATTGCTAGCATTGCCAGCATTTGTATTGGCTTCCATTTTAGGCAACGCCAAGGAATCATTGTCATCTTCCACACTGGGCAAAGTTTGCACGGTACGTTTCGCCGCACTATCGGGACTTCCCGCTTGAAAACGACGAGTCAACGCCCAGGCGGGAATTCGGATCCCTGAAGAGGATCTCCTGGTGTTGCTGCTGCTAAGGCTGCCAAGGCTACTGCGGTGAGAGAGGGCTGCCATCTTGATCTGATTTGGTCTGATTGGTCTGATTGGATTGTGGTGTATGCTTTGATAGAGCTTGATGTTATGTTTGTTCTGAAAGAAGAAGAAGAAACTGATTTGGGTCTGGGTGAGCAGAAAAGAAAATGAGGAAGCAGAGCTGCGGCGACCAAAACAAAAAACAAAGCCAAACACACGATCTTCTTTTTTCGTCGCGGTTCTCCGATGCACCTCTACGTAAGATTTAGTACCAAGCTCTACGAAGACGACACCCTTCTCACTTCAGGATACTGATGACACGAAGCAATCACCACACCCACTCACTCGTACCGCATCGTATCGTACCAACCGTTACTGGTATCTCTCGTGCTACTCGCCTCGTGGGACTCGATACCTTTCGCGCCTTTTCCTTCTTCGACCATCTCTCACGTTCTTCAGCAGGGCATCCAAACAGTGATGCATGGTCCACAAAGACGCGCTGTCACGTCCGATCGCTAAAGAACATGCATCCAGCACGGTCACCCTTTAACCGCCCAATCAACCGAAACATGCACCTCACGCGACCAATCAATCTTAATTTTCATCCAGTGACGTGGCCAAAAGTGGTGGCGGGTGCACCAAAAGTAAAGCCACAAATTCCAACAAACTCCTGACTTTGGAAACTTTCATGGCTCGTCGATACGGTAGGTCCACTCCCACCACTACAGTCCGGTAGCCAGGAAACAGATGGCTTCGACACTGCAACACTTGACACGAAAGTGCCACCTTCTTTCTATACGACTACATCCATGGCATGACGAACTCAACATCCTACTACCTGGTATTACGTATAGCTAGCCCAAACCTGTCTCGGACATCAAACAAAACAGAAAGAACTGTTTCGTGGCTGCCAAGAGACGAAACGACTCAAGTCAAGCCAAGCCAGAGAAATGATGCAAACCTTGTATCTATACCGTACGGTAGACAAAGCAAGGATCCAGCTCTATCTTCCAACCAGCAATGCCAGATTTGACGTACTGTAGCTGGTAGCAGGCTCTCAAGGAATTATAGCAAGTTACTATCGTGCATTGATACACTAGTTCAGCCACAGTAGCAAAGGGCCAAACTTCAGTCACTCCGTCTGGACTGGCGAGAAAGTAAACCTGCCTCCACCAAGCAACCAGTCACACCTACCGTAATGTAAAGTTGCCGCCCGTACCTCGAGGAGTCTTGTCGCCCAAGCCCAAGTGGCTACGATAGTTTCATTCCCGTAGATGCATGTACTGGCGGTGTGTACCGGTAGCCAGCTATCAAGCGCCGAGATCTATTGCTTACGTTACTAGCGTGCTAGTTCGTTTTTTGCTTGCCAATATCTCCAAGTTGACTTGACTTGCTTGACTTGACTTGACTTGACTCGGATGAAGCGATCGCCCAACAGTGCATGCGGATTAGGATCATGGCTGGCGAAACCCTCTGACGGACATACATCGATGTACCCACAGCGAGGGCGCATTGCATAGCTTTGCTCCCTCGGCTGATTTAGTCACGCGTTCATTTTCCTCATGCCATTATCGGTGTCAGAGCCAGCCAGATCCTCTAGCTGTCAGAGCCTTTGCTTGAGTGCGTCCGACCGTTCCTGTAATGTAGGCTGGGCTATTACTGTTTCTATCGTTTTCGTTTCGCCTCCTCTACAATCCAATGATGATGTGAGAAGTGAGAACGATACGGCACGAGCGTGACCGCCCCACAAGCAAATTAGCATACCGGTAGTGACCTGTCTCCGGCTGCGAAGGGCTGCTCCTTGCTTGATCCCTCCATCATCTGAAGGAGCCATGGATCCGGGACCGGTGCGTGGGTTTCAGTAGGTTTGGCATGGGGCGCGCATTGTTGGCCTCCAGCCTTACATTTTGCAGCTTTTTATAATGTCAAAGGTTTCGGCGCAGGAACTTGAAGTACTCTCCAAGTCCCGCTTCGAATGAGTTCTTTACAAACAGCAATGGATGGCAGAGGAGATACCGCCAGGTAGACCATCTACTGGCGGCCACTGGCAGGGGGTGGCCAACCAAGCTTTGGCTCCACGGTAATGAACGCTGCTGCCATACCCACTGCCTCCTCCACTTCCCTGAAACCGTTCCCCCCATCCATGCTACCCCATCAACGCCCTATCATACTTCCGGCTGAGTGACTGCGTGCCTCGATCATCCACATTTATTTCGAAACTGGGTTTGGAAGGCGTTGGACCCACCAAAGGAAATGGCAACTCTACCTTCCGTACCGGTGCCCACGCTGGGAAAAAGCCATGACAGGGGTATGGGGCAACACAACATGGCAAAGGCACACAAAACAACACACAGCAGTTATGTGCAGTTACGTTTCGTGCAGCTACATGATGTGCATTTGCGCTTTACTATGGTTACGCGCAGTTACAAGCAAGTGCGCACGAATACGCTTCTCGAAACACTATTTTAAAAGAGCTCAAAAATCCATAGCTTTGCCCCATATCCCAGAGTATTTGACAAGCAGACCGACGAAGTGCGAAGAAGCAGCTTACAGCTGATCAAGGGAAGTTTCAAGAGAACAAGAGAACAGCTCAATTGATGAAAGGGGGGGTTTCTGAAGTGGAGGGAGTTCATCGACGGAAGCCAGTCTTAGGTGAAGGCAAATAAGAGTCAAAACACGGGAACAGGTTCCTGGGGATCTGTAAAATTGGTGTTCAGTCTCACTTTTTGCCAATTATTATTGCTCCATCAAATTTTGATAGTGTCGTCTCTGGTTGTGTTGGTCTGCTAGCCAGCAGCTACTAGCTAGCTCCTATGCTACTAGCTAGCTCCTATGCTAGCTAGCTAGCATTTCAAGCTACTGCCTCTCCTCCAATCTCGCAATAAGTGCAGTCAAGACCTAAACGAAAGTTCAACATTCAGTATGGGCTCACAATTAGCTATCAAAGCTCACAATCACACACACTCACTATTTATATTCCTCACTATTTATAATCATCATTACTATGATAATGATTGCCTTCATTCTCTTTCTCCTCTCTGGTGGTGCGGCCGCCCAAGCCAATGGCAACGGCAACGGCAATGATGGAAACAGCCCAGATGTTATTGTTGTCCCAGGCCTCGGTCTTGCAAATGGTCCGCCATTGGATACAGCTGACTTGGACGAACAGTACAAAGGTAACGGTGTGTATCTCATTGGTGAGGATGTCGCTGACGATGTTCTGGAGACCATAGTTGGAGACTTTCCGGACTATGAAGATATTCCCAGCATTGAGGATTTGCCTGATACCGAGGAATATCGCGAAGAAACTCTTAATAGCACCCAATTTGCTGGTGACGGCGGATTGAGGAAGTCAGCTGCCAACGCCCGCAAGGTACCGGTATGTGCTATCAATGTTCGCCTTGCTTATCCATGTTACAGTCCAGCAGCCCTGAAAATTCACACATCCCTTCCATCCTCGTTAACGATAGTACGGTGAAAGGAAGCTGCAACTTAGTCATTGGAGTGGATGGGTTTCTGACGGATGGGGTGGGGCTGATTGCCCCAACTCAACAGCCCGGGAAGCAGACCAATGGTACTTTGCCAATGGTATGGCGTGTCGTGGTAGCTGGTGTGATGATGTGCAGCTTGGCTGCACAATGAGGTTTACTGGAAGGCCAAAGTGCACCGCCACTGCTGGATGCAACTATACTCATCTTATGGGCTGGCAGCAAGCTGTTTATTACACCAATTGGATGTCTGAAGAGGGCCCTGGGACCTTGGGTTGCCCAAATGGTCACTTTGTGACTGAGGTGTTTTGCAGTGGAGACTTCTGTGACGATCTTTCCTTCAAGTGCGAAAAATGGTCCTATTCACTTGGGCATACTGGCTGTTGGTGGGGAGGCCGGTACTCGGAGGAAGGGGACGGTGCTCGTCACTATGCCGGTGACAACTATATGCTTGCTGGTATTCAGTGCTCTGGAAGTTACTGCGACACCAAGCGGAATCTCTACTGTGCATCTGTTAAGCCGAGTAGGTAGCACTGTACGCGGTGTGGATTGACCAGGCCAGCGATATCTGTTGCCAGTACGGTCTGACGCAAGCACTAGCTAGTATGTGATTATAGC
Organism: Seminavis robusta; assembly: GCA_903772945.1. Classification (NCBI taxonomy): domain Eukaryota; phylum Bacillariophyta; class Bacillariophyceae; order Naviculales; family Naviculaceae; genus Seminavis; species Seminavis robusta. Next base: position 134,345 of record CAICTM010000033.1, read on the forward strand.
AGCTTTGAATGGCTACGATAGACTACCAAACATTCCATGAATACAGAAAGCCGATTGAATTCAATCATTCGTTCATCGGCCTCGGCATTCGACTATTAATAGTCTGGTTTTTCGTTTCTTCGGCAATAAACATGAAGGTCCGCACCGCTATACAACTTACTTTTCGTCAGCAATTGCACGACGAGTGGCAGAACGAGTCTTCCTAGTGGTGATTGGTGTCACCTTGATGGTCTTGTGGTGTTCCAAAGCTGGCGTAAAATCCTCGTCGTTGTCTCCCCATATGGTACCGTTGTGTAGGACCGTCTTCCTCTTCTTGCGTTTGACCGTAGTCTTGGGCGATGGCGTAGCCTTTCGCTTTTTGCCCTCTTCGTCGTCGTCGCTGTATTCGACTTTGCTATCGTTTTCCTCATCGTCTGAAATATCCTTCTTTCCTCTCGACAGCACCTGAAACGCCCCGAGATTGGACTTTTTGTTGGCAATCTTCCGTTCAGCCTGTTTGATTTCAGCCCGGACCGTTTGGATCATTTCCTTTGCAACGAGTTCCACAACCTCGGGTAGAAAGAGGTCCAACTTTCGACGGTAAAAGGCCGCCAATTGGTTCCTGGCATTGTCATCGTCGCACTTGTCGAGGCGTTCGAGGACCTTTGGGAGCCCGGAGAGGTCTCGGTTGTACCTACAGTTTGTTTGTTTTCTCTGCAGTGCCGCTTGAATGACATCCTCGAGGTCGTAGAGAACACATCGGCCTTTCGTTTCATTCTTGGTCATTTTATACTTGAGATGTTCGCCCGAGATACCCCAGATCTTTGTGGCATTGCTTTGGGCGACCTTGACTCCCTGAACTGGAACGCTGGAGTTTTTGGCGTTGATTTTCACCATGTTCGTCATGAGTTCCTCGACCTCAGTCTTTTGCTAGGAACGGATCTTTTGGTCGGCTTGCTTCTTCAAGTACTGTTCGTATTTCGTATCCCTTTTCACCAAGTTTGCCTTTGAGCTTTTCCTGTTTCTCGTTTGTCGCCTTGGCCACGAGCATGGCCTTGAGATCGCGCACATCGTCTTCAACGACGACGGCGTACGAGTTGCCGTACATACTGCGCCATTGACAACGAATGTTGGCCTTTTGGCACTGTGCCTCGGTGACGTTGTATTTCGCACAAGCGCTCTTCAGCGACAAAGTCGTACTGGGTTGCTGCCAAATCGAAGAAGATGGTGTACGATAACCGTAAGAACGGTAGAATGGCATGGTGGTAGATTAATGAAGCAAGTATCAATTTGCTAAGGGCTCTTGCTTCGACTTCGAAACTGTTGCATTCGGATTTTATGACAACCTCACTCCATCAGCAAGCTAGCAACCAGCAACTAGCAACTAGCAACTAGCAACTAGCAACTAGCAAGCAACAACAAGCGAACCGGACCTCATGAGAATGCTAACCTGAGCTGACAATTAGACTAGTTGTAAGGAAGCCGACTGCAAGTAGATAGAGAGGTTGGATGACTGCATGGCATGCACATGCTAAACAAGTTGATCGTGACGGCAAAGCACGAGAGGCGCCCAAGTTTGCGCCATTCTTTGTGACCGTTTTGGCCGTTTCTTTGTGTTTCTCAGGAAGCTGTGCGACAATGAGCAATTAGCCAGGCAAGCTGCCAAGAATGGAGACCGGTATTATAGCACTCAATTCATGTAGAAGGACCAAGAAATTGAAATCAAACGAGGGCGATGTTGTCCTTCCTGGTCTGACTTCATTCTCCTGCCCTCCTTGCATCAATTTTAGGAAAGAAGCCCACTCATGCTTTTAGTATAGAACATAGCGAGCTAATGCCAAACCAAGCATAAGGAGGTTCCCATGCCCAAAAGGTTCTGCCTTCTTCCCTCACAGCAAGAGGATCCATGCCTCCTACCAATGCAAAGCAACGGGAGAACTCAATAGAAGGACGTTCATGGCCACTGACCTTTTCTAAAACGAAGCCCACGAGCGTGCGTCTCATAGAAAGATGCTGGGAGCAAAGCTAGACTATACTGTTTCTCGTTCCAACCGATAACTTCCGCGACTGGTCTCGCTGACTTCCCAACTGCAGATGACGCGAATGGTCAATCGAATCACATGCGGGCTAGATTTCCGATCTCACACTGCCACGTTCCAGGAAGGCCAAGCAGACACAAGGGCCTGACCTAGTAGGAAGGCAAGAGCACAAGCTGAGTTTGCTTCATGAAGCAAGCTAGTTCGAGCCTCCTTCGACTACGGTATACCACCGTACTGCTGGTGTGCGTACCTTGGTTGGTTTCCAGCCACATGTACCATCCTCCATACTCGAGTAGAAGCTACCAGGTACCGCTCTGTCAATGAGTACCTGTGCTGGCATTGCAACAGTTTGAGTGCATGAGTTGGGAGTTGTGCTCGGATGGGGGTTGGGGGAGCAATGGTACGGTACGCAAATAAATAAATAATGCTCTTCCAAAAGAATTCAGTGTTGCCGTGTTGCCAGCTTATGTGAGCACAGTGCTCCTACTCCTTAGTGAGGCCTGATGGCCTGATGAGCACTGAGCTCTGTGTACTATTAATAGTACTGGTAGTATGCACAGTCAGTGCACCCACTATTACTCCAGTACTTCTAGCACTTAATTAATACTTCGTAGTCAAGATCCCCTTATTAGTGAAAACTGGTCTGAGCAATAACTGAATTCTCGGAGTATTGGTATACTACTGGAGTAGTAATAAACGAATGATGCTCCAGCTGCAGTGTCATTCTCAATACGTCTCAAAACAAATGACTCAAAGGTCAAGGCCAGTCCCAGGTCTGAGTCAGGGTGTGGGACTCACATGAAATACACGCTGCGTGTACTCGTTGTGAGTACGGGTACTGAGTACTGAGTATACTCAGTACCCATACTCACATGACCTCAGAAAATGTGAGTATTACTCAGTACCCGTACTCACATGACTCCGGATTTTGAGTACTTTTTGAGTCTTCGGTGAGTACTTCGGTGAGTACTTCGAAGTGAGTACCAGTGAGTACTCGGTGAGTACTCGGTGAGTATTTTCGGTAAAGATGTTCTGTTTACACTTGGCAATGAACCATTTTCATGGTTGGACAACATTGAAGTGGTGAAAACCTACTTTGACTTACAAGAATGGTGGGAGACAACTGGCAAAACCAACCACCCAATCATCTTTGAAGTTGCTGTGCGCATCTTTGCAATGCCAGATAGCAACGGCTTCCAAGAAAGAGTTTTCAGTTCTTGTACATGGTTTGATGGAAAACTCAGCAATGGACAGAAGGTTGACATGACATTCCAAATGCGCCTTCTTTGCTACAAGAACAGTGCATTCATCCAGAACTACAAGCAATGTATCAATGATGCAAGAAAGGAATGGGCTAAGAATAGGACCAAGGATCTCCTCAACAAGATTGATGAGCCCCCAGCCCAGAACTAGAAAAACCTAGATAATTTCCCTAAGTAATTGATTTATGAGTACTCAGTGAGTACTCTATAGTACCCACAAAGTACCTGTACTCACATGATACCCGTACTCACTTGACCCTGGGAATTGTGAGTATTACCCAGTACCCATACTCACTTGACTTTGGAATTGTGAGTACTACTCAGTACCCATACTCACATGCTAAAACAGTGTGAGTACCACGCCCTGGTCTGAGTACTCCTGCAAAAACACGGTGCCTCAATCTTGTGTGGAAATATTGTACTATAGTTAGCCTGTAACCGCACTTTTTCCATACCAAAAACACAAGCAACAAGCAAGATCGAACGATTGAACCAGTCACCCATGCCAAACGACCCTCTTTCCCTCTTTGACCCATTCGCAATGTCATAAAACTGAAAGCCAACAAAAGTGAAGCAAATAACCCGCAAGCTATCTATCTAGCACTAGCCAGTACCGTACAGCTTACTTGTGCTGATCCCACATGTCGTCGATAGACCCAAAAGCAGCAACGTTTCTGGAGCATGCAAGAACGTTGGTGGATCGCAAGCGAGATGCAATCTTTGCTACTTGGTACAATGAGCAAGGCCAGGCCACGCAAGACTACAGCTTTGGTCGCTTGTGGGCGGAAGCGGGTGTCATTGCTTACTTTCTACGGGTGAAATGGGGACTGAAGAAGGGAGACAAGGTTGTCTTATGCTACGACTTTGGTCTTCACTTCTTTGCTGTATTTATTGGTTGTCTACGTGCAGGAGTCATTCCCGTGCTAGTATACCCACCCGCCCCACCCTTGACCAAGTCGTTGCCCAAGCTAGCTAGTGCCGTCCGTATTTGCTCACCCGTACTGATCCTCGCAGACTCCAGAGTGGGCGCACTCAAAAAGATAGACGAACTCAACCCTCTTTCCAAGAGCCGCTTACTCTGGCCGGCGGGGCTCTCATTCAAGTGCACTGACACACTCCCGTTTCACAATGCTGCTGGTGCATGTAGCCAGAAAAACAACTCCACTTGGAAGCAGGCCATGCAGCGGAAGAAACCCAAAGACAGCCCTGAAAGCTACACGTTTGATGAACCTACCATAGGTCCCGATGATACAGCGTTTCTGCAGTTCACTTCAGGCTCCACGTCGGATCCAAAAGGAGTCGTCGTCACGCACAAAAACTTGATCTCCAATGCCAGACTTTACCTCGGCGCATTTGAACGCCATGGGACTGTCAAAGGAGATGGATGGATTGGTTGCACCTGGTTGCCTCAGTATCAGTGAGTCAGTGAGTTTCGCTAGCGTTCCTGACCCCCACATGATTTCGCTTGTGCTCACCTCCTCACTCAATCGACTATGCATGCAGTGACATGGGACTACTCTCTGCTACAATCTATCCCTTTTGCGGTGGATGGCGTCAACATTGCATGAGCCCCATCACGTTCATCAAGAACCCACTTTTATGGTTGAAAATCATGTCCGACAACAACGCCAATTGGGGGATTGCGCCCGATTTCTCATACCGTCTTTGCGCACGCAAGTTTCTAGACGCCAAAAAGGCAGGGATCGAGGAGCCAATTCCCAACCTCGACTTGTCCAAGATTTGGAAGCTGCAAAACGCCGCAGAACCAATTCGCATTGAAACAGTGCGACTATTTGAAGACACATTTACTCCTTATGGCTTGCCACCGGCCAAACATTGTCTCGTTGGGGTCTACGGGATTGCTGAAATGGTAGTCGCAGTATCCTACACTCTAGAGTTGCAACTCAGCAACCTCCGAGAGGGAGAAGATGCAGCGCCGTATGTGGCCATTGGAAAGAAGGGCATGTTTCATGAGAGCATCACCATCAAGATTGTCGATCCGCAAACGCTGCAAGAGGCGCCAGACAATACCACGGGAGAGATTTGGATTGCAGGGTCTTCTGTCGCGGGTGGATACTATGGTCGGCCAGATCTTACCCAACAATCCTTTGGAGCTCGTATCAGGGATCCCAATGGCATGGAAATACTGGACTCTCCCGCCTTTCTGAGAACAGGTGATCTTGGCTTTTTCCAAGAGGATCATCTGTACATTTGTGGCCGCCAAAAGGACCTAATCATCGTCCAGGGCGTCAACTATTACCCTCAGGACACAGAAGATGCAGTGCAAGAAGCATCTCCTGCTGTAAGACCTGGCTGTGTTGCTGCCTTTTCGACAAATGAAACAGGGGGCGATGGTGACCTCCAAATTGTCTTTGAGATACGTAAGAACAGGGAAAATGATGCTGCAGCCGTGTGCGAAGATGTCAAGCAGGCAGTCCTCTCTAAGATCGGCTTAGTTCCATCTGTCATTGTTGCCGTGGCTCAGGGCACCATCAGTAAGACGACAAGTGGCAAGATCCAGCGAAGGGCCAACAGAGCAAGACTGAACAGCGGGGGTCACGTCGTTGTCCACAGTGTCAACTCTCAACCAGTGCCTCCAACGCCAAACAATCTGCAGCCCCGAGAGGGTGACCCCGACAAACCGCATGTGGAACTTGGAGAATCAGCTACAGCTGCTGCACTCTTTGATGCTGCTTTGGTCGATGTCTTGGGTGAAAAAGTTGATGCAAGCAAAACGTGGGATGAAAATGGCCTCACCTCCGTGATGATGGTGGAACTTTCGAATAGGCTTGCAGCCATTGGAATTGTGGTTCCATCCAACTTCCCTGACCTCTACGCAGCCCCTATCTTGCTAAAACACCACGTCCTGCAAGACCAGACAAACGCATTTCCTTTGAAGCTTCCACAACTTCCACAACCAGCTTCCAGAGATCGAGAAATTGCTTGGTCATACGCAACAATCCTGCAAGCATTCGGGGCTGTTGCAGTACTTCTTTTGGTAGCCACGAGCTTGATCCCAGCCTACTTCTTTGTCACCGCAAACATCACAAAGGATCTTCCCTTCCTACTTCCGTTGATGGTGCCCGTCTGGTACCTGAGCCTGACCTTTGAACTTATAGCCATCAAGTGGATTGTCATTGGACGATACACAGCAAAAGAGATCTCAGTGCCATCTATTGCATTCGTACAGTGGTGGTTTATTGACAATTTCGTGCGTTGTTGGGAAATCTGGGTGGGAAACTTCCTCCGAGGGACGCCACTCATCACAGTCGTCTACAATCTGTTGGGAGCATCCATCCATCCCTCAGCTTCAATTGATTGTTTCATTCGAGAGTTTGACTTGGTGACAGTTGGGGCCGAGTCGTCTTGCGAGCAGCAGCCACGCTGTCGCAAGTTCAGTCCGTGGGAGGAACAGGGCCTGTCACTGCGGTTCCGACCTGTGTCAGTGGGAATGAACTGCACCGTGGCTGGACATCTGGAACCAGGGGTTTCGATTGGGGACAGATGCCATGTTGAGAACCTGAGCGCGGTTGCCGAAGGCTCCCAAGTTCCGCCAGCTGCCATGGCAATTGGCAGCCCTGCTCGTCAGGGGCAAGATGCTGCCACTGAGAACGCCAATCCGCATTGGTTAGCAATTGGCTGCAGTAAAGTCGCCTTGCTCTTTGTGCAGCTCTATCTCTCAGCTGGACTGTTCATGGTGGCAAACCTCTCCATTCCTTTTGGGATTCTTGATGGATTCAGATATGGATGGCTTGTCCACCTCTTCTTGGTCCTCCCTGTTTACACAGTGCTCTCTCTGGCAACAACAATTGCTTTGAAATGGATCCTCATTGGCAAACGTCGCCCCGGGCCAGTTCCTCTTTCGTGGATTCGGAACGTCAGTGACTGGTTTGCTGATTACAATTACCGACTGAGCATTCTTGTCTTTGAACTCGTTGCAGCCAATTCAATATTTGGGAACTTGATGCTGATGACGATGGGGCAAGACATTGATCTAAACTCAAAGGTTTGGCTTTTCCTTTTCCCACCCTCTCAACTGGACTTGGTCACAGTCCGGAATTCCTTCCTCTCCTTCGAAAGCTTTCGGACCTGCCCCGGATCTGGCAAAGAGTATCAGGCAATTCGTATTGAAAACAGCAGCATCGGTCACTCTACCTTTATTGAAGGTGGTGCTGTGATTGAATCGGAACGAATTCATCCGCTGTCTTTTGTGCCATCCACGCACCGTTCTCCAAAAAAGCCGTCCGAAGAAAGATCACTAGAATGCGCTCCTCAGCCAGGTGCTTTGTTCTGGAGAAAAGCATGGTGCGATGTCTTTGCCGTGTTCTATGCTATCACTATCCTGCTGAGTACCCTGCCAACAATTGAGGTTTGGAAAGGTCTTGAAACACTTGAGTTCTTGTCCTCGGGAGTCGGCAGCTTTGTCGTCAAGATATTCTGTGCAATCATTGTCCAAACCGCTTCCTTGTGGGTGTGTTTGAGTCTAGGTTACTTTCTCTTCTCGCCCCGGACAAGTCAGCATTCCCTGTCATTGGCAAAGAATGCCAGGGAGATGGGCGCCTACGCAGCTACTTTGTCCTTTCAATCTTCCGTGGAGGCTTGGTCGTTTGTGCATGTCCTGTGGGGAAGCAAACTGTACAATCCCTTGATTCGGTTCCTCGGCGCCAACGTGGGCCAAGACGTTTTGTACTTTGGTGATGCCATGTATGACTGCCACTACTTGACCTTCTCGGAACGAACTGTGGTGGACAGCGTTTCGGTTGTGTGTGGTCATGCTGGGGTCAAAGAAGGCTTTATCCTCGGCGAGACTCGATTATCTGGAGTAGTGTTGCACCCTGGAGTGATTGCACTGTCGAATACTCAGCACCACAGCAGCACCAGTCAATCCTCAGTTGGACCGGTATGCTTCATGGCCCCATCTGCTCGTGTCGGTGGCCGTGTTCCTCCTTTTGGCTCTGACGAGACTGGCTACTGTAGCCAGTCTGAGGCTGCTGCAGAAAGTCAAGAAGATGTTGTCTTCGATGTGTAACAATGCCACTTGCTACCGTAAATTAATAAGCTGAAGTCAACTGCTACCGCTATCGTAGTATCGCTGCATCGCTGCCAAAGGCCAAAGGAATGATTCATCATTCAATCTACCACTAGTCAGCCAAAAACATCGTCTATACATGTAGATAGCGTGTATATACTAGTACCAGGTTTTACACTGAGCATGTCCTGCTGCTGCATTTGTCTCTCTCTATTATCTGTTGTATTCCAATTCCAATGATCCGAGAGCCTCCAGACTCGTTGACTGGTGCAATAATGGTCAAGTGTCCTTGGTGTAGAAAGCTGTTGAGGTGTTCAATGTCATGCGTACGTGTATCGATCGGAATGGAGCACTTGAATGCAGGGTCCTCCTCTGATTGCATACTAGTACATGTACCGGTACGACGGACACCTGAAACCTGAATTTCCCAGCTGGCATAGGATACATGCAGGTCTTGAATGTTTGAAACATCGAGAACGACTTGAAAGGCCCGGTCATCATCAGATTCTAGTAGGGAAGATGGTTCTTGGTGGTGAATGTCAATACTTTGTTGGTGGTGGTGGGTACCTGACAAACCAGCCTTGAGGGGCACGGTGATGGTGAGTTGGTCTTGTGGGTCGAGTTCGGCTGTGATCTGGTCGATGTGAACGCACTGCTCGTTTAGCTGAAAGGATTGCTCCGTGACAAAGGGATCTTCAGGGTCAGTATAAAATGTACATGCACCGGGCCCTCCAGTGCTGAATGTGAAAATGCCGTCAACGTCGCTGATGTCGCTGATGGAGTCCTGATCCTCGTAATGCACATCAGACACATGCTCTTGCTCTGACGACAGACTAGAAGGTATTTCCGCCCTTACGCGGAGTACCCCGTTCTGCACGTCTACCGTAAGGTCTTGTACGGGGAACGCAGCGGGCAGTTTTACGCAGAAGAGAATATTTCCCGTGGAATCGTCGAGTCTTACCGAAAACGCGTTGAAGGCATTTTCCAGCTCTTCCTCTCTACTCGTGATCACCGTACTACTAGTACTACTAGTAAGGCTGCTGTCGCTGCATGTACTGCTCAGGCTCGTAGTCGACAGAGTGTCATCTTCGTACGTGTACTCGTAGTCCAACGAGGATACATGTATCGAACCTCGACCCGGGCCAAACACCGCCGTGGTTTCCTTACTATTAATAAAACGAGAGACAGCGACAGTCCGAAACTCAGATAGCCGCCAATCTGAAGCAGACGGACTTCCTTCCATGGCATCGACACAAGACTTCTTAGTATGATCCATTGTATGCTTTTTATGCTCAGAGAGACGCTCAAAGACTTGCAAGGGTTATACAGTACGGTAGGAGCTGTTCAGTCAACATAAATTTTGTGAGCCAGAATCGTAGAAGCGAAATTACAGCACAGGCTTCGCGATGCTTCTCGAAGGACAGGCAAATCGCGCATGTCAAATTTAAAAATGTGACACTGGAACATTTCTGGAGCGTGCCCTGTTTAGTGACTGCCAAAGGGAGATCTGGTTCAAGCTGAAGATTTATTCCATTCCAAAAAAGGGCCTCAAACTGGGGCACTGAATATTTAAGCTTCCGTGCTCCGTGTTCGCCCCACACAAGAAACAAAGTTTCACCAAAACAATGCTGCGGCCACCGGTACAACATGTCAACATGTATGTATGTAATGTCCAACTCAGGCTTTGGGCCACTTTGGCCAAGACAGCAACAGCCCGCATGTATGCATATATATGTACTGCTATGGGATAGACATCATGGTAGACCAAGGTTATAAAGCAGTTGTCCGACTGGTCCATGCGCTAGAGGAGGCCATTGAAACAAATTCCATCCTTCCTCTCCTATCTCAAATTTGGATGTAGACTTACTATACCGGTAGCTAGCTAGTACTTTCAAGTGCATGGTACCGGTTCCCCCAAGGCTCACTGAAACATGCTTTCAAAGAGGGAGCTGAAGGCCCAACAGCTGGCCCAACCACTGGCATGCATCAGCTTGGCTGTCGCCCCAATGCTTGTAGCTATGCTTGTGGGGGTATCGGTTTAGTGAAGGGTAGAGGTACGGTGGAAAATGGTACGATGTACATGCATGAACTCAGAGTAGCCTGGTTTGGCTTTCTTTGAAGGCCAAGGAACGGAGCTGGAAAACTCTCAAACCGTGCGTAAAAATGGCTGAAAAGGAATCAAGATGCTTCCTAAAGGCATACGCAAAACAAAGCCTTCGTGGCTTCCTGGTTGGCAGTTGCATTGAATGGTAGCGGTACCGGTAGACTACCAGAAATTTGGTTGCCGTGAAACCTCTGTTAACCCGAGCTCTAATTTCGCTATTAAGGGTTTCGGTCAAACAGCTACTGGTACCAGAAAGCGATCTTACTCGAGCTAGCTAGTAGGTTCATGCTCCTCCGTTGGGCAACGTTATCATGAAGGCTGTCAGCCCGACCACCTTTCAGAGTTCTGGCTGGGCTCCACGAAGTAAACAAATAATATAGAAAGCAGTTGCTGTGGATGGAGTTACGTGTATTTGCTTGCATTTGTTTTACTACCAGAAGTCAATCTTGAACTGTAGATAAATTTGGTTGCATTCTTTCTAGTTGAGCAATGCAGAGTCGAGTCGAGTCGGAAGGGTGACTACCGTGCCGGTACGAATTCTATGGTTGATACTCTGTCTATGCTTGCATCTTCCTCCCTACATATATATATCCTTGCCAGAGTTTGCTGTGAAGACTGGCTACACGTAGTGACCTATGAGAGGTTTTGGTGGGTGTAATTTGAGACTCTAGTAGCTAGGTTAGCATACATGCAAATCCCTTGGCCAAGTCAATTGAGTGGGCGGAAATTTTGAGATGTTGGTGGTGTTTGTGCTTGTCGATCCCTGGGACTTGCGTTTCCAGCAGCAAATCTGGCTGGTGTGTTGGTGTTGGTGTTGCTGGTGTTGGTAGAGTTTAAGCTTCGTCTGCTAGAAGGTCTGTTTGTGTAGAAGTGTATGACGGGTGACCGATTTGTGGGTGATACACTGCCAATAGTACTATTCCCAATGGTACCCTGTGAAGAAACGTGTACCAGCGGTTGTCTGTTCAAGCCGTTGGCTCTGGAAGCTAGCGTTGCCTGCGCCCTTGGCGGGTCACTGTTGGTGATGGTGTTCCTATTTGGGTTGCCATTTGCATTGTTTGTCTGCAAACAGTCCACGTCCACTACAAGCGCCACTAAGAAGACTCCCACAGCTGCCAGCAAGCAAGGGACAAAGGCAGCCATGGTCATAGCCCAGGGAATCTCGCTTCCCATGGTGTGCATCAACACCAAGGATCCACAGAGAACTATACCTACATAACCACTTGACCGGCTGCCGGGATCGTTCTGCACAAGCACCAACATCGTACACTATAGTATGCAGTATGCAGTACAATGACTAAGTACCTGGTACCTGGCCGGCTGACTGATCAAATACACTAGCTACCTTCTACCTTGCTACTGTATGGGTATACCGGTAGCTATCAATAATAGCTAGCTAGATACTAACACGCACCAGCTCCTTCAGCCTTCAGCCTCCTTACTTTAACGATGCTTGGCAATCGATGTTGTGATGCCGTGGCTGCAACCTTGTCTCTTTCTTTTTGGATTTGATTTCTTGTTGCTGGCAGATTTTTCTTTCCTCTTGTGGAGTGGAAATGGTACCGACCATGCCTATTGATGAGCACTGTGAAACATCAGTACCTTGTAAAATTCGCAAGCAGACCTGGGACATCAGCGTCCATGCTGGCGACACAATCGCTGGGGGAGCCTTGGCCTGTCACAGCAACAACATTGGCTCTACTATAGCCTCTGCGGACCAGGTACAGTTGGCCACATGGGTGATGCCATGGTACCATCTGGAGTCTAGTGCTAGTGAGAGACAAAGCAAACCAACTGACTGTCATCCATTGATTCAGGCGCACAAACTGAAATCTGGCAACAGACTGGTGGAGAAAGTGAAAACACGTCCTCCGCCCATGATCAATCGTTTGGACGCATCCAGGACCGGTTGGCTAAATTCCCGTGTCTGTCGTAGCTGTGTACAACGAACGATGGCTGCGAGGTGCCGCTGCTGCTCCAGTAACCATTGCTACCGTACCGGTACAATGAAACCCACTCACAACCACGGAGTAGATAGTATCTATACTAGCTACAGGCAGCTTCGTTTCTATTAATTCAAACGCGAGCCGATCTTCTTCGTACATTTCTACACCAGCACTCGTAGAAGTGTACAAGAAAAGCTGGCACGCGTTTGAATCAGATAAATCGAAGCTGCTCGTAGAACCTGCATGTTAAGCCATCGGCCAATGGTTGCTTGAAAGTCACCATCTCCCCTGACCGGGCAGTCCTCGCTTGATTGAATGGTTAGAGCGCCACTTCAATGAACTGACTGCCAGAGGATAGAAAATGCCACGATTACGAGTAGGCTCGACTCCATTTCTTCGAAAACGCACCGCCAGAAATGCACTCGCCATGGCAGAGTACTGTTGGCAAGGACGGGCGAATACTAGTACGCAAGAGACCGCAGATGGTTGTGTTTTTGTGGTGCACGGAGCGAACATTATCGTTGCAATGTCTGGGTTTTATTTGCAAAGTCGTCTTTGCAGGTTTCATTTGGACATTGTGATGATAATGTTGGCCCCGGCATCGGGAGAGCATTGGCTGCATGCATGGAATGGAATGGAACGAAATGAAATGAAATGAGGCTCCGATGCCAGCAAGCAAGTAAATGAACCGTGACGAAAACGGAGGTGAGTGATAGCCATCGCGTACAGTATTCATTCCGTCTGCCTGGTACCGGTAGGTCATCTAACTAATGAGACTGAGCCTGTCACTCCGAGACGACTTTTGCGTACTACTGTACCGTACCGTACCGTACCGGTACCGTACCGCACCATGGAGGCCCGCTACAACTCGTCGATGGCAGTGGAAAGTGCAAGGTAAGCAACGTGCCAGTACGGTGTATGATACCAGGTACGACAAGTCGGTGGGTGGGTGGTCGTGGCAATCGGACAGAGGCACAGTTGCCCAACGACTACTGCAGCTATGATAGTATCGGTAGAGCAAAGCACTGGACGACTGAGCCTCCCAAGTAACGTTACGAGAGTACCGGTACCTTCGAGAGGATCTCATCGTTTTGGCCTGACTTGATACAGCTTTGTCGGTCGCATCCTTGGCGCTGTCTCTTGCGTCCACGTCTGGCCCGAAACATTCATCGGTTGAGTAAACTAACTATTAAGATGTTGCGTTATTAATTACATGAGAGTTAGGTAGGCGGTTTTAAAAAATAAACAACCAGCTGAAGATAATCTGGCCGATCGTTTAGGTTGAGTGTACATGTTTTTTGGGTTCGGTGATTTTCCTTAGTCGACTTGCTTTCAAATGTTCCTGCCACATCCTCTCGTGTTTTATGTTACAATGTTTTTGGGGTTCGGTGATGTTCCTTACTTTCGGTGGTTCCTGGCACATCCTCGTTGGATGCTTCGATATCTAATGCTGCATCTGGTTGTTGAGTGTGGTTGCCAGTGTCGTCTCTATCGCCAGTGGGTGATAGTTTGTAGTGTTTGTTAGTGTTTGTTCGCATAGGTGCTTGCTGGTAAATGGCTCCACCAGCAAGACAGAGTAGGAGACATGCAATTCCCGCCGGTCTGGCATGATTGCTCCAAACCATGAAATTCATGAGTATTGTGAGGCATTTGTTCATGACCCCGATAATGGTGAAACTGGTAGCGGAAACCTGATCCCGGCACCACCAACTGCTGTATCCAATTCCAATTCCCACAACACATCCCATGAGCATGAGGGCAGTGGTTCCCTCAGGTATTTCATATTCCTTGTTGGCAAGGATCTCAGTGTTGAATTTGCTGAATTCGTTGTCAATGCTTGCAAACATGAGCATTGGAAAAATGCTTAGTAGATTGGTGTATAAGACAGGCCCACTTTGAGTTTTCAAATCGACACTTTGGATAACTTTTTTGCCATATGTCTGTACAAAACGAAACAATGTTAGAAATAAATAGCATTGGCCATCTGTTTTTTATGGGTAGAAGTTGCACTTTGCACTTGGCTGGACTTACCATAACAAAAGAAATGACAGCCAAGTAGCAAAGAGGCCAAAAGTATGCAGTCAATCCCTGTGTTTTGACTTCCTGATCATAGCTAGCATACCCATAAGCGCCCATAACGATGAGAGCAATTCCCGCCCATCCTCGTTTGTTTGGGTATTCTCTGCCCAGATAGAATGCTTCCAAGAAGGCCACGACACAGGGCGAGAGTGCTCTAAAGACAATGACAGTTTCAACGTTTGAAACACTTAGAGACCGCATATTGCAGTATGCTGCCAGGGCAAAGGCCACAATGTAGTACAGGTAAGGAACCACATATTCCCATTTCAAGGGATCCACTTGGATAAAACCTCCCGCTTCTGCAGTTTTGATGAAACTCAAAGCTGCCACCAACTGGAATGTTATCACCAAGCTTGGGTAGGGCAGACGGTGCAGTATCAGTTTGTTCATTAACACCAAACTACCTGAACAAAGCGAATAAGACACCACTGAAGCCACTATAGACATCTTGGGAGACACAAAAAGGGATAAAGGGGAACTTGAAAGTTGCTTCATCTTGGCTTGACAATACTTGATAACTTGACTTGACTGAGCAAGTTGCGGAGACTCGTTGTCGCTGTGCTGCTGCTGCTGTTGGTGTTGGTGTTGCTGTTGCTGTTGCTGTTGCTGTTGCTGTGCTTGCAGGTGTTGCTGTTGCTGTTGCTGTGGTTGTTGTGAAGTTGTGAAAGACGAGAAAAAAATGAGCGATGACCAGAGGAGTTTTGCGAGGCGCACGTTGGGATTTGGAAAGAGTTCCGCTGATGGATCGTGGACTCAATGATTCACAGCCAACAGCCAACACACTTTGTTACACTAACTAGGCTAGACTTAATTGGGTCTCGTACTTATTAGATGAAGACATAAGAAGATTTATGTCAAACGGGTTTCAGTGTCTATGATTCTTCGAGGATCCGATTTGTTAAGCATCATTGGTAAGAACTACCTGTATGAACAGGAACTGGTGGACTGGTGGAAAATCTTCGATGTATGAGAGTATGAGACATAAATAAATATTGCACCCTTGACAATGGCACGCCTGCCTGGTCGATACGCACCCGAGCCAGGGCACGATGCCAGCCAGTGAAGCGGAAAAGAAAGACGCTTCACTTTCAAATCTTCAATCTTGGCTACTACTTTTTAACTTAAGCTACCATACGGGTATTGTGGCAACGATGCCTTGGTACCGGTCTCACCGTCCATAGGAAGAAAGCTGGAGTACTTGCCAAGGTCGAAAGAATGATTAAGCATCCTCCTTGATGGACTAGAAAAACAAAACACCGTGTGTGTTGATACACCAGAAATGGCGGTTCAGGTTCAGGATGCCGTGCGTTGCATGACCAGCAATCATTGCCATCCTCAATGGCCCTCAAACCATACGGTACATGTAGTCTAGAATATCAGCTGAAACACGACACGGTTATGGGCCACTTAGTCTTGGATCTGGGACCTTTTGGTCTCCCTCAGCTCACACTACATGTAGTTCACGCAGCACAATGAGTTCTTCTATGGCTTCTTCTTCCAGCACAGCACTATCGCGCCTCGAGAAACTCCTCTTTTCGCCCAAGGGATCCTATGAGGTCACCAAAGTTAGCGATATTCCAACATGGAAGGAAACCCAATCCATACTCGCAAGGCTCCAAGGAAGAGAGGGAGTTGGCGTGCCTACCGGTACGGTGCCATGCGAACCGGAAACACGAACCAAGAAGAACCAAAAGACAGACTCAAGGACTGCTGTGCTTGCCAACACGTTTTCCCTCGTGTGGGACGATTTGACCACTCTCCGCGTGGATTGCATTGTCAATGCTGCCAATAGATCCTTCACGTGTGGCGGTGGCATCAACGGTTCGATTCATCGAAAAGCAGGTCCTGATGCCATGAAGCAGGCTTGTCAGCAAGCAGTCAAAGCTACTACTAGTATGCAGATGAAACGATCCCAAACGGCGATTGACAAGTCCTCCAAAGACGATTCCAATGATACGTTGGATCTAGATCCCCTAATTGGTGATTGCATTGCCACCCCAGGCTTTGGGCTGCCCTGTCAGTATGTGATCCATACGGTATCTCCGAGCCTTTTATCGCAAGATCTGTTGAGCCAATGCTATAAACATGCCTTGGATATGGCACTGGATGTTCTGAAAGCCAGTAGTATTGCCTTTTGCAATCTAGGTTGTGGATCCCATTTCATCCCCGTGGATCAGGCCGCTGAAGTAGCCCTGGAAGCTTGTATGGAATGGGCTAAAAGACGGTTGGTTCCTCCGCCATCACAACAACCATCTTCAGCATTGCAGGAAACCCATCCTACAGTGCCATTTCGCATCATATTCTGCTGTTACGAAGAGTCTGATTTGATAGTCTATCGGGACAAAATGTTGGCAAAGCTACCAGTATCCGCTTGATCCACCTTCTAACTAAGCAATTAGGACTGGACACAAAATGTAGGGTTCGGGCTGTGAAGCCCGTCAACTGTCCCCCTCTAAGGAAAGGGGCAGGGGTCTTTCGTCAAATGAATTAATGGCTGGTTTCCTTTGATAAGTTCAAAGCTCTTACAAAAGATCCGTTGCCTCCGCTCACACCCATCTTGCTTGCGAGAGAGCGGACGCAAAACTTGGAAGGAAAGCATGCACTCTGCTGCAATGCGTTAGGACCTTTGAAGTGCGCAATGATCCAGGATGCCAGAGTAAGACTTTGCTTCCATGGCAAGCGTTGACGCACCATAGCTGCGCTCTGCCCATAGTTTGTGCTTATCCCAACTGATCACAAGAGCTTGCAGGCTACACTACAAGGCCCAGGTGAGTTGGAGTGACCACCAAGAGCTCATAAGCTTAACGTTAAGGGAAGCACATGCTTCAGGCTCAGTTTTCTTGTTATGCCGTCGCGACTAAGGCCATACCAGTACTGTAATTTAAAGAACATCACTGGATTGGTACCACTAGCTTGTACTAGCTAGCAGCAGCAAGCAACTTGGAAGAACTTGAATTGCTTGCTTGAAAGTCTGAAGCCACTTGAAAGTTGAAAGCTGAACGGCGACCATGGCGCTACTCGAGCACATGGTGGAGGCGTTTGTGGACGAAGAGACAGAGCTTCTTACGTGCGGTGGTGACTTTTACGAGTGCCAAGACCTCACTGAGACCTCCCAAGACGACGACGACGACGACGACGAAGAAGAAGAAGATTTGTATCTTTCCCGAAAGCAACACGAGGAAGACTGTGATAAAACACTCACAGTGAACAACCGTCGCCGAAAGAGACTCGTCTTTGCCAGACTAGAAGAGGTCCAAGAAGTAGACGAAGAAACCACAGATGCGCCGTCAGAGTGTACCGGAACTTCGCAGGACGAAATTGGATCCATCTTTCTAGGAAAGCCCATGTCCAAGGAACGCTACTCGATGAGCAAAGAGATTCTCAAAGCAACACCTGGAAAGTGGCAACAGCTACACGATAAAGCAAAAGCAAAATGCCTCATTCAGCAGCGAATCATTGCTTACCAAAACAGACAAGCAAAGCTATCCGAGCAGCTTCAGAGGGAACGCAAACAGCAGCAACGAGATCAGATAAACAACCTGGTTAGTATGGTCCAGGGCCGAGCTGTGCAGCCTTCAATTACATTACATGCACCCCAAGTGGAAACTACTGCTGTTTTCCGACAATCCACAATCGCCACTGTCACGGTCACGGAAACGGATACCCAAACTGTCGCCGAGGGGACGGAGACACTGGAAGAAGAAGATCTACTAGAAGAAGAAACCCAAGAAGAGACAGAGCAAAGTGACCTTAGTTTTGGAAAAGCATCCATGAAGGATCTGGTCCACGCCGTACTTCTGCAAGATAACGACGACGACGACGAAAACGATGACAGCGATGACTTCGACTGGGACTTTGACGATGACGAATGCGACTGCACAGACAATGGCAGCGAGAGAGGAGATTTGAGCATGAAAGAAGATCCATCTGAACACATACATGTAGATGAAACGGACCACGATGCACGAGACGACATTTCAGTAGTAGCAGATGCTATCAAAGAAGCAGGCAACGATGTGGGTCGAGAGGATACTCCCGATATGGTGAAGTCAAAAAGGGTTCAGGAGGGCACGGAAGAAAATGAAAATGGTAAGCAGCAACATCAAGAAAAACCACAAAAACCACAAGAAAAGACGGCAAAACCAAAACCCAAGCGCGTCAAGAGCAAGGTCCGAAAGAGACTCATGAGCACATTACAGCGAGTCGCCGAATCATGCCACAACCGAGATGACACTATGGACGACAATGACGTTGTATATGTGCTCGAAGAAAGAAGAGAGACTGTCGATAGCAGCAGTACAAGGGGCGGCAGCCAAAACAGCAGCAAAACCAACTCCAACACCAACACCAACAAAAGTGACGTGATTGCTCTGGTGGATCAACACAATGATGATGATGATGATGCCGACAACTATGATCTGCTAGCAATCATGGTCGACAAGGTGGAAAAGCAGACTATTATTGACACTACTAAAGTGGGGGCAAAAAAGGGACTGCTACTGCCGTTGCTGGCCCCTAAATCTCGATCGTCGTTGATGGAGGACTCTGACTCCTTATGGGATTTTGAGTGGAGTGATTCCTCCGTACTTGGAGTGATGGGTGCAGGACCGGACGACGATAACCTGTATAGCAGGGGTCACTTCTAGCTACGGTATGTACCGTACATAGCTGGCTTGGCATTCATGGTCTGCATGATGGTGGTGTATACTGGTATATGGGACGGAAATGGTTCCTTCCTGGATGGCTCCAAGTACCGGTACAGGAAGTGCACAAGCAATACGGTAGGTATGGTATATGGCAATCCGCTACCAGCTAAACGACTAATAATAATCAATAATCAATAAACTCCGAAAGACGATCGAGCTGGTCTTCTCGTACATTATTCTAGTGGCAATAGTTGCAGTGGGCGTCCATCATGTAGTACTGCATAAGAGCGACTGACCCGCCAACACCACTACCTGCTACTGAAACTCAACCTGCAAATCAAAACTCGAGACTGCTGATCCAAGCCATGCCACGGGATAGGATACCGTACGGATGTGAGCCCGGTCAAGAAGAACTTTGAAGACCGCTGAACTTGGCTTGTGAGCCCGACCAAAAAGAACACAGCTGAACTTGCTTGGCTTAATTGTCCGTCCCCACGAGTTCAATGATCTACCGCTTTATCTGTATCCTGCAAGGAAGCTATTGGTTGGTACACGTACCGGTACATGGTGTGGCTCAAGTCTTTGTCAATCCAACCCTGGTACATCGTACGTACCGGACCTCTAGCTACTAGAGCTACTAGTACCCATTGTTGGCCTTGTGGGGGCTGGTCCAGCCAAGCGGTTCGTACATGGTGTACGTAGTCTAGGTTAACGCGTGGGAGGGGGATCCCGAACCTGTGTGAAGTCGACAGCCCGTTCACAGTTTAATCATCTTTGCTGCCTTTCTATCTATCGCGCAGTGTCAGTTTCATGTATGTGTGGAGCAATAAATCTCTGATGATGTCGCCCTTTGATTCCGCCAAAGCATATTTGAAAAAGGCGGGACGGCGACTATCACGTAGAGACTGTACTGAATTGTACGAAGAGGAAAAGATGTGTTGAAAAAATGGCGCCCACTCCGTTGAATGATCGATCGCATTGGTCCAATCTGAGCCGAGCTAAACAAATCGCAACCACAAAAGCTAGCTTAGACGTGGCCCATGTGGTGCTACTTCATTTTTTGCTAGATCTACCCTTCTTAATAAAATTGCTACCCTTCCTCTCATTTATTCTCTATTGTTGTTATTGTTATTGTTATCTATTGCTATTGGCAAGATGGATCTCTCTACTGAATGTCTCTTGAATATCCCTTCATTGGTTTGTGATCACTACAAGAATGGGAATCTGAATTGGCCCATGATAGTGTATATAGGGTTGTGTCACTTGCTGGCAGTGATAGGACTAGTCTGGTATGTTCCTCTCTGTGAGTCTCATACTCTGATTTGGGCTTGGCTGATGTGGCCTATAAGTGGCATGGGGATCACAGTGGGAGTCCACAGACTCTGGGCACACAGATCTTATGAAGCTGGTTTTGTGTTAAGGGTAGTTTTAATGCTCCAACAATCCATGTCCAACGAGGGATCCATCTTTCACTGGGCAAGAGACCACAGGGTTCATCACAAATTCAGTGAAACACATGCCGATCCGCATAACGCCACTCGAGGATTCTTCTTTGCCCACATGGGCTGGTTGTTCGTCAAGAAACATCCAGATGTCGTAAAGGCAGGACGAGAAATCGATCTCTCCGATCTCTTTGAAGATCCCGTTGTCATGTTCCAGAAAAAATGGGATCCCTACCTATCCATGTACTTGTGCTTCATTTGGCCTGCTCAAGTCGCTCATTACGGTTGGGGAGAAAACTTTTGGAATGCACTCTTTGTCGCGGGATTCCTGCGATATGTACTCGTGCTCCACAACACATGGCTTGTCAATTCCGCTGCTCATCTCTATGGAGATCATCCCTACGATACCGCCTCTTATCCCGCTGAAAATTCCATTGTGGCTTTCTTCAGTGGAGGTGAAGGATGGCACAATTGGCACCACAAGTATCCATACGACTACGCCGCTTCCGAGTTTGGAGGATTTGCTCAATACAATCCTGGAAAAATCATTATTGATACTCTCGCCTTTGTCGGATTGGCATACAACCGAAAACGAGCCACTGCGGCATGGGAATACGGAAGGGCACGACGTGACAAGGACAGGGCGGCAGGGATCCCCTTGCCTACTGTGGAACGAAGACCATGGCAACAAAAGTCAAAGGATCTGTAAAACAACAAAACAACCACCAAAACAAACAACCACCGTGATCTTGTAATTGTCTGTCCGCTACTAAAGTACCTCGAGTGTCATGCCCAAACTAAACACTCCTTGCAGTGCCTTGCTTGGGGCAAAGCTAGCTCTTCACTCGTCCATCCATCCAACAAATTATCTACTATGATGTATCAAAAACAACAACAACGAACCAATACTACCACTCACTCACTAATGCACATTATTATTATCATTAACACAACACGGGGCATGCTTTGGCTCTCAATCTCGGAATGCTTTTCGTTCGTGACAGCTGGAATCGAATCGAATGATGAATCCGGAATGAGGGCTCGACTCGGAGCAGACTGACCTAACTGTGCTAGCTAGCTAGGTAGATACCATAGTTGCTCGTCAGCCACATGGTTGGACAGAAGACTGACACCGTCTCACTGTACACGTACGTGTAGAGCGACTATCCGAGCTACCGTACCAGCACCGGAACGTGCTCCTTCCATTGCAGACAATGCGCATCACACGCAAGTCCCGGGCACGAAGAGCATCGAGCTGTCCACTCAGCTGGCTACGGTAGGCAAGGCAGCTAGCTAGTTAGGTTTGGCATGAGACGACAAGGACGCAGAAAAGTATCGCAACAATGCATGAAGCAGATACATGTTACTTCAACAAAATCTATGTAAGCCATCATCATTATTTGTTTTCGTCCCCATAAAGATTCACTTCTGAAGACGTCCAAGCATGCGTTCGATCACAGTAATACATAGTACTCAAGGATGGTGCGCATTTCCACCCCTTTGATGATTGGCTCACCCGCCCACAATTGTTGCTGATGGGCTCTGCTGCAGTGGGCATCTTGCTTGGCTTTTGGAGTCGTTGGTTGGCTGGACTGGGGACTGCAATTGTATCAATGGGCGAGGCGCTTGAGGTACGGCGTCACGTGAGTCCTGCCTGATACCGTATGCCATGCTGCGTCAATTTTTGAAGAGGTGGCAGTGGGGCCTCTAAAACGTGTGGGCTTTACACGAAACTTCCTGTTGTACACCATGGCCATTGCCTTGCTTGGCATCCCAAACCCTGGTCACCCGCCCGAAGCATGGGCAAAGAAGTAGACAGTGCTAGTGTCATGCAAATGCCCAAACCACAGAAGGGCGACAATCCGCTTGATCCAGATTTGGAGTTAGATGACGCTGTCTTGCACTTTCGTTGTGGTGGCTACATGACAAGAGACAGCGAATCGGTAGGCTTCATTCGAGAGCGTCGATCGGTATCGCAACGTGTCAACGTCACAGTCAAGAAACCTCGAAAACGGGGCGAAACCAGGAGAATCTGTGGAATATAGACGAGGTCAACGTTTGAGGTTATTGTTCATTGATGCTTGCAGATACGGTACGTTGCTACCGTGTTCAAGAATGTGATATAGACTGATTGAAGCGTGACCGATTGCTGTTGGTACTGACCGACTCGACTCGACTCGACTCGGATAAACAAAGGTAGAGCAATGCGGTTATGTTTCTCTTCGCTTTCTGGAGGCATGAGATCGTTTACTGAAAGAGGGGCGAATCTGGATTGGCCAGAACGCGAATTGGCTTTCCATCTCTTATGTATCTTGTCTCAGTCTGACAAACAAGGCAGAGGAGCACCGGTCCATTGTACATGTAGCTGTCGTAAACCAGCATCCCGCGTAGACTTCCATTGCATTCAGTAACTCAATTCACTCGTTTCTAAAAGAGTCGTTGTTGTCGTCAGCAACAGGACTCGCTTCAGAAGTATTAGTGGTCGTAGCGGCAACTGCGGCCTCGTTTTCCTTTGCAAGTTCCTTTGCCATTTCCCCTTCATCGCCATGATCTTTCCATAGATCTTCCTGGGTGTTTTCCTGATGAGTGACCAAGTTTGTTTTGTCAGGAATACCTGTGGCGGCTACTGCGGTCTTGTTTTCCCCTGCAATCGCGATTGCCATATCTTCGGCGTCTTCGCCATCGTCCCATTTATCTTCCTGATCCCAGACGCTCAAAGTATGATTCGGTGTGAACCCTACAGCGCCTGCACCAGCCAGAACGTTGCCATCTGACAGCGCATCTTCTCCTTCTCTTCTAATTTGTACAAGACCCCCATCCTGTGAGTTTCCAAGGGAAAATTCCGTGGACCGATGAGGGTTGCTGTCGGAAACGTTGAACGTCGCTGATCGGATACCCAGATGGCCAGATCCCATGATTCGACTAAAGGCAAAAATGCTCTGATGCTGTGTCCTGGAAGTGGTGCCCCAAGCTCCACCTTCGGGACCGGCAATGTCGGGAGTGCGGCACTGGCAATTGAGAAACCTCAACACTGCTCGTTTGACGTCTGGTTTACTCATGGCCACTGCAACCGATACAAGTCCTTGCAGAGAGCCCAAGTAATAAGAGCAATGGACCATCCAACGTGAATGCGTGACGTT
Organism: Seminavis robusta; assembly: GCA_903772945.1. Classification (NCBI taxonomy): domain Eukaryota; phylum Bacillariophyta; class Bacillariophyceae; order Naviculales; family Naviculaceae; genus Seminavis; species Seminavis robusta. The sequence goes on from CAICTM010000033.1 coordinate 158,011, forward strand.
CCACGCAATCTCGTAGATGATAAAGTATGGGATCCAAGTCAACATGAAGACGATAATGACTCGCAAGAAGTAGAGGGACAGGACTCTGGTTCGTCCGGAAGCTGGAAGTAGGTTTCGGTACCATACGTCGATGCCAACGTAGGATACATAAAAGAAGGGCGGGGCCACCATGACAACACGTGTTCCAATCCACACGTTGACGACGGTCGACAAGGAGAAGACGACCAGTCCTCGTAGATACAAGAACATGGCCCATCCGAAGAAGAGTGCAGCCACAAAGTATGTGGCCGCGACTTGTTTGCAGACGTGTTGAACGGTTGGTGGTGGGACCTTGACGAATTGATTGCTCTTTTGCAGCACGTAGTGGATTTGGTAGACAATGACTCCATTGAGCCACATGTTTGATGCTGCATAAAAGTACTCAAAGGAGGCAAGTAGGACAAATAGAGTGGGACTGACTGGCGCCCCCTTGATGGTGAGAGCATTTCGTACAAGTATCAAGAGGTTGGCAATGGCATCTGGTGTGGCCAAGAATACCAAGTACAGATTGTATCCTTGCGATCTTGCACGGGAGGAAATGAGAATCCCAGCAATGAATACGGAACATACGACAAAGGTGATGGAGGAAAGTACCATCCAAATGATGCGTGCGAGCAATAGCTCATCCATGAATGGATCGTTGGCCTCTGGTGCGTCGCAGCACAAGTACTGTACGTAAATGAGGCTCATCATTCCTGTATATCGTGGATGCCTAAACTTGGAATCTCCGCAGGACATGGGTTCTTGGAATCCATCGGCCCAACAGTTTCCCCCGCCCTCCCAATCGGGGCTGGAACACGCTGTATCACTGCATGTGTCCGTGACGGGGCCCGTGTATTGGACGGGACAGCAAGTGTACCAGTTTCTCATTTCTCCGTCGACTTGCATGGGCGGCACGGACGTGACGAGTCTTCCAACATAGTCATCGGCACAGTAGGCCCGTGCTAGATCTTGTAGATCAAATTCCTCCACGTTCTGCGCTACCCAGCAAGTGTATTCAGTGTCATTGTCCACCCAGGGATGAGCTCGAGTCCCCCGGCACTTGGACTCGTCACATGGATATGCATAGTGGTCTGGTTTGACAAAGTCTTCTGCTCTGGCGTTCATGAGGATGCATAGTAGCATCAGCAACATCCATTGGAGATGGCGCAAGTTACGCCTACAGCTCCTTTTTGATGATGGCATACTATTCACGCGTATACAAGGTTTCTGCGTTGGTGGCTACCTGTATGGCTTTGGTAGCTTTGTGTAGCTTTTGTGTGTGTAGGAAGTGATCAGGTTGGCTTGGGATTGTTTTCCCCAATTTGATAGACTCTTGTGCAAACCAACTAGGATCTTCAGTGTTGTCAAGGAGCCACACTAGGGCTAGGTAGTGACTGTCCAGTTCGTGACTCAACCTTCTCAAAAGGTGCTGGTCTGTAGCTGCCAGTAGCTAGATTACAGTAGTCTATCTGGCTCTTGACACAAGGATCAACCAGGCTAGGAATGAGAATGAATCTTCTTGCCTTGCTTGCTGGAGTCTGGATGTTCACCTTGCTACCGTACGGTACCTCTCCTTTGCTCCCACTAGCTACGCTGTAGCGCTATTTCCCAGGTAGGTGTGCAACGGGTTTCTGGTACGGGGTGTGCCTGGCAGTGGGAGTAATAGCCTGCTATTCCACAACAGTAGTAGCTAGCTATGGCTATGCATAGAACTGCTGGTGCTCTCTGCTTAGCCTTTCTTCTTGATCTCCAATGGGCCACCAACAAGTGTTGTTACTGGTACTGGCTGATCATGAAGGATTTCTTGTTACGTTGTTGTCTTCCGCTTCCTGTGTGAAAGCAGCGAGCCCGATTTTGGTTGGGATTGATTCAATCGATTCGGGATGGAGGTTGAAAGTTTTGTGAGAGCTACGATTCCACTTTTAGGTCAAGTGGAGCTACTAGACTATAGCAAGATCATGTCAATATGGGTCTATAGAGGTTGTAAACCTCCCCTCCAGACTAGGATCCAGGCAAAGGCAATGGCCCTGGTTATACCAGAGAGCCTGCTGATGTATACAGACAGACCTATTCCATCCAATTCCCTGGGGGAGGGAAGGGAAAAAGAAACATTGTGTCGGGCGCTGCAACTTCTGGTTCAGAAAAAGATGAACCTGATTTGTAGACGACCCGATTAGTAGTCTTCTAGCTAGTATCAACACCACATAGGCACTCCACCTGTGCACCCGACATTTCAGTCCACCACCTCATTCTTGGATTGAGTGGCTCTCCCGGATTCATGTCCGTCAGTCTCCCTTATTGGTCGCTCCCTGTTAACTTATACTCTCCGTTCTGTAGATATTCTATTCCCTGTCTGGAAGGTGGGCGGATTCCACTTTTAGGTCAAGGAGAGCTAGTAGACTATAGCAGATCATGTCAATATGGGTTAATAGAGGTTGTAAACCTTCCCTCCAGACTAGGATCCTGGAAAAGGCAATGGCCCTGTAATACCAGAGAGGCCTCTGCATGTATCACAGACAGACCTACTTCATCCATCTTTACCCTCCGTCGGAGCCAGACCTCATGATGAACCATAGATAATCCCCGTGCGGCCGGCCAGCCGGCCAATTACGCCGCCGATGCAGGGACGGTGCGCGAGCTTGCGTGTTGCTGTTGTGCCTTGCTAGTTGTTTGTTGTTGCTGGTTTTTATGTCCGCGACCGGCCGTAGAGTTACCTGCTTTCATCAAGCGAAGCCAGGTGTCGGTTGTATTACGTCGATTTGAATACCGCCAGGCACATTGGGGTCCACTTATGTCCAGAACGGCCATCTGCCAGGCGGCTCTTGGATGGTAGCCTTCCGTCCGTTGTACTGTCGTTGCGGAGATAAGATGATGCGGTCACCTTCTTCCACTCGCGGTATGTTTTGACGAAGGCACGCTTCTGCGGGGCTGAGCCGGTGTGTTGCTGCGGATGTGTTAGTGGTGTTGCCCCCGCAGTTTGGCTTCAGTGTAACTTGGCCACTCGTGCAGTGAGGAACGCCAGGTCGTCTTGACGGGTGTACCGAGTCTGAGATTCTTGGACCTGTGTCGGTGAGTAGTTCCAAGTCGTCACAGTTATCGTACCATGTCTCTGAGTCGCTCATGGTTGGATAGGTGTTGGTGTTGGGGAGCTCGATTGCAGTTGTATGTTCCGTTTTTAGTAAAGTGAAGACCGGCACTTGGTGTGAACGTAGGATTGAATGGTCTGGGGCCACCCGTCTCAGCGCGGTTGACGCGCGGTAAGTGGTGTTCTTTAAATAATTGGATGCCAGTCGTGCCGTGTCCAACGGGAGCTTCTTCGCTGAGAATCCGACATAAATAATTTTTCGCCGATGTGAGCGGGCCAACCGAGAGTTCTTTCGATGTTATCCAACGCGAACTCTCGTGGGACAGCGTGATGAGTAGTTGGATCTATACTTCCATCGCTTGCCGTATCTAGTGTACTTTTTCTGCTGTTGACCTAATGGATTCCACCGAAACCTCTCCCAGTGATGTAGTCCTCGTAGCGAAACAGTTTCGTTGAGTGGAGATGAGGAGTTGATGGCATAAGCAGGTTGGCAAGGGTGTCTCCACGTGGTGCAAGCAGTGAGTTGTTTGGTGCTCACAAAAATGTCGAAGCAGCCCAAAGTGCAGTTGCTACTCCGAAAGTCCCACTGGTGTCCTAGCTGAAGTTGTTAGCAACGGTTCCTTGAAAGTTTTGCCCCTGAATGAACGTGCTGCCATGAACTGTTGCGCGGCCTCCTACCGAGATGCGCTCCTGAAGCTTACGCCGCTCCCTTCGGGCAACAATCCACGGCCGTCCTCTGATAGCTCCAACCTTGTAGGATTATGGAAGAGGAATCGCCGACGATGATGACAAACCGCCGCCACTTGTCCCCCGGGTTCCATGCCTGTTGGAGTCCGATGATGACAGAAGAGGAGGAGATGATGATGGTCCGACGAGGACTTCGAGGAAGAAGGCGTACGGACGAAGACGAGGAGCCCGTGGTGGTGGGGTGAATCTCCTCCGCCCGAATGACCGTTCCCGCCGTCGGGCGAACCTGGCGTCATCTACGTGACGTCTCCAGCTGTTCCTGCGCCGCGGCTGGTCTGGCTCACTCGCATGTACAGACCGCTCGACGCCGTGGGAATCAGCTTCACCCTCAGGTTCCCTTGCTTCAGTCTCCTCCTCCTGCATCTGTCTCGACTCCGGAGGTTCCCACGCCTGAAACTTCCAGTCGTGGCAGGCCCCACTCCTGGGTGTCCCGCGGTCGCGGCTGCTCCGCGCAAGAGCCAAGAGTCGGTTCACCAAGAAAAGGCGATAGCTGGTGCGTAAAGCTCAGTCGGGGGCAAGAAAGTGAAAGCTCCCAAGGCCAAGCCCGCTCCCAAAGGTGTAGAAGTGGCAGTGGCTCATGGGGCAAGAAAGTGAAAGCTCCCAAGGCCAAGCCCGCACCCAAAGTTGTAGAAGTGGCAGTGCCAGAGCCACGCAAACCTGCCACTAAGCCCAAGCCTGTCTCAACGCCAGTGGGTCCTGCTCCTTGCAGCAAGTCTTCGCTCCTGTTCAGGGGTTAGGTTTCCCAGTGCCTCAGACTGCATGTTCCAGTCGCGATCTCCGACAACAATCCACGTGCACCTGTGGGAGGCTTTTCGCCTCCCGGAGACCTATGATTTGGGAGAACGTATTCAGCCCGCATGGACGTCCACTGGAAGATCGAATTGGTAGTGGGGCGCCCGCTATAACGAGCACTTCTCCAGGGTAGGCCAATTCTTGACAGCGCCGACAACAATCCTACACTATGCCCTGGCCGCGTTTTCACGAACCGCTTGAACTTTTCCTTCAAACCATCGAGTGGGGAAACGTATGACGCGGGTGCGAGACAAACGTGAGGTGAGTCCTTGGCCATCCATTTTTGCCGAACACCATCGTCAGTTGCCCGCTCGTCGTGATGCTTTGGTTCAAGCGCACGTGAAGCTGGGTTTGGATCCGGCCATGGCCGCGGCTGCAGCCGAGCAGTTCATGTCGGTGCAGGCTGGCATCACTCCTGACCAGTTCTATCCGGACGCTTTGGAAGTGTTGAAGGGTCGTTGGGAGGAGCGTGAGGCCAAGAGGCGTCAACTGGGCGCCCCTTTCATGCGCCGGCGCCTCGGGTTCGTCGTGACCGTTCTTCGGAGACGGTCCGTCGGGGTGATCGTCGTCGGGAGAAGAACAAGAAGAAGAAGGAGGCGGAGGAAGTTTCGAAGCCCCAAGGAGGGGTGGCCGTGATGGCAAGTGAGGAGGAGGTATTTGGTTGAGGATGGTTGCGGAGGATATTTTATTGAAGTTGGAAGATGGATAAATTTGGAGACAAGGTATTGATGAAATGCATGCCTTTGTTGTGTACCTGGTCCCTACTACCCGCGTTATGATGACGGGAGTGGAGATTTTGAGGAAGAGAGCGGACTTGGTGTTGTTACGCCGGTCCCTTCTGGAGGACGTGTCCAGTGCCCCATGGGCCCAGAACTGTCTTTTCTCGTCGGCCAGTAGAAGATCCCCCTAACATTTACCTACATACAATAGTATGTTATCCATTCTCTCTT